>JAPXFY010000014.1:29920654-29935078 GCA_030674185.1 Monoplex corrugatus | reverse complement strand
TTCAGGATTCCCTCTATAAATAGATGCTAATTATGTATGTGTGACGTTTTACAGTCTTTTCTGCCCGTGTGGTTGAAAAGGTGACCCCCTACATCTGATTACTATTCAGCGACTGCAAACAATGACGGATGAACTCGCTTCAACACCGAGCGTCGATCGGACCCGAAAAACAACTTATGTAGCAAAACAAGTTGCAGAAATCATTACTTGTGGAGCTGATTCTGATTTGCAGTCTGTCAATAAGAGTGAAAATGACGATAATTTGGTGCATGCAGGCGATATTTCGGTGTTGATGTCCGAAGTCGGACTTGACCTAGATAAGAGTTGGAGTGACATTACTAGCACTGGCGATCGTAAAAACGAAAGTACTGCTGCTCCTGGTGTGTTGTAAAGTATACTAAACAAGAAAATATATAGTGTTGTGGGGTTTTCTGGGCTGGATGAAGATATGATTTTTTTTTTATTTCAATTATGTCAAGACGTTTAAAATTCCATGGCACAGGCGATTCACCTTTTTATTCACACTTTGGCACCAAAAGGGTTAAATCAAGTACACAATCAATGCATTTATGCAAATAATCTCAGGATGTGCCCATGGGCTAGGCCATTCCACTGAATTTATCGCCAGGGGATTACAAAAAAAACAAACAGATACACAGACAGACAAAAAGATAGGTAGGCAGGCAGGCAGGCAGGCAGGCAGGCAGGCAGGCAGGCAGACAAGCAGACAGATAGACAGCTAGATAGCTAGCTAGACAGATAAACCGATAAACAGGTACATATATATGGTCATGGCTACGAAATGGTGTCTAAAAAGTGTGACACATAAGCAACAAAATGAAACATCTGTCTATGGAAAATAGTGTGCAAACCAAACAGCAGGACAAAAACCATGACAAATAATCCAACTTGAAAGTCAATTGGACATTTATCACTCCTGTAAACAGAGAAAATATGATGTTCCTTTGTACATAACATCACACGACGTCAAAAACCTTGTAAAGGAAAGAACCTGAGAAGGAACAAATACTTTGCTCAAAATAATGTGAACACATTAACAGCAGGTCCAGTTCATACATCTGAAAGCAGGACAGGAAAACCAAACACACCAAAATACAAGAATATAAAAGGAGAAGATTTTGTACATAACTTCACAACAATTCTTTAGTGTGTAAATTTTGAAGCTGTACCACGGAAGATAAAACAAACTTCTGCTGTTTTGAAGACAAGCAGTGTAAAGAGAGCTGACAAAATAATTATGCGAAGCACTCAGGTAATGCCTAATTGTGAATGTTTTCATATTAAGGCTTACTATATGTACGTTACTGGAATGTCCACTCACTTCCAACATTTAAAAGATCCCAAAAGCTGAAAATTCTTATTGTTGAGCAAAATCTCGTCGGCCTCTTTACATCTCAGAGATGATAGTATGCACCAGGAGGCATTGTGGTCATGACGTGCACTTTCTGCTGTGGCTGTGCAGGCCGATTCTTGAGTGGCAATCTCTGTCACATCTGCCACATACAAATTGAGTCGCTATTGTCTGGTTTCTGGAACGTTGCTTGTGAAGAGCCCTTTTCTCATCTGCACTTTCTGCTCTCCTCCTCTCCGCATTCACAATGCCTTGCTGAACGGCTGTCCGCCACGTTGCCCTGTCTTCCGCCAGAGTCTCCCAAGAGCCTGGGTCAATCCCTGAGCTTCTAAGGTCCCTTTTGCATGCGTCTACAAAGCGTAGCTGTGGGCGTCCTGGAGTTCGCTTCCGGTTTGCCAGTTCACCGTTGAGAACGTCTTTAGGTATGCGTCCATCCTCCATTCGACGCACATGGCCAAGCCAGCGTAGTCGGCATTGGCTTAGAAGGGCGAAGATGGTCTGTAGGCCTGCACGACGGAGGACCTCTGTGTTGGTTACCTTGTCTTGCCATTGGATGCCAAGGATGCGTCGCAAGCAGCGGAGATGGAAAATGTTGAGCCTCTTTTCTTGGCTGGCGTATGTGGTCCAGGCTTCACTTGAGTAGAGTAGTGTGCTCAACACACATGCTCTGTACACCTGCATTTTGGTGTTCACAGTGAGACTGCTGTTGGACCAGACCGCTTGTTCAGTTTAGCCATAACAGATGAGGCCTTCTGGCGCCGATTTCAGCATCCAGAGAGAGGTTGTCACTTATGGTGGACCCCAAGTACTGAATTTGGTGGACAGTATTGAGGTCGTAGTCTCCAATGTGTAGAGATGGTGGTTCTTCACAGCCTTGGCCTAAAATAGCTTATGAGTAACTAAAAAGACATGTTGCATACAAAAACAGGCTATGAATATGAAAATGAAAATACTACATGAACACATATCAGAACAGCACCCAAATAGTCATCAGTACATAACTTCACAACAGTCACAACAAAATATTGTACTGCAGCATCCTCTAAAACGCAAACCTTGGCTTCAAACTATCTTTCACTTGAAATAAGTAACCAAAATGCCGCACATGACAGTCAGTTTCTTTTTAAGTGAATTGTGGCTTGCTGAATTCAGTAAACATCTCTTTAGTACATAACTTCACAACATTCTTGGAGAGAATCTCAACTTCACAACATTCTTGGAGAGAATCTCCCTTTTCTTCAGGAAAACAGTACTTGTATTGATTCATTTCTACAAAAACAGGGTACAAGAGCTCAAGGGATTGTATCAGCATGTTTTGAATACATTTGGGGTTAATAATGAGGGGGGAAAACTGGCTATTCTATAAAATGTTCATTAACATACCAGTTCATAACTTCACCACAGTCACAACTTAATATTGTACTAAACGTTCCTCTAAAAAGCAAAACGTGGCATCAAACCATCTGTCATTTGAAATAATAAGAACCAAACATCACATATGATATTTGCTTTCTTTTTAAGTGAATTGTGATTTCCTAAACTCAGTAAAGATCTCTTTAGTACATAATTTCACAACATTCTAGAGAGAATGTACCTTTTCTTCAGAAAAACTGCAAATATATTGATGAATTTTTGTATAAAAACAGATAAAAGAAGCTACAGGGATTGTATCTGCATGTTTTGAATACTTGTGGGATTGATAAAAAGTTATTTCAGAAAAAAAGCATTGTCTTCTATAAAATGTTCATAACTTCACATACAGAAAACATCATCTTTTGCAACACTGCAGACTTAAAAGCATAAGCCTCTGTGTTTAGTGTAGATAAGATTTACTTAAAACTGTACCAATAGGCTATAAACAAACTGTAGAGTCAATAGCAGATATGTACTTGTGATGAAAGCATCCACTAAAATTTCTTTCTTTGTTCATAACATCACAACAGATGATTATGCTGCATTTCTGTGTGAGATTATGTACATCATGCAAGTTGCTGGCAAATTTTAAGGCATAAACCATTTCAATTCAAAATTCTCAAAAATAACAGTATTGACCTACACAAGGTATTTTGACAGATTTAAGATTAGTATTATAAAATTTAAGATCAGTATCACATGTTCGTAACTTCACAAAATCTAGACCATGCAGATGCTGAGTGATGTTATGAACATCATGAAAAGTACACAACATTGTCCAAAATCCATGAAAAAGCCTAAAATGATTATTGAAATCATCCAAAAGCAACAGCATGTCAACAAACTCTTTTTTCAACATTATTCTTAAATCAAATTGCTTTTGTAAACAGTGGTTTGGTTTGGTACGATTTTTGTTGCTGTGAAGTTATGCACTGACCTATGAACAGTAAGGCTAACACATGCAGGGAGTCGGACCAAGTATCACTAATCAGTGCTTTTTATTAACTTCATGTATGTAAAAATGATGAATGTACATTTTCTGCCTTAGTAAACAATAAATCAAGAAGTCGCAGGTGTACATCACCATTGTGACAATCAGACTGATCGGTCCCTACAAACACAAGGCAAAACCAACACTAAACTGAAGAACTAAGTCAGCAAGTTCAAAGAGTAAGGCTAAAGGGATGTTAATTATCGGTTATAACAACTGTAACAGAACAGCAACAGACATATCAATATATTAACAGAAAAAAACAAGCGATCCTTGCCAGATTCTGTTGTACATAACATGGGAAAATGATTCACAACAAAAACTTGATCAGCTTTTTTTCCTTCCTGTCATTCCACAGAGCGATTTTTGCTTTACATGGCAAAAGACACAAAGCCGTATCAATGAAACGACCAAATCAGTGCGGTCAGCATGCGAAAGCTGAAGTGTCAGTCCGCATAAAAAAATAGTACATTACACAGCGTTCAAAACAAAGCAGAAGCTGAATTTCATGGCAGACTGCACATATTGTAAATGTCACATCGCTCTTTTGAATAAAACAAACGAAAATACATCCATTTTTGAGAGAATCGGTTATTTTTACTTCATGGGTCTTACCCGAGTTAGTGCTAAATCGATGATTCTTACGCACAAGGGAAATTTCACAACGAACAGTGATGTCCTCTAAACAGATTTTGCTTGACAATTTTCTACTTCCTGCACCCACTATTTGCCGATGTAGAAGTATGAGGACTTAATGCATTCAATCATGTTGATCAAGTCCCAAACATTAAAGTTTCTTGTACTCGTTGCGGCGTATCACTCAATCGATTGCGCACACTCTTTGAAGTGTCACAGAAATTATCTCCGACGATAGTGTAAACAAACGACAAAATGATTGATAAAATGATTGATTGTCAGAACTGTTATCAGTTGCTGTGGGGATCCGGGAAAATGCATTCAGGCGCAAAGGTCATTATTTCACTTTCATGTTACATTAAATTTGTGGCTATATTTGAGGTATAGAGTATGTAACTTTAGCTCCGAAGTTCGGTAGTAGTGCGCGCAGCCTGTTCGACGCGATTTGGTAGCCGTGACCATATACTCTGTCAAAACCTTGTCAAGACCTTGCCAGCACACAGGGTTCTGAGTAGGCTTAGGAAGTCTGTCAGACAATTTCTGACACATTTGGGTATGGAGATTTCCTAGTGCAGTGAATCCCTGTTGAACAAACTCCCAAAGTAATTCTGAGAAAATGAATGGATGGTAAATCAATACCACATCAAAGGGTGATATTTGCTATTTCTGATCCCTGCATGACAAATCCGATTTGATTTGACAAATCTATGTAAAATACTGTCTAATAATAATATCAACATTCTTGGTTAAAATTTTCAAAAACAAGGGCAAGGACCTGCAACTCTAGGGATCCGGTATAAACCCTACAAGAAATAATACTTAGTAAGAATGGCACAATCATTTAATCACTAAGAAGGTTCTTTCCCTCACACACACACACACACACACACACACACACACACACACACACACTTATTACAACTTCTTTCTTTTAAAGAAGAGTGAAAATGGAGAGAAGGGATAATATTCATCTGAACATTGACGAAGTGACACCTTTAAAACCCTTTGATTCCCACACCTTACCCACCGACTCCAAAAACAAAACCATTTGATTCCCTCACCCTATCCACCAGGTGTAGGAATCGAACAGTTATGTTTCTGTTTTGCTGGCAAGGTTGACAACACAGGATGCTAATGGACAGGGTGTGGGAATCAAAGGGCTAAATACTTGTTGAAAGAACCTTCTAAGAAAACATGAAAAAAGTGTCATGGCATACATCCACCTACAAAACATGCAAAGCAAACAAACGAACATCAGTGACAAAAGAAATGAAAGAAAGAAAGGGAAAAGAAAAGAAATCTGCAAATGTTAGACTGATACAAATCAATCTGATATTTTAGAGTGGTTGAAATTAAAAAAATTCTAAAAAGAACAGCTTTTGAGTTTTTTTTTAAGGAAACATTCTTTCCCTTAATTGAGGAAATTGTGTGGGTGAAACAAGAACCAGCC
This sequence comes from Monoplex corrugatus, assembly GCA_030674185.1. NCBI lineage: Eukaryota > Metazoa > Mollusca > Gastropoda > Littorinimorpha > Ranellidae > Monoplex > Monoplex corrugatus. Next base: position 29,929,216 of record JAPXFY010000014.1, on the reverse strand, counting down.
AAACAAATGAAAAATACATACAAACAAAACAAAAAAAACCTTTATGCTACCTTTGAAACAACTAAAAGAATGGCAGATGTCTCACTTGTCCACTCATCATCATCATCATCAGGTGCCCTGCCGCATGGCATTGGCGATCATGGTCCTCCATCTGTCTCTCTCTCTCGTTGCCCCTAGCATCTCCCCCACCTCCTCATCCCCAGCCACTCTGCAAGTCCATCCAGTATTTTCTCCCTGGGTAGGTGCTCTCTTTCCCTCCAGCTTTCCCGTTGTGACCAGGTGCTCCAAATCCCCCTTCCCCATAAAATGGCCTATAAATGTTGCCTGTCTTTTCCTAATCTTCCTTATGAGTGATCTACTTGTGTCTGTCTCCATCAAGACTGTCTCGTTTGGTTTTTTTTGCTGTCCATGGAACTCTCAACATTCTTCTTAGAAACCACATCTCGTGAGCCGTGAGCCTTCAATAAAAAATCTGAGACGCGTTCTGGCGCTTTGACAGAGGGGTGTCCATGTATCAGACCCGTGAATGGTCATTATCGATGATCATTAATCAAAACAATATGTGTAGGATGCTAAACACAGGTGGAGCTGTAGCCTCCGATTGCGATTCTTTCATTTTGTGCTATCATGCGAGAGCAGACGGACATTTGGCTGACCACTTGGTTGTAACCGCTGCAAACTGCGAAGGTAAGTGATTGATGTTCGTGAAAATTGGATGCTTTTGTAGACTAATCCCTCTTCTGTTGACATGCCAAATCTAAAACAAATCTATGCCGTTGCTCAGAGTTAAATATGTCCCGCTAGGTGTACGGTGTACCGAGACGATGGTGCGCGGTGTACCGAGGCGATGGTGCCCGTCATGCAACCATCGCGTCATGCCGCCATTGTTTGTATTGAGATGGCAATGTTTTGGGTGATGACGTAAAACGTACTGATTTTATCAACGATAGTTTTCGTAATCCTCAAGGAAGACTTTTATCAGAATATCAGTTGGCAGAAGCTGGGCACGCCCAGTCAGACCACCTTAGCAGCATCAGAACATCTAGTTGGATGGATTGTTTGTTTATTGAAATCATTAGTCTGGTTCAGTGGTTGTTACATGACATTAATTTTTTGTATGAAAATATAGGTCCCAGTAGCTTGGCACAACCAGTCTGACCATCTCATCATATGATCATGATGACTCATCAAACTAGATCTAGATAGATCTATTTGCGTGGATTCTTTGCTTAGCCCTACTGAAATAATTCATCTGCTTTGTATTACATTGATTGTTACTTTTGAGATTTTTCAGGTAACTATATACAAAATGAAAATTTAACGGGCCATTTGTTGTTGTTTTTTCTTTAATTCAACACTTGATTCAAACAGCAAAAGAAAATATTTGAGCCTATTTATGTAGGCTTTTAAGCAAAATTGTTTAGGTTTGTTAAGTTTTAGTTTATTAAACTTTTTTCTTCACACGTTTAGTCTTCCTTATGCATTATATCACTATTCTTTGAATAGTTGGTTTGAGATTTTTTGAAGGCACAAGTAATGGTAACGATTACGATAATGGGACACTAGTAATAGTAGTATTTAATGCATTAGGCCTAAGCATGCTAAATGAGCCCGCTGCATTTGTGTGTGTGTGTGAGTGGTGTGTGTGTGTGTGTGTGTGTGTGTGTGTGTGTGTGTGTGTGTGTGTGTGTGTGTGTGTGTGTGTGTGTGTGTGTGTGTGTGGTGTACATTCCACTTTGCATGTATGTGTTTGTGCATGTGCATGTGCATGTGCATGTGTATGTGTTCCTATAGATCTATAAAAATCTGAACTGATGAGTTAGTCATACACTTTTTTTTTCTTTTTGCAGCTATTCATCTTGATCAGCTGATTTTGGCTGATGCCCTGTAACAAGAGCGCAAGTGACCTGAGCATGGTTCAGATTTTTTGTTTTTCCTCTTGTTAATCCACTATTCCATGATGCACAAAATACATTTATTTTCACAATACAAGTAACATAACACTGTGTATCCATGAGATGACCGAGTGCTTCACTGGGCTTGCAGATAATAATAGAGTTATATTTTATGTTTGCATGTTTTCAGTACTTGTAATGATGATAATTTTATGTTTGCTTGTTTATTTTCTTTAAAATAATGGAAAGAAAAAAACAAAGAAAAGAAGAAGAAAACTTAAAGAAAGAATATGACTGTGTTTGTGTGTGTGTGTGTGTGTGTGTGTGTGTGTGTGTGTGTGTGTGTGTGTGTGTGTGTGTGTGTGATGTGTGTGTGTGTGTGTGTGTGTGTGTATGTGTGAGTCCTTGCAGTGTGTGCTGATTAACGTGTGTATTTTAATTTGTATGAGTGATATATTGATGCCTCTGGACATGATAATCTGTGTCACGTAAAAAATTGCATTGGCATAGTGCAGCTAAGCCTTTTTTCTACCACGTGTGTCATTTTGTTTAGACTGGATTTTCCATGGAATTTTGCCATGGACAAATCTTTGTTGCCATGGATTCTTTACTTTCACTGAATGTATGCTTAGACTCGGGTAATAAGGTGTTCTGAAGTACGAGGGACTCTGTTTTTCATCCAAAAGACCTGCACCTTTAGACAGAAGCCTGCAACTCTATAAAATTATTTGATTCAGTCATGCTTAGACCACCAGTCAGCACTTGGGGAGGTGGTGAGAAGTTCAACTGAAACCTGCATGACTGAATCAAATAATTTTATAGAGTTGCAGGCTTCTGTCTAAAGGTGAATTTATAGGGATTTTTAAAAGCAAGATAGGAGTTTTCTTATCAAAGTTCTTTAAATAATGAATATTTGGGCTAATTATCATAATTTTTTCATTATGATTTGATTTTCCTGAAAATTAGTTGGAGCCTTTGTGTGTCAAACTCAAAGCCATAATTACTGTAATTGTAGAAGATATAGCAATTTTGAACAGAAATCTCCAAATTGTAAGATATCTTGATTAAAAACCCCATTTAAGTAATTATTTACTGTATAAATTAACACAGCTACTATGATTCATCATCCTTTGCACAAGTATTATCTGAAGTGAGTCTGTGGTAAAATCAAGACAAGAATTCAACAATTGAGAAAGTGAAGTTGTTTTGGAAGTCTCAGGCAGATATGTTTACAGATTTTCAAGATAATTAATTCCTGGATTAGTCACAGTAGGTATTACAACCATTCATATTTTTTCATGATGATAATACTTGCACTAGTTGCAGTCTGTGGCAAATTACAAACCAGAATTCCAACTATAATGGTAGAAGTGAAAATGATTTTATGGTTGTTATGTGTTGTTGTTTTTTTAAGATCGTTAGATCATTTGATTATTAGTTTAATTATCAAAACTATTATCATTGATCATATTTTTTATGACTGGGCGCGAAATGTGGTTGGGGGTATTTTCATTCATGCCTCGTAACGTATGAAAAAATGGCGATGCCCTTTGTAGCAGACGGTTTTCAGGATACAGATGATTTTCCAGATTATTCAGAGGAGGAATTAAATACTACTGTTCGTAAATTAGGTAAACACAAACGAGATGTAGCTGAGTCAGATATTGAGGTTTGTGAGGGGGAAGATGATGAAAACTGTGATTTAGGAGAGCAGGCCGACACAGAAGATAACGCGCCGCTGGCCGCATTCCAGCGAACGTGGCACGCTGGCCAGCACTGGTTCTGCTGACAGTAAAGAAATTTGATCTCTGGGTCGGACCAATTTGTATACTGCAAGCTTATCCAAACCTTTAGATTATTTCTTGTTTTTGTACAGACAATTAGTAAACTGTATTATGAACGTTGAATGTAGTTTTGTAGTGGAAAGAAAAAATGATAAAAACTACCTGAACAAACTGTGTAAATACCCGAGGAGCACTTGGTGACATTTGGTGACCACTGTGAGTACTATCACATGGAAATACTGTTAGACACTTTAGCTAAGCCATACTCTAATTCATTACTCATCTGTATGTGTTGTGGTCACATATATATATAGGTGTGCTTCTCTTGTTTTCATAATTATATATATATGTCACGTATTTATTCATGTTTGGTGACATCTTTGGTGACAATGACACGACAAGCAGTGGTTAGAAAGACATACTCACTTGGATATGGACGTAAAGCATGTCTACCGACACCTGACAAATTTCTAGCTTTATATCTGATCAGACATGCTCACAGTGTACTCATGAACAGAGTAACCCTATTTTGGGGGAAAAAGCTTGAGAAAATTCGAAATCTACAGGCAGATCAGCTCTCTAGAATGCAAATACAAGAGGGTTAAAGGACTGTAAAAGTGTTATATACTATCTTTATGCTTGTTAAGTTGATTGATCAATTACTGGCTTAATTCCACAGCTATTACGACCAGTCATATTTGCCATGATGAATGATACCTAGAGACTGTTTGTAGAAAATTACATGCCACAATTACAGCTATTGTAGAAGTTACTGTGTTTTTTGGACTCTCATACACTTTTAAAGCTCATTAAAGTGTTAAATTATTAATTACTGGGCTAATTACCCAAACAATTATGACTAATCTTAGTTTTTCATGATGAGTAATACCTGGAGTCTGTGTGTGGTAAATTAGAAGCCAGAATTCCAGCTGTTATGGAAGTTGTAATGATTTAAGTACTTTCACATGTATTTTCTTAAAAGTTCGTTTGATTAATCAAATTAATTATGGGTAAATAGTGCACAGTTTCATGAACTTGTGAATACTTCAGTTGTCTTGTGCTTGTAAAGACCTTTCTGGTGATACTCAGTTTTTGGTTCTTGGTTCAGTCTTTCCAAAGTTATGTCACTTTATATTCACAAAATCAAGACAACTGATCACAGTTTCTGCTATGTGAGCCATGTAAAAAATGGCCAAAATTGTTATTATTTCAAAAATTCGTAGCTTTCGTTATAGTCAACCAAATAAAAAGCTTTTTATACCGTTGTAAAGCTACTTTTTTTCTCTTTTCAGTGGTACCAATTATATAATTATTTTCAAAAAATGAAAAATTTTGTCACACACCTAGAGTCTAGCCTACATCTCGGCTGCCTCAATCTTGTTCTGGCTTTCTAAAGTTTCTTTGTTGACTGTCCAAGCTTCGCATCCGTACAACAGTATTGGTTCTATATAACATTCAAGAACTCTCTTTCTGATGTTAACTGACAGGCATTTTGACTGCTCACTAAAAACTCTCTCAAAAAGTAATTTTGTGATTAGATGTTGACCGCTTGAGTGAGTCATCAATATCATGTAAATTAAAATCAACAGGTAGTCCCTATATCACTTATCAATATCAGAGATCAAAATTCTAAATTTGCGGTTTGTGACGTCAATGTCCGAACATTATTAATCGTAATAAAATTTCCCCCTCTCAACTCAGTAAATTATCATCTAAGCATAGACGCACCGTGGTGTTAGTGATAAGTAAACACAAATAACAAGAAAAAAGAAACAATACAAAAAAAATTCCAAGCATGTACCTATGTCCAAAAAGCTATACAAATTAAACACAATACCTACCTTCAAAAAGAAGAAGTGAAAAAACACACAAGTCCAAACTAGCTGTCTGGTGGTAAATCCGTGGCTCATACACAGGAGGCGCAGCTCTGGGTTTGAGTGTTTCACGATCTCCACCAAAATCTCCTTCTTGAAAACAGAGATGCTGTCTTTATATATAGGTCTATAGCCATGTCATTGGAAGCTTGCCAACTGAATGGAGTGCGCGCTGCGCAGTTGCCATAAATCTATTTCTGCTTCCTACAAGGACACTCATTTCCCAGAATAGGCCCTACCGGTACTGAAAGTTCCGTGTCCATTTCCTGGAGCCAAGCTTCCGTTGCAGACAAAGTGGAATGTCAGTGCAGAGTTGAATTTCAGTGTACGTGGTTCAAGGAACACTCAAACCTTTAAATCAACAAAACAAAACAGAAACAGAAGACAAGAAAAATCAAATATATGCTTCCAGTTCCTTTACATGGGCAAAAAGGGCTGATGAGTCACCATTACGTTCTCAGTTAAAGTGAAACTTGAAAACAGAGAAGCCCCACATTCTCAGAAATTAGGTGAAAGTGAAATTAAAAACGGAAAGTCCCACGTTCTCAGAAATTAGGTGAAAGCGAAATTAAAAACGGAAGTCCCACGTTCTCTGAAATTAGGTGAAAGTGACACTGAAGACAGAAAGCCCTAACTTTTCCTTTACGTAATACAGAAAGAAAAAGGAAATAAAGTTGAGTAGTCACCACAAACTTCTCTGAAACCGAGTGAAGTAAAACTAAAAATTTGGGTGACTGTGTGGATGCCCTTTTTCTCTTGCTATCCCGGCCAGGCAGTTGGACTGACAAATTCTACACTGAAAGAAACCTATCACCTGCTTTAGAAAAACACAACCTTCCCAAACAAGGCGTTAAATACTGACACAGCACCCTGCGAGGGTCTCCTGGTCTGATACGATCTTTTTTGTTGTTGTTGCAGTTGTTGTTTTCCTATTTCCCTCAACATTTTCATTTTGTATTTGAGACCTGGTTACACTGTCGAGTATAACATCTATTTGGTCTGCTTTTTTTTTTTTGCTTTTTTTTTTTTAAACATTTTTTCGGTCTGAGCATACCTCAGCAAGGGAGACACCCAGTTTCTTTCTCTTGCACCTTAACAATACCTCATTACATTTAAAGCAGACAGTCCTGATTTTGTATGGTCTTGATTTCCAATTAACACAGCATTCTTGATCAAACTACTGTTCAAGTTTCGTTTACATCACACACATGTGTGTGTGCGTGTGTGTGTGTGTGTGTGTGTGTGAGTGAGTATCTGTGTGTATGTGTGCGTCTGTCTGTGTGAGTTGTGTGTGTATGTCTGTGTGTGTGTGTGTATGTGTGCGTCTGTCTGTGTGTGAGTGTGTGTGTATATGTCTGTGTGCTTATGGAAAGTCGGTGATAGTTTCTAGAAGGATTTTTATGTGTCTTTTATCTGTTCGTGATCACTGTTAATTGATATACTGTTTTAATTCCCCAGGCTTGGATTATAATGATTTTTTTTTTATCTTGCGTTAGAATGTACTCTTACTAAATATTTTGTTATGTATCAGAGCTTCTTCGTCTGTCTTTGTTTTTTTAGTCTTGCGCATGTGAGGAGGAGGAGTGAATGTAAGAGAATAATTTTTACCTTATGTTGTGTAAGTCCCGTGTGCGTGTGTGTGTGTGTGTGTGTGTGTGCGTGAGTGGATGTGTGGGTGTGGGTGCACGCGTGCGTACATGCACACTACAAGCTGCTAGGGGCTGGTTGTGGGCTGGTGTGCCGCTAGCTGTCGTTCACACAGCTGTCGTTCACACAGTCGGTGAGCAAGTATCTTGTGCTTTATGAGTTATCAGAGTCATCGCCATTTCTTCGACAAGAAATTCTTATTGACGAAAGACAGTACTGGGTCCATCCCATTAATCAACAGAGAAATGTATATGGTGAATATCATCATTTGGTAACGAACCTTAAACAGCATAAAGAAAGATTTCAATCCTACTTCAGGATGTGCAAATGTGTGTGTACTATACATGTCTTTGTGTGTATGCGTACACACGAGCGAACATCTGTGCGTGTTTGGCACATGTGCGAGCGTGTACATTTTTAACGTTTCTGGAGAAGGAAGGGAAAGGGGGCAGGGACTATTTCTAGTTATTTGCATGAAAGAAAGACAAAACAAAACAAAACAAAATAAAAAAACCGAAACGAAAAGCAAAACAAAACAAAACAAAAAACTTTGGCACGGTAAAGCAATACACCTGTCATAGAAACCGCCACCCACCCCCCACCCCCCCTCTCTCTCTCACTCTGTCTGTCTGCCTGCCTGTCTGTCTCTCTCACTCTGTCTGTCTGTCTCTCTCTCTCTCTCATTCTGTCTGTCTGTCTCACTCTGTCTGTCTGTCTGTCTCTCTGTCTGTCTGTCTCTCTCACTCTGTCTGTCTCTCTGTCTGTCTGTCTCTCTCTCCCCTTCCTTCTCTTCCCCCTGTCACCTTATTGGTTTGCCGTATTTTCTGTTTGCAAGACACTTGAGATGGGCCGACAGAAAATTGAAAATTAAATAGAACGAAAAGTGGACACCACACACACACACACACACACACACACACACACACGCACACACATGCACAGAGAGAAAGAGAGAGAGAGAGGGGGGGCATAATTCTTTTTAGAATTCAAAACATAAAACCCTTCTCATCCGGCTACATTCTCCTCTTGTTTTTGTTTTTGTCCTGTTTTGTTTTAATCCAATGACTTGGTCGTCTAAATGATTAATAAATTTTTATTATGTGAAGACAAGTTAACAAAAACAACAGTGAACACAAAGAGACAGACAGACACAACTTCGTTGCTACCTACTTTAATGATGTACTTGAAATCTGTTTAGCTCCTTATAAAAAAATGAAATCATCTGAATGAATAGGCCATTTCATCGCAGGTACACATCAAACGCGCGTGCGTGAAAAAATGAACACACGCATATGGCCACTCATTGGAACCAGGACACACACATTCAATGGGAACGGCACACACACACACACACACACACAC
>JAPXFY010000014.1:29875654-29913154 GCA_030674185.1 Monoplex corrugatus | reverse complement strand
ATCATCCTGTGCTGCTATCAGCAGGCTGATTATAGTTAACACATGTCACACCATCCTTTTCATATTAGTAGGCAATCAAAACCCTGATCCATGCAATGTAAGTCATCTTTCCTTTTCTAGCTTTCAACGTTCTACTCTATGGATCATATTCCTCACCATTTTAATTTTATAATAACCTTACCCCTAGGTCCTGAAGTCACCTATACAATCTTATCACTCACTGATTAAGCATTTAGTTTAACACAGTCTGTGGGTATAAAAGTTATCTGTCACTTGACAAAGTAAAGTATTTCATTGCATTTAGTTTAACACAGTCTGTGGGTATAAAAGTATCTGTCACTCGACAAAATAAATATTTCATGCAAAGAAAACAACTATCTTTCATTTTCTGGCATCCAGGATCATAACCACAAGTCTGTTTTACATTTTCTATGACACTTACATGTACACTATAAATATAATACTTTGGGGGGGGGGGGGGGGGTATGGCTTGGTTGACTTTTTCCTGTTTGCTTTATCTATTCCTATTTTTCCTTCCAGCATTTTCATTTTTAGCTATTATGTTATGTGTCTGTCTGTCTGTCTGTCTGTCTGTCTGTCTGTCTGTCTGTCTGTCTGTCTGTCTGTCTCTCTCTCTCTCTCTCTCTCTCTCCTGCTTCTTCTTCTTCTTCTTCTTCTTCTCCTACTTTTGTTGTTGTTGTTGTTGTTTTTGCAATATATAATTTTTAGCTAGTTAAAAAGAAAATACTGTAACAAACCTGCTACATTATTATTATTATTATTATTATTACATGAATAAACGCCTTTCCATAAAATGCTCAACGCGTTTTACATAAAATCTTAATTAAAACATGCATTACAAATAGAAGTTGAATAAGACATTTAACTAATTAAAACAAATCAGAGAGCATACAAAGATATTCCAACATATCATGTTCACGTTCACAACACACACACACACACACACACACACACACCACGCACACACACACACACACACACACACACACACACACACACACACACACACACACACACACACACACACACACACACACACTCACACCCATACACACACACAAAAATTAAAATTAAAATATATAATCAGAAGAATAAACTTAAAAAACACCAATAATAGACACAGTCATGCCAAGGACTAGAAAAGGTTAAAAACAGTCATTTTGTACTTCAGCACCAATGCCGTGGAAGTTACTCTGCAACCAGATACTTTTGAAAAAGATGGGTTTTAAGTTCCTTTCTGAAGGTTAAGTAACTATGTTGTTTTCTCAGGTTGAGTGGCAGATTGTTCCATACTGAAGGACCAAAAACAGAGAAAGCACGTTTGCCAACTGTGGAGAGAGAAAAACGTGGTTCGACTAGTTGAAAAGAATCTCCGGAACGAAGATGTGTCGTGTGCAACAAATATGAAAACTTGCACATTAAAATATTGCATTTCTGCAAATTGTTTCACTAATTTAAGGGTGAAAAGCAGTCTAACAAAAAAACTATGTATTTATCTACACTGAAAAAAATTTTTGGCCATATTTCTGTATAAAAACCAATGTTTTGCCTCCTTAATCTGGCTTTCATCAAGCGCATTCAAAAGAAAAAAGAAAAAAAAAATATGACAATGTATTTTAAAATAATAAAAAAGATGAAGTTATAAAAACATAACTTTTTTTTCTAGAATCATGCAGGCATTTTTCATAATTTTACCATGTGAGAAATATGCATGTTTTCCAAAATACATGCATTCTATCACGTATTATCAAACTTCAAAACACTCACTTCATTACTGAAGAATAGTAGCATAAGGTCCCATCTGACCTATCTCGCACAGTTACTGCCAATCTTTACTATTCTACATATACACATACATAATTATAAGTCTAATATCTAGTCATTATCATCATGTGCCTTGCCTCATGGCGTTATCAATCAAGGCCGTCCATTAGAACGGTCTATCTTTAGTTGCTGCAAGTATATCGCCTACTCTTTCTGTCCTCATCCACTCTGCAAAACTATCCAATATTTTCTCTCTGGGTCTACCTTATGCTTTTCCCTCTGACTTTCCTGTTGTGACTAGGTGCTACAATTTCTCTTGCCTCATAAAATATTGCTTATATTTTCCAAATCTTACTCATTAATAGCTTTCTGTGTTTGCTTATTTTCAAGACTGTCTCGTTTGTTTTCTTTGCTTTCATGGAACTCTTAACATTTCTCCTTAGAAACCACATTTCAGCTGCCTCAATCTTGTTCTGACTTTGCATGCTGATTGGACTGTCCAGACTTCCCATCCGCACAACTGTATTGGTTCTACAAAACACTGAAGAACTCTCTTCCTGATGTTCGAAGACTCCATTCAGCATGTGTGTCAACTGACAGAACTCAAAGGGGCAAAGGAATGGGAAAAACATTCAAACCATTTCAAACACTTATACAAAACTATCACACCCAAAAATCTAGATAGACATTGTCCCGAATGGCCAGAAGGGAAAACATGCAGAAATTCAGCTACTTGTTATTGTTGTTGTTACTGTTGTTTAAAGCCCAGCCGACTGCGTAGAGCCATATTCAGCTACTCAAGGAGCAACTAAGTTGCAACCCCAAAGATGTGATCTTATACACAGATGGCTCAGTTATCAATACCAAATCTGGATGGGGCTTCACAGTGTCAAACAGAATGGAAACACCCTACATGAAGAAAACGCTACCAATGATATCACAACCTCCAGTCTAACAATGGAAATTGAGGCAGTCACACATGTATGCATTATGATGGTTAACCTCATTGGATGATAATGAAAGAAAGCCAAGCCTTCATCGTGACCAACTCAATGAAACAACTTTAAAACATGCAAAATGGAGTAAGGACCCCACAATGGCACAAACTAACAAAGAAATGAACAGTATCGACATCTACAAAATCTCACGTGGATCTACTGTCCCGGACACACTGGTGTTAAGAGAAATGAACAGGCTGATAAACTTGCAGGCAATGCCACTACAACAAAAATACTCCACCTGGGAAAGTCTGAGATCCTTGACACTTTAAATCATACCTTCACAAACAAAATGTGAGTCATCATACTATTGAACGTCTTACCCAAAAAGGAATAGATAGACGAAGTAGCCAGAAATCTACCATGAAAGGAAAAACAAGAGCTATCATTAATCAGACTAACAGTAACATTGGTATCATCTCAAAAATAACACTGCACAGACTCTTACAGTGTGGAATGGAAAATGTTTGGGCTTTTCCTGAAACAGAAAAAGGAGAAGTGCAGAAAAGGAAAAGACAACTGGAGAACAAGCAAATTTGCCAAAGGAGAGTAGATCCACATGAGAATTTTGTAGGAAAAAAGATATACGTAGGAAGCATCAAAAACAAACAACGTGATGGTGGTGGTGGAGAGATGTGATGCTTAATGATGAAAATGGTAGCCTGTATTTCACCGTCCGATTGATGAGCATGCACATCACACTAAAAATAAAATATATCCATACGTACGTAACAGAATGTCTTGCTCTGTTACAAACTCCCGCCCACTTATTTGCAACAGCTCAACACTAAAACAAGTAAAAAACAACTCAGTGTAATATGTTTGTCTCTGATCAAAACACTGCATTTTCTCAGCCAAGCTGTACTTAATTTTACAGCTTCTGCCATCCATAGCTATGCATCAGTCATTCCAAAAACTTAAATAAGACACTGAAGGCCATACTACATTTAGGATCACTGTACTACATTTAGGATCCTGTTGTCATATCTGTTCAACTCAGCAGATCTACAAGGAGTAGGGCTACATTATTACATGTGTCTGATGGTGAATCAACAAACTTTGATGTCATGTTTTGGCATGACACACTGACACAATATATGACGTTGTGTCTACAATAGAATCTTGACTGTTTATTTGATTACGCCAATCAGATTTAATTATTTGAAAATCTACCTATCGCACCAGCACCGACATCATCAGCAGATGAGACAAAGGCATAATAAATATGTGAACACATGAGACTTACTCTCTCTGCTCAGCTGAAGGTTCCACAATGTAACAGGCAATAACAAAGCTGACTGCCACCTTTTACTTGTGTTAAGTTCTGAACTTTGAAGATACATTATTGCATCATCTAATATTCTAACTCATGTCTATGAAGTTCATAAACACCAACATTCATTCTGCAAGAAAATTTGTCTGTTTTGAAACTTAACAGTATTCACTGAAGGTTACTACATGTTGCCACACAACCCTGTAGCTATTTCAAAACTCATGAGGTTTTATTGTTATCAGTTTTATTCCAATCTTTAACAATTAAGTGTGCTATTTAACCCTTTGACTCCCGAACCCTATCCACCAACTACAAAAACTTAACCTTTTGACTCTCTCACCTTACTCACCAGCTCTTGCAAGAAGTTGATGGGTAGTATGAGAGAGTCAAAGGGTCAAGGTTTTGCTTTGCTAGCATGGTTGACAATGTAGGATGCTGGTGGACAGGGTGCGGGAGTCAAAGAGTTAATCTGAGCCAGCATGATGATCTAAATCAGCACAGTACTTCACCCATATCTGGCTGCACGTCTGAATGTGTTATGATATCAAAGATAAACCGGCCATCACTCTGATCAGTACCTGCATTTACCTGGATAAATGATGCAAGCATCTAACACCGTTTTACTACACTTCTTATGAACTGCATGAAATGTTCACATTAACTTGATTTAGATTTCTTTGTTAAAATTTATAAATCACCACAAACCTATCAAAACAGTCTTCCCAATTCAATGATATCGTGATCACCATGCACACGCCACATACAAGCCAAATCGGTTGTGAATAAAAAGTATTCAGAAGATGAATGCAATTTAATATGCCTATCAATTCCCAGTTAGCTTATGTGATTATTTCAAGCTTTAGAGTTTAATAACTGATATAACCACCTAAACAGTGCTAATAAAGTTATACTTATAGTCTCAGAACATAGTTCTAATAGTAAAATGCATCACCACATTCTAGACAATGATATGCACATAATCACATGGAGCCATGTTTGCAATAGATGACTCAATGTGTCGTACCACTGATTGGTATTGCTTGTGATGACATACTTCTAATACTAAAATGCTATACTATTTTGACATTTTTGTCATCATCGTTTACCATTTACTGTCATAATTGGCAATGGCTGATAGCTGCCCACTCAACTGCTGTTACTGCATACAGCTCATAACTACCAAGCAACTTGTTTTGCCCACACATTATCAAATGGTTATAATATATACCATGCTTGTGCTGTCAGACAAACAGTCGAATATTTTATCAAATGGTTTTTCTATCACTATGCCTGCACTGTCAATTATTTGCCCATTGTGTGTAATCATGAATGGTCTTGGATGTAGATTCAGACACTGCATACTCACATACTCACCCCAGGATTGCTGGTGAAGAGAGTGGCTTCGCCCCCTCTATGATACTTAGTATTTTCACCGTCACTTTTAACTTTTAGAAGGTCTTCATGTCAGGAACTCAGAACAATAAAGCAATGCTTAAAAACTTTTATTTTCTATGGACTGGCCTCTTGGTCAGTAATGCTATATATACACTAGGCCTGTGCAGTCTATTACATGTGCATATATTGTGTGTGTGTGTGTACACACGCATGTGCGCCTCTGTGTGTGTGTGTGAGTGTGTGTGTGTGTGTGTGTGTGTGTGTGTGTGTGTGAGTGTGTGTGTGTGTGTGTGTGTGTGTGTGTGTGTGTGTGTGTGTGTGTGTGTGTGTGTGTGTGTGTGTGTGTGTGTGTGTGTGTGTGTGTGTGTGTGTGAGCGAGTGTGCGCGCACATGTGTACACACGCATGTGTGCCTGTGTGTGTGTGTGTGTGTGTGTGTGTGTGTGTGTGTGTGTGTGTGTGTGTGTGTGTGTGTGTGTGTGTGTGTGTGTGTGTGTGTGTGTGTACGCATGATTGTGTGCATGTGTGTGAGCTTGTGTGCACGCATTCAGGTGCCGCAGAGAGAGGGGTCAGTAAACAAGAGAGTTAAGAAACTGAAAGAGGAAGAAGGACACAGAAAGACTCAGAGAGCACAAAACTGTTCCCATTATCACTACAATGAATTGTTAACATGGCAAGAACTCCTAAGGAAGTGAAATATTTCAATAATATTTTTAAACAAGTAAAATATCTTTATTAAGTAAACCATAAACAAAATAAGTAGAACAGGGAGAGGGGAAAAGAAAGAGAATATGAAAGCTTTCTGTTACCACAAACAAGTCAATAAAACATACATTCACTGACAATTACTACCAAATTAGAACAGTATAAAGGGAGTAAAATCAGACAAATTCAAATTGGGAAAATTACGGAACCTAATCAAATAAGTGCACAATGGGCATATTACGCAAATGGGTAAATGTCAGACCTCCAATCAAAAGGTCTTGGATTTCAAATCCACCTAGACATCTCTGCATGGTGGGTAATGGATGAAAACTGTCCAATCTCCCAGGCCAACATGTATGCAGACCTGCCAATACCTAAAACTAAAAAGTTTTTGTGTGTGCATACATACAGATATATAAATATATATGCAACTCAACATCATCTGGAAAGACAGAGGCATACCAAATGGCCTGAAAGTTAGACTTTTAAAATGTTTGATATGGCCAGTCATGATTTATGGCTGTGAAGCCTGGAATCTAAGAAAAACTGATTGTAGAAGAGCTGAGACAGCAGAGATGTGGTTTTATCTGAGACTATTAGTATTACATGTCAAATGGACAGATAGAAGAACTAATGAAAGTGTCCTGGAAGAACTTGACATCACCAGAAAACTACTAGCAGACATCAACAAGAGAAGACTAAAAAGTAAAATACATTGGCCATGTGTCACGCAACAAGAACACGGACCTCATGGCAACCATCTTTCAAGGAAAAACAGTGGTAAAAAGGAAGAAAGGCAGACCTCCAATTTCATACATCAAGAACATAACCAACATCAGCGGCCTAAATATTCAAGAAATTGTCCATAAAAGTCAAGACAGAGCAACCTGGAGGGACATGGTGGTGTCCAGGTGTACAACGGCTAACACCGAACCTGGTGACACCAACGGGTGAAACAGGTGAGATGTATATTTTCATATGCATAATACAGTTAAGTCATGTCAGCAGTTGGATTATGGATATATTGAAACACTAATGTGCACGCCAATCACTTTCTGTAAGACTGTTAATTAACACATTCGACTATCTGGAGCTGCCTACACCAATGGAAATAGGCTCTGATTGGCTGTGTCATTTCAGGGTGCTATCATGATTTGCTCTTTTGCTGTTAGGCCCCTGCCACTTTGTATGTTATATGCAGGATAGTTCTACTAAGGCTGTTTCATAGTGTATTGAAGAGCACATGCATATCATGCATTTTACTATCTTCTTCAAAGAACTGGTGTAAAAGAAAACTGTATGCCAAGTTTCTATCATGTTTTAATGTTACTGCATAATGTCGTTTGGCTACACAGTTTACACAGACTTAAACAATTGTGTCCAGTTGCCATGTTTTAATAGTACAGGCACTTGCCTTCTGTTTGTTGGCAAGCTGTGAGAGTGTCATTTGTTATTCGTTTTCCAATCTCCCTTTCTAAAATTTGTTTGAAAAAAAGAAAGGGAGGCTGTTTTATATCGGTCAGAGAGAGGTAAAAGTATGTGTGTGTGTTTAGTTGAGTCTGTCTGAGAGGAAAATTTGTTAGCAAAAATTTATCAACTGCTTATTGATAGATCTTTACCAAATTTAAACCAACAATCCAGCTCAACGCGAAGTTGTGCACGCATAAATTCAACTCTTTTCCCACCACGGTCGCAATTAAGCAACTTCCCATACGACCGCCAAGGTCGCATTTGTGCGACTTGGAAGGGTCATGCTAAACGATAACTTTTCACACGGGTACAAAGCTTCTGTCAGCTCCACTGGTGAATGCAGGCGACTGTGCTATTTTTAAACTTTACCCAGCGACCTAGTTTTTCAGCAGTAAGGCCAAAGCTTTGTTAACTGTCGGAATTTACGTCACGTTTTATTCCGAAGCATTTTCTCCAAAATGGTTGCAAATCGACACGCATTGTCTACCACTCCGAGTAGAATAAGCAGACAGCTGACTTTGTGTGTAGATTTGCCATTGCTTTTCCTCATTTATAATGATATCTGGGGCACAACTCACGAAATAAGGTCAGTAGTACAACTAATAAACCCTATGAAAAAAAATTGTTTTTCCTTATAAGATTATCTGTGGAATAATCAATCAAGCACATAAACATAAGCAAGCATTCATATACAACATTTGCCCTTTACACAGCAAAAAAAAAGTAAGTGAAAACCTTTAATAGTCTTTGAGATACAAGCTTTTAAAAATGCATACTACGCTGCAAAATTGGCTGCCCAAAATATACTTGGCACTGAGGAGTGCCGTTTCTGGGGAAACTTGGTAGTGAAAGAGTTAAATAGGCATGACCAATTTTCTTTTCTATGCCCAAATGGTTGTTCAAACCAAGCAACATCCTTAGTACATTTAGCTGGCTGCCAGACTTTTCTTAACACACCCTGTAATGAATCTGGAAAGAAATTAAAGATCAAACATTGAGCTCTCTCACTCATTCTCTCTCCGAAAAAAAGATCTTTAACTGATTTATGTTTAAACACCAATCCCCAGTACATTTGTTTTTCTTATTTAAAATTAAACCATTAACTAAGTTAATCAAAATCAATGTGCTCTGTATGAAATGTGTTTCAATTCATTTGTCCAGATGTGCAGTTAAATTATAGTGTAATCACTACATATTACACAGCGTATGTTTTGCTTCAATCAAATGAGGTCTAAAGAAAATAATGAGTTTAGATTATGAGCAATATCGCTGCAGAGATTAATGCTTGTAGAAAGACACGATTTTTCTAACATTACACCTGACCATGTATTTTAGCAATTTGTGATCAGAAAATAAGACATTATTTACAATAGTACATATTTTCTGAAATTGCAATATCATGTTGATCTACTGAGTTAAGCCTGAGTCACTGAAGTGATCAATGATAAACAGATTACACCATGTACAAGATTGAGAAACACCTAAAGTAGACCTTACATGGAACGCATTTATCACTTTAGTTAACAATACAAAAGTTTTGATGCAAACTTTAACAAGCACAAGTTTAAGTGTGATCAAAAAATATACAAGTTAACATTACATGTTATACGTTTGAATAACATTGTGTGGAAAGCAGAGGTAAACTGTCTGTGCGTACTTTTTTATGTCATAAACTTTTTGTTTTAATCTTATGGAAAAACTATATTTATTGATAAGTATTCACATACCCATACATAATATTTTACCCAACAAAACATACATGTATACATCATTTCCATGCATAGGATTTACTGTTTTCATCTCTTTGTTTAAAAAAAAACTATTCCCAAAAGTATTTTGTAAAAAGAACATAATTAAACAAAAGTGGTTCTGCTAAAGTGAGATACAATAACTGTTTTAAGACTGACATTCCCAAGAATTCCTAAACTTCGAATTCTATTTTTATCATGAGTCTGTCTTCACTGGAAGTTATGGAGCCATTGTCTTTTACTTGAACAGTTGATGCCATATTGCTTTGAGCTGTTTATCAGTCTTATACTATTTATAGTGTCTGTTTATATAAGGAATACTGGGAAACTATCTTAATTTAAAGTAACATCTGCTGAGCTCTATATTCTGCCTGAAGCCACTGACTCTGCTGAGATTGTGTACTTTAAAAATATACGCCTACGTGCGCAGAAGAAATATGAGGCGAAAAAACTTGTCCATGCACTGGTGCAGAACTGAGAACCGAATAAAAGGAGAAAAGGGTCAGTAGCATCTTCCGAAGAGCCAATCAGACCCTGGTGTAGGCAGCTACAGACAGTCGCGTGTTTAATTAACATATAACATAATAACAGTGATAAAATCCTCCAAAAACAGCACTTTTTAAACCCACTAATTCGGCTAAAAATAAAACGATTAAAAAGTTCAGTCAATCAGTACTCAGTAGCTCTGTGGGCTATTTATAACATAACAAAATTGTTACGGAAAGAAGAATAAGTGTAGGGAGGTGAGGGTTAAAATACCTGGTTCTGATGATTGAATTAAGGCTGCAGACTCACCCAGCTGAATTACCGGCGAATCCATCCCTCATTCAGTCATTGTGACAGAGAACCATGGCCTAGAGGCTAACCGCAACGGTAAACTTGTAAAGTGATCGAACACACATATTTTTCTTCTCCCGCGCATGCACACAATTATACTACAAATCAATGTTCGAAAAAAAAATTGGTACACCTTTTGCCCACAAATTACTCAGAGAAGCACTGCAATCAGCTATGATATTATTGACTACCCATTTTCACAAAAGTTTGTTCACGACCTTATCATCCCGCTTTTAGACAAGAGTGAAGTCCCTGATAAAAGCTCGCCAATAGGCCTAAGAGGCCGCAGCCAAAAGTTGTGTATGGTCCATCATTAGCCTAACCCATTCGATTGCCATCCAGGGTGGATCCGAGAATTGAAAAAAGCATCGGTTTCTCGCAATGCACAAGAATTTTGGGGGGCTTCTTCAAACAATTTTTTTGCTAGTCCTCACATGCTCTGAGAGTGGTATGACTTTAAAAATTTACTTAACTAACTAACTTGTGTATGGTGACATGTCAGTGTCCATTTAGCGAAGAAATTTTGCATCTCGCAAGAAAAATTTGATCGCATTGGCACTATAAAGTACTTAACTCAACACAAACCAGGACGACTCATAAGGCCACGAACATCTGGCGACAAGTACGATACCATCAGTGCAATCTCTAATTACATAAGAAATATACAAGAACATTCCAAGTCAGCAGATGCCAGACAGAGCAGTTCAAAGTCATTTTTTTGTTAGTATAGTGAGAGATTGGAAACATCTGGAAGAAAACATCGTGAGAGCACCAACCCTTGAAAACTTTAAAAGACTGATATCATCCCAACAGTAAACGTGCTAAAGCTGCGCACACCCCCACCCGTCCTGATAATGCCATAGGTCTTGGCGACAGCGACGTATCTTACAGATACAGATACAGTTATCTACATCTGTACTACTGCATTACAGCCTTATGCCTAGATTTTGATGTTTATTTCATTTCTGCACATCCGGCAACAGAGCATTGTGTGTTTCCAGCAGTCAGCACGCAAAACCAGAACAAGATTGAGGCAGTCAAAATGTGGTTTCTAAGAAGAATGTTGAGAGTTCCATGGACAGCAAAGAAAACAAACGAGACAGTCTTGATGGTGGCAGACACATGAAGATCATTGATAAGGAAGATTAGGTAAAGACAAGCCACATTTATAGGCCATTTTTATGAGGAAAGGCGAATTAGAGCATCTGGTCACAACAGGACAGCTGGAGGGAAAGAGAATACCAGGTAATGATAATAATAATAATTACAATATTTATATAGCACAAAATCTTGATAAAAATCAGGTAGACCCGGGGAGAAAATATTGGACGGACTTGCAAGGTGCCTGAGGACAGAGAGGGTGGGAAATGTATTTGCAGCGACAAGGGCTTAATGCATATGGAGGCCCATGATCACCAACGCCAAGCGGCAGGGCACATGATTATGATGGTGCATGAAGAATGCCACCAAAGGTCTCACCAGGATGTGAAAAAAAAAATCATGAATGAATTCAGAGAGAGAGAGAGAGCAGCAGCAGCAGCATGTGCATAATGAATATTTTAAATCACAAAGACTTATGAATCTGCTGAATGAAATGTCCACTGTGACAAAATATACAACGAGTTATGAATCTTGTAAGACGTGCAGCTTCTGTGTGACTGGCTAAAACTGTGACGTAAGCTCCAACACACATGTGCATACACATACACACATACACATGTATACACACACCAACATCTATACACAAGCACACTTGAATACACGCACATAAACACTCACACACGCGCACTAGTGCACACACGTATGCGCGCGCGCACACACACACACAAACACACACACACACACTCTCTCTCTCTCTCTCTCTTTCTTTCTCTTTCTTTCTCTCTCTGTCCCTCTCTGTCTCTCTCTGTCTTTCTGTCTCTCCGTGTCTCTCTCTGTCTTTCTCTCTCTCTCTCTCTTTCTATCTCTCTCTCTCTCTCTCTCTCTCTCTCTCTCTCTCTCTCTCTTTCATATAGCAGTGGCAATGCCAGTCAAGAGAGAGTTGTTAGTAGTAAAGTGTGTTGCACTTGTAGTCTCAAGTTCATAGTGTTAACTTTTGTACTCCCTGCTGTTTTTCTAGCATGTTCTGATTGTTATCGTGCATTAATTGTAAGTGTGAGTGCACATAGTTAGTTATTGGCCATAGTGCTGTTTAGTTTCAGTCAGGTAGGTGCACCATTGGATGTCATATGAAATAAAAATGATGAAATGTAATCTTCTGTATGTATGCCATTTGATGTGTTATGATAATTTGAATAGTGTTTTCAAGAGTATGTTCTCTCTCTGTCTCTCTCTCTCTCTCTCTGTTTCTCTCTCTCTGTCTCTCTCTCTGTTTCTCTCTCTCTCTCTCTCTCTCTCTGTCTCTCTCTCTCTGTCTCTGTCTCTCTCTGTCTCTGTCTCTTCTCTCTCTCTCTCTCTCTCTCTCTCTCTCTCTCTCTGTCTCTCTCTCTCTCTCTCTCACTCACAAAACCGTGCATAGCTTTCAGTCACTTTCTTCTTCATGTAAATTTCGTTCAGTTTCCTGTCTCTGGCTGTAGGCCTAAGTGGTTGTTCACTGTTGTATATCATTGATCTGTGCTCAAGTTGAAATCTTAGCTTCTGTACGTGACAATTCTATTCTGTGTTTATGGGTATGGGCTATCTGCATTCAGTATCATATTGATGTTGCCGCAATCTTCTGAAAATAATAGAAACAGAAATCAAAAATAAAGGACTGGAGCTAAATAGCAAGAAGACTGAAGTCATGGTAATCAGTAAAGCAAAACAAAAATCAAACAAACAAACAAAAACACACATGAAATCCCGTCATGCAAAATAACACCAAATGGCTTAACTTTGAGACAGGTTGATAAGTTTAAATATCTGGGAACGATCATCTAACCATATGGCACATGCACATCAGAAATAGCCAGCAAAATCGGCCAAGCCAAAACAGCAGTCAAAAAGAGAAAAGCATTCTTACCAACAAATGCCTATCAATTAACATCAAGAAGAGTTTTTGGATGTTATATAGAACCAATATACTGTTGTGAGGCGTGGACAGTCAACACACAAAGCCAGAACAAGATTGAGGCAGCCGAGATGTGGTTTCTAAGAAGAATGTGAGAGTTCCATGGGCAGCAAGAAAACAAACGAGACAGTCTTGATGGAGGCAGACACAAGAAGTTCATTGATAAAGAAAAATAGGTAAAGACAAGCAACATTTATGGGCCATTTTATGAGGAAAGGGGAATTAGAGCACCTGGTCACAACAGGACAGCTGGAGGGAAAGAGAATACAGGCAGACGCAGGGAGAAAATATTGGACGGACTTGCAGGGTGGCTGAGGACAGAGAGGGTGGAAGATGTGCTTGCAGCGACAAGGCATAGATTCACACCATGATCGCCAACGCCATGCGGCAGGGCACAAGATGATGATGATTGCTGCAATCTGCTGTCCAGTGTCTATAAATGTTTTATGTCTGTATCAGACAGCTCTCACAAACAACTTGGACCACCACAACTCTTTGCGGAGCCAGACTTTGAACAATTGTGATTTTGCACTTTTGGCTATATAATGCAGTACGTAGTGTTACTTCGGGGTATATGGGGTGTCAGTGAGGGGTAGCGCTTCGGGAGTAGCTCGTCCGCCTTTGTCCCATCCTGGCATCCAATTATCATCTGTGGCTCCAAGAAGTTGTAGCATGTACAGTGGTCATGCCATGGACAATGGCTTCGACTGGCCAGCTAAAGCATGTGAGAGTAGCCAACAGGTCTCAAAACCGTCAGTGAGTCAGAGCTTGCCTACTGGGCATGTAAAGCCTGGATTCAGCGGACTCATCATCATCATCATCAGGTGCCCTGCCGCATGGCGTTGGCGATCATGGAATTCCATCTGTCTCTATCTCTCGTTGCCCCTAGCATCTCCCCCACCCTCTTCGTCCCCAGCCACTCTGCAAGTCCGTCCAGCATTTTCTCCCTGGGTCTACCTGGTGCTCTCTTTCCTCCAGCTTTCCCGTTGTGACCAGGTGCTCCAAATTCCCCTTCCTCATAAATGTTGCCTGTCTTTTCCTAATCTTCCTTATGAGTGATCTACTTGTGTCTGCCTCCATCAAGACTGTCTCGTTTGTTTTCTTTGTTGTCCTTGGAACTCTCAACATTCTTCTTAGAAATCACATCTCGGCTGCCTAAATCCAGTTCTGGCTTTGCTTGTTGACTGTCCACGCCTCACATCCGTACAACAGTATTGGTTCTATATAACATTCAAGAACTCTCTTCCTGATGTTAATTGATAGGCATTTGTTGGTAAGAATGCTTGTCGTCTTCTTGAATGCTGTTTTGGCTTGGCCAATTCTGCCGGCTATTTCTGATGTGCATCTGCCGTCTGATGAAATAATCGTTCCCATGTATTTGAATTTATCAACCTGTGTCAAGGTTGTGCCATTTGCTGTTATTTTGCATGAGGGGATTTCATGTTTTTTACTGATCACCATGACTTCAGTCTTCTGGTGTTTAGTTCCAACCCCTTACCTTTGCTTTCTATTTCTAGTGTATTCACAAGGTTTTGTAGGTCCCTTTCATTTTCTGCACTTAGCACGGTGTCATCTGCGTATCGAATGTTCAGCGGACTATGCGGAGGAAACCACCAGACAGGTTCAACAGGTAGAAAGGCGATAACCAGCAACGCATTGTGGGGTGCGCAGAGCAAGATGAGACACGTACATGACATCTTGGTCATCCACTACATTCATCTCCATCTTCAGTAGTCTTGACCCGGTCTTACCACTGGGCACAGATGAAGCTAGACAAGAGAATGAGATCGACGCTGTTACCATACTTCTCTTTACTTTAAACAAAGTCACAGAGAGAGAGAGAGAGAGAGAGAGAGAGAGAGAGAGAGAGAGACAGACAGACAGACAGACAGAGACAGAGACAGACAGACGGACAGACAGACAGACAAACAGAGTGGGGATGGAGAGGGTGCACTCAAGTAATTTTGGGTAGAAAAGGCAAACCCATACATTTGTTATACATCAATGGTGGGCAGTCACCTTTGTGCTTGGTAACTGATGATGAAACCCTTAGGCGGATAGTAAACAGGTGGGATTATTCGTTAGTCCAAGAAAAGCCGAGGGGTTTTAAGGGATGTGACCCCCAGGTGAATAGTAAGCTATGGGATTGCTTGTAAGTCCAAGCAAGGCTGAGGGGTTATACCAGCAAACGAAAAGTGAGTGGACTGAAT
Organism: Monoplex corrugatus; assembly: GCA_030674185.1. NCBI lineage: Eukaryota > Metazoa > Mollusca > Gastropoda > Littorinimorpha > Ranellidae > Monoplex > Monoplex corrugatus. Next base: position 29,897,685 of record JAPXFY010000014.1, on the reverse strand, counting down.
TTAATGGCCTTCACTGGGGATGCCCCGGGTTCATCTTTCAGTGTCACAGCCTGCCTTCGGAGGACGTACATGGACACGCCGCCTTCATCTTTCAGTGTCACAGCCTGCCTTCGGAGGACGCACCTGGACACGCCGCTTCATCTTTCAGTGTCACAGCCTGCCGTCAGAGGACGCACCTGGACAACCCGCTTCATCTTTCTGTCTCACAGCCTGCCTTCGGAGGACGCACTGGACACGCCGCTTCATCTTTCAGTGTCACAGCCTGCCTTTGGAGGACGCACCTGGACACGCCGCTTCATCTTTTAGTGTCACAGCCTGCCTTCGGAGGACGCACCTGGACACGCCGCTTCCGGGATAAAACGGAGGGCAGAAGGAAGACACGGGGGGACCAACTCAGACGGGACTCCAGGACACAACGCGAATTCTCTTTGGCGATTAGCGCTGGAGGGTTGTCCTTTGTCGAATAGCACTGGGGGACAGTTAGCTTTAGAGACACATAGTTTTGTGATGTGTGGAAAGATGTGTTGAAGAAAATAAAGTTCTATCACCACGACGTTTGAGGCACGTTTTGAAAAGATATGGTGGTGGATGAAAAGAGAAAACTACACTTTACTGAGTGGTCTTTTTATGGAAAGGCTGTACATGTAGTGCAACACATTACTGGTGTCCTCGCCACAAAATTCTTCAGTGTCATGGTCCCAAATTTCAGCACGTCACAAATCAGACCCCCAGAATGTCTAGACTTTATATCACAGTCCGTTTATGTCTGCATGAAAAAGAATCAAAATCTCTTTGGAAAGGTTCAGAAGTTCTTGTTATATACCAAGGATTTTCGAATCACCCACTGTCCTACCAGCTACAACATACAGACTGAAATTGTTCAATGCTGGTGTCACATGTAAAAATAGCAATAATGATCAACAGATAGGCAGAGCAAGGAGCTCATTAGAACAAAGCATGCCGCTGACCTATTGGCAAACATCTGCCTCTTGGATTAAGAAGCCTACTGCTTCAGCAAAGGCCACTGTAGTTGTCATTACATTTTCTGTAAACTAAGTGATAGTGCATTTGTTTCTAGAACACTAACTTAACCTTTTGACTCCCCGCACCCTGTCCATCAGCACCCTGCATTGCCAATCGTGTTAACAGCAAAAACTTAACCCTTTGGCTCCCTCACCCTATCCACCAGCTTCCTGCAGGAAGCTTATGGATATGGTGAGGGAGTCAAAGGCTTACATCTTTGCAGTTGGTGGACAGGGTGCGGGAGTCAAAGTGTTAAGATAACTAACTATATATTCACAACATGAACATTTCGAATAATGAGTATAACTGTAACCCATGCTAATCTTGTGCTCTGAACATTCATGTGATGTTTAACTCTTTGACTCCACCAACTACAAAAACTTAAGCTTTTGACTCCTTATCCAGTCCACCAGCTTCCTGCAGAAAGTTGGGGGATAGGGTGAGGGAGTCAAAAGCTTGAGTTTTTGTTTTGCTAGCATGGTTGACAATGAAGGATGCAAGTGGACAGGGTGCGGGAGTCAAAGGGTTAATGAAGACGGAAGAACTGTTGAATGAAGACGGGAGAAGAGAACAACCTGTGAAGAAATCGCTGTGACTATTTGATGTTAGTTGTGGATCAGTTCACGCCATTTTAACAAATGAATTTGGAATGTGACATCTAGCAGCAAGGTGATTCTCGCATGCCTGTATAGTACTGAAGAGCAAACACGTTGTGCACGTTTTTGTTGCAGACACTCTGTTGAGAAAAGACCGGAATGTAGCTTTTAGCCCATCTCATTTCTTACACAACGGCCTGATATTAAACGTTCCCCACACAGACTTTACCCAAAGTCATCTTCGTTTAACCTGTCCTTTAAGTACACGAAAAAGATAAAGAAAAGAAACAAAAGAGGAAAAGAAGGAACGAAGGGAGAAAATAGAAGAAGAAAAAAGGAACACAGGAAGGCTCAACTGGGTTACTCTGGGGATTGGCTCTGGGGGGCCCCAGGGGAGATGAAATGGCGGAGTAAAAATGTAGACATCAACCAAAACTAAGTTAAGAAGAGAGATGAAAAATAGTGGATCATGTGTGAGGGGACTGCTTTTGGACCAAATGATGTGTCTTGGTGGCAGCAAGACTGACTATGTGTGTGGATGGGTCTTGTGAGAGGAGACTCGGAGACTGTCTGGTGTGCCCTGGTGGCAGCAGGGCTGGTAATGTTTTTGTTGTTGTTGTTTTTTTAAAGCGCTGATCGGTAGACCCCCTTTCAAAAGCGGCAGGAGAATCAGTGTGTTGATTGTGGTCGCTCAACGGAAGAAGAAGAAGAAGGCAAAAAAACTCATGCCAATACGAAACTTTAACACACCTAACAATTTGCATAAAAAAAGCGCGGGCCCGCGCCCGCGCCGCGGGCGTTCACACACACACACACACACACACACACACACACACACACACACACACACACACACACACACACACACACACACACACACACACACACACAAGAGGTGCTTCAGAATACCAACGCTCAAGGGAGAGACATTTTAGTGTCTTGATTGGCCTGTTTCTGCAGTTCCTTCCCTTCTTGTGATTTTACTGTTCAATCATTCCGTTTGCTTTTTCAATGTCCCCAACCATTTTATTTTTTAAATTTAGAACAAGAAAAGATGGGACGGGGGGGGGGGGGGGGGGGGCGGAGGAGGGGGAAGATTGTTTCATGTGGCCCTGAGAGACTTGTGCGTCTGTTTATCTGTATGTCTATAGGTCTTCGACAAAAAATATGTCAGCAAGGTTTTCTCCATTGTTTCTAGAGAATAATGATGATGATGATGATAATAATAATAATAATCCACCTTGAAATACCTTATTACGCAAGAACAGTAGAATTAGGTCCCACTGGACACGTCTAACAGTTATTCTTGCTACTCTGCACATATAGTATAAACATAATTCATCATCATCATCATCATCAGGTGCCTTGCCGCATGGCGTTGGCGATTATGGACTTCCATCTGTCTCTATCTCTTGTTGCCTCAAGCATCTCTTCCATCCTCCTTGTCCCCAGCCACTCTGCAAGTCCGTCTAGCATCTTCTCCCTGGGTCTACCTGGTGCTCTCTTTCCCTCCAGCTTTCCCGTTGTGATCAGGTGTTCCAATTCCCCTTTCCTCATAAAATGGCCTATAAATGTTGCCTGTCTTTTCCTAATCTTCCTTATCAATGATCTACTTGCGTCTGCCTCCATCAACACTGTCTCGTTTGTTTTCTTTGCTGTCCGTGGAACTCTCAATTAAAAGAAAAAAAACAGCAGATGAATCACAACACACAATATCAAATGAATTATGAAAAGAAATTATAGTAAGACTTTGGCTTCTATATGTCAACTTTTTAACTGGTCAAGCACTTTACAAAAACATGATGGACAAAGGGAGACACATATAAAACAAATACACTTCAACCCCTAACAATAACAAAAACAAGAATAATAACATAACAAGAATAGTAATAGAAGCAATAATACATATATGTGTATATACATATAACATACATACATACATACATACATACATACATATATACCTGTCTCTCTATCTATCTATACCCATTTGTGTGTGTGTGTGTGTGTGTGTGTGTGTGTGTGTGTGTTGTGTGTGTGTGTTTGTGTTGTGTGTGTGTGTGTGTGTGTGTGTGTGTGTGCGCGCGCGCGCGCGCACTCGCGCAAAAACAGCAACAAACCAACCAATTAACAAAACAAAAACAAAAAAAACAAAAAAAAATGTAAATTAATTAAATATCAAATCCAAAACAAGTGTGACTGCCTGCGTTCAAGCAAACAGGAACCAGAAAAAAACCAAAACAAAACAAAAACCGTATTTAATACAACCACACAAGACAAGCGCAAACTTTTCGGCCAACTGGCCTTGTCAAGCGTAGACGTAAGATCACAAACGAACAAACACCAAATACAAAAATTAGAAGAAAACGACTAAAACTTCCCTGCTGCTTCGTCCAGTGTGAGAAAAGGACTAAAATGACTAAAATGACATCATAATGTGTTTGTAAGTAAATATGATGTCACAGCGGAAGTGAGATGAATTCTGCAATTTGAAAAGTGGTCATGCATATTAATATTGATTTATCCTGAAGAGGGTCCAGGCTTAAAATTAAAACTATGAAGCACTAGCTAAGAATAGTTTTTGGAATGTAAAGTATCTTACTTTTCAAACAATGCATAAGAGAAACTATAAGCATATGATCGAGTGAATGGGAAAATTTGTAATCAAGAGGTATGGCTGATGTGAATGGATCGTGCCTAGTGCAACGAATCCGGTCTGACCTTGGAATAGGAAGAAAAACATCCTAAACCAACAGCCAAAGGGCTGAATTGAAAACCACAGTCCCTGGAGAGAAAAAAAAAAACTACCTTAGTCAGACGCAGCTGGGCCTGGTCTTGTGAAACGAGCATTAAAACAGATTTAAATAAAATGTCATCTAACCCTATGCTGAAAAAAAAATCAAAACACACACAACATTAAAGGATGAGAGAGAGAGAGAGAGAGAGAGAGAGAGAGAGAGAGAGAGAGAGAGAGAGAGAGAGAGAGAGAGAGAGAGAGAGAGAGAGAATTATGATATAAAATGTAAATTTACATATATCAGTTGATTTATTGTATTACAAAAGCATGAAACATTAGGGAACACACCTATAAAGCAAGTACATGCCAACCTCTAATTATAGTGTCATCAAACAACAAAAGCAACAACGACAACAACATAGAAAATAATAGTGGCGGTAGTAGTCGTAATTTTAAAAAAATCAGTACAACAAAACAATGAAATATGTATATATGTACACACACACACCACACACAACACACAACACACACACACACACACACACACACACACACACACACACATCTGTATATATATATATACACATATATATAACATATATATATGTAGGGGCCTATATACATATGTATATATATGTATATAATATGCATATATATACACACACACATATATATATATATAGATATATATGTATATGTTTGTGTGTGTGTGTGTGTGTGTGTGTGTGTGTGTGTGTGTGTGTGTGTGTGTGTGTGTGTGTGTGTTATAGATATTGATATATACAAATCACATGTTAACAAAGGATAAGAACAAACTGATGCAAGCATTAAAAACAAACAAGGGGAGGAAAGGGGTTTGTGGAGTGACATGTCTTCTCTGAAGTTATAAAGAAAATAAACAAACATAAAACATACATTGTCAAAGAAATTATGAAAATGAAAAATAATAATGTATTGACGCTTTACGTCAATCAATTAAAGCTTTACAAAAGCATGAAAGCGACAGACACACATCAAGCAATATGTGTCAATAAGTGAACCATAAATATGCAAAGACTATCAAATCAGATCAGGAGGAAAGGAATACAGACAGAAAACGTTTTTAGTATTTTAATGCAAAAAGAAAATAGCATGAAACACTGTGGGAAATGGCTCTGTTTGCAGTTATGAGGCTGACTAAAAGTTTTATTTGTACAGTGTGTATATAAGTAGAAAAGGGGTTGCTATTAGAATAAGCTTAATTTTTACCTTATTTCAAGCAGATATTTGTGAATCTTTCGCTTAAATCTGTTTACTTATGTTCATGATTTGACCAGAAAAACTTAGGAGATGTTTGCTTTAAAAATGTAATGTCATGTTTAACGTTAATCCTTGAAGATACAGATTTTTTTTTATTGAATTTGTGAGGTGTGTTTGGCCTGGGTATACAGTTCTGTTAAATATTTGGGGCTAGATCTTTGTACAATTTTGTACATTTTTTGTTGTTGCTTTTGTTGCACTTAAGTTCGTTTTTGAGTGATAGTATTTCCGCTTTTTTAATGTTTGGTTTGTGGGTAGGGAGCAGTGAGTTATTAGAAGTATTCCTGCTCTTCTGTGCAGGGAATTATCATTATAATAGAGCTTCACTGCAACTATCCCATACTGTTCATAAACAGTCAATATGGCATGTAACATGGACAATGTAAAATATGGTTTTTGTTTTATTCTTGCTTAGATATTGATAAAGTATGAGAGCCTACTGAGCAGAAATAAATCTCCTACAGAGGGTTTTACTTGGGTAATCAACATAAACTCCCCTCGGAAGTTTTTCATCTATGTAGACACCAAGTGATACGGCATGCCAAAGATGGAAATCGGGGCCGAAAAGACCAAATTCAAGTGGCCAGCCACAACACCACCATCACTACTGATATAAATGTCCATGGACCGAAGCTAGGAATCGTTCAACAGTTCACTTACCTGCGGTCCTTCATCTTCGTTGAGAGATCCAAACCAGAAATCCTCTCAAGGACAGCAAAGACAACAACAGCACTGTCCAGGCTGAAACGTGTAGGCTATGGGAGCGTAAGAACATCTCTTGCTGCGCTAGTAATAGTTCCATCTCCTTGTATGCACATGAGACATGGACCCTACAGCAGATTTGGAAAAGACAAATCTAAGCCATGGACATGAAATGTTATCGCATGGTGCTAAACATCAGATGCACTGATCATATCATCACTAAGCAAACGCATCAAACCGTTAAGCAGCACACTGGACCATATGAAAATCTGCTCGGTTGACGTCAGTTCAGAAAAGAAAACAATGTTGGTATGGCCATGCAGCAAAGATCCAACGGCCTTGTTAAATCCTCCAGGGACTGTTGAAGGAGGGAGACGGAGGGAAAGACACCCCCCCCCCCAAAAAAAAAAAAAAAAAAAAGAAGAAAAAATACAAACAACAATAGTGGGAGCAGCGGCGGCAGAAGCAGCAGCAGCAGCAGCAACAACAACAACAGCAGCAACAACAACAACAACAGCACCAAGAACAACAGCAGCAGCAACAACAACAGCAAGAAGAAGAACAACAGCAACAGCAACAGCAACCAGAAACCAGCAACCAGCCGAACAGCCGAACAGCCGAACAGCAGCCCGACAGCCGGACAGCCGGGAGAGTGGACAATACAGAAACGGAGAAACTATTTGCAAAGATTCAGGCTTTGACACACAACTGACAGACGTGGAGCAATCTGGTGAACAGGTCTTTAGTGCGCAACCCAACGACTCTTCGTGGAATTGAGGGAGGAGAAGAAGAAGAAGAAAAAGAAAAAGAATATGAAGGAGGAGGAGGAGGAAGAAGAGGAGAAGGAAGGAGGAGGAGGAGGAGAAGGAGGAGCAGGAAAAGGAGGAGAGAAGAAGAAGAAGAAGAGAAGACGAAGAAGACGAAGAGGAGGAGGAGGAGAGGATCAGGAGGAGAAAGAGGAGGAGGAGAAGGAGGAGGAGGAAAAGGAGGAGGAGGAGGAGAAGAAGAAGAAGAAGAACAACAACAACAGCAAGAAAAAGAAGAACGGGAAGAACAAGAAGATACACTAAGTACACAGTTTCCATAGACATTTTCTACATTTACAAAGTTAAAATTGAAAAACATAGTTTTAATGTAGTATTTGGCGCTCTTGGAGAATTGTTATTCCAGTTGATTCAAAGTATGTTTTTGTAAGATTGACCTGTACTTCAGCATGTTGGTACTTGATTTACACGATTTCAAAAATATGTTTCCCTGATGTGTTATGAGTATTGTCATTCAGTAAAGTTTGATGTTATATGTAAGGATAGGCATTGACGTAGAAATACAAAATTAGATTCAACCTAGAATTGAACGTTGTTGTACACCTCCAGAGCAGAATCTACCATTAGCGTATAATTATATTGTAGCCAGTCTAGACAGCAACTTGAGGACATCTGGCTTTCAAGCCAAAGTCCTCGCCATAGATGTTTGGAGCAAGGGATTGATAGGCACATCAGCCTATAATCTCATGAAGCAGCTCTAGATTTCGCGGAGAGAAAAGACCAGAGCCCTAAAGACAATGGCAGAAGCAGCGGAAAAAAAAAGAAAAAAAAAAAGAAAAAAAAAAGCTTCAGCTAAATCTGGACCAGGATGAACAAAAGTGAACTTCACGTAGCTTAAAATTTCCCCATGTGTTGCTGGTGACCGACAGCCAAGTGGTGAAGACATCCGTCACAAAGGTGACTTTGAATTGAGAAACCTTACCACCTAGGATGCGCGAGAGGTGGATTAAAAAAAAAAGAAACAACAAAAAACAAACAAAACAACCCCCCCCCCCCCCCCCCCCAACAAACTCAAACAAACAAACAACAACAAACAAAAAACAACCAAAAAACGAAACAAAACAAAACAAGCCCCCCCCCCAAAAAACCCAACAACAACAACAACAACAACAAACGAACGAACGAACGAACAAACGAACAAACAAAGACAGCAGCAGGGCATCCAGGAGTCATGACCTGGATGCGGCCCGGCTCCCATAGAGTGTCAGGAGTTAAGGGCCGAAACACTTGCTTGACGAGGATTTTTACTCAGAGGACCTTCTGCTGTCTGGCTCTCCCTAGAGTTTCTTACTACCACCAGCTACTAGAGTCTGTGTACTAATAGCCTAGGTTTATGACGTGCGTTATCTGTGATAACAGATAAATACTGCCAGATGAATGTAGGGCCTACATATATACGGGCTGGTGGTGGTGGTAGTGGTGGTGGTGTATGAGCATAGCGTTTATATGGTCCTATCTGCCCTTTCCATCTCAAGATCTTTCCTGCTTGGTGCCACTGCCTTCGTGAAAAAGCTTGCAGGAAGGCCATGCCAGAACATAGCGTTTTGCACAGACTCAAAGAGTCTTGCTGGCAGATTTCGTTGGAGTGCATCGCAATGCATGGGAATTGCGCGAGGGCGATGAATCTCCCTGATAACACCAAACTGATGAATGTATGTGGAAGGAAATAATGTGTGTGTGTGTTTAACATGATGTGCTCACAGAGATGTGCGTGTGATAACAGAAATAAACCGATAACGTTAGTAGACGTGTGTGGCTGTGGGTGTTGGGAAAGACAGTAGCATTACTGTTTTGTGAACAGCCTCAACCCTTGCAAACGGCTGGCCCAGAACTTGCCTGTACAGGTAGACCTGAGATAGAAGTTATGCGCATGCGCACTTTGATCTTCCGAACAACTTCCCTTCGGTAAAGAAGCAGACGAAAGAAAGTCCGTCCAGTCCAATAATTATGAAAAGCGATTACCTCAGCATTTCGGATGGAATAGATTTGGACCCTGATGATCGAAGAAAACATTAGGCTTCTAGATTTACCGACACAATATTTCAGGTGAGAGGCTGGATTCTTTGCTTTACTTTTGGCGTAACAGACACCTGTTTTAGTGTTTATATTTTATTACTTGACTTTGACATGACAACGCCATTTCACTTGACTTCACACACTCACTGTCACTTGTTTCAGTACGTGGGCGGTTTCGTTTTTCTGTGTGTTACTCTGTGCGTGTGTGTGTGTTTGTTTCAATGAGGCCTTCTGTTCAGTCTCACTCTTTGCCACACCCAGGCAGTCTGGGAATTTTTATGTCAAGAGAGACAGTGACTGAGTGAGTGAAACACGCATAGCAAACATGATTCTTATTAATTAATACAATAATACTAGTGATTAGTCTAGTCTATTTTAAATGAAGTTGAACAACTAGACACAATAATTATAATAGTCTATTTTAAATGAAGTTGAAATAATAGACCTAATTGTGGAAAGTGGTTGTATCACTGTAGCAAACAGAAACTTCGTCGTCAGTTGCTGAGACGAAGTGAAAGTGGTTCTTGGTCTGCTTGTGTTGAGACTGAGCTTCTCTTCATCGGGTTACCACTGTCAACGCCGTCAGTGCCATATCATATAACGCATGGACCCTTTTCATATATGTGTGTATCATACAGTATGTATGTGTTTGTGTGTGTGTGTGTGTGTGTGTGTGTTGTGTGTGTGTGTGTGTGTGTGTGTGTGTGTGTGTGTGTGTTGTGTGTGTGTGTGTGTGTGTGTGTGTGTGTGTGGAGAGAGAGAGAGAGAGAGAGAGAGAGAGAGAGAGAGCTGTATTGATTAAAATAAATGATTTATAAATTTTTCTTCCATGTAGATCTATATATTTTTTTTATAGTACTGATAAAGTGGTATTATATTTTTGATTTCATGTATAGTTTGTTGCTATACTTGACTGTTACTGTACTTAGATAGACAGAGACAGACAGACACACAAACACACACACACACACACGCGCACGCACGCACGCACGCACGCACGCACGCACGCACGCACGCACGCACGCACGCACGCACGCACGCACGCACACACACACACACACACACACACACACACACACACACACACTTCAAGATTTAGGAGCATTATCCATAGTGTGCATTATGAATCTTATCATCGATAAGATGGTTGTGATGTTTCAGATTTTGCAAAAGAATACACCAACGTGACCAAGCCATTATGATGATAATCATTGCTTATGTAGAAGACGATGGAAATTGAATACAGGTGAGTATACTATAAGTATTGGAAGTAGAAACAGATGTATAGACTTTCAGTTGTAATAATCTAATATGAATAGGTAGATACATTTATGTTAAACAGTCTGTCTTCTGTGGTTGCACAGATCTTTATTTCTCAGACTTCATTCATATACATACACTTGTATTATTTGCAAAGCATAGTTGCGATCACAGCATAAGATTTAAGCTTTGAGCTTTGAGCTCCTTGTGCAAAACTGGCAGTACAGCTTTTTTTTTTTAACTACTTTGTCAGAATGGGTTGAATATGTAATGTGTGTTGATTTCGCAATATTAATGATAAAGACAGATGGTGCAAATGTAGTCATCAGATTTTGATCTTACTTTGAAATGTTTGGGAATCATTGCGTAAATTTTACATTTACTGATTTGAAATCAGGTTTCAAAACTCAACCTTCTTTCATAATTATTAGTTTCAACAGATTTCTCTGTGATTTTGTCTGGTCTGAAGTGCTTAACGTGAGTGGGTGGCACTGAGTAGGTGGTGGCCTTTGTGAATATGCTGTGCCTGGTGTAGTATTTTAACCGACTTAGAAAGTGTTTACTTTAGATTACTCAAAGTATATTGTACAAGGTTTGGAATATTTGCTTTAGATTACTCAATATATTGTGCAAGATGTAGTCCCATTTAAACTAGACAAAGTAATGTATTTGTCAGAGAATAGTTTTTGAGCATGTAAATTGTAATCATTTGTTTTTACGTGGCTGCTAAAAAAAGATAAATATTCTGTGGGATACTTTGTTTGTTATATATTCTTTTTCAGAACACCAGTAAAAATGAAAAATTCCGTTATTCAGATTCAGAGATTGTGCTATCATTGTAATTATTTGATAATATGTATTGTCGATGATTGTCTAATATGTTACTGGGCTACGTAGAATAAAAAGGTTGATATATTTTAAAAAGAAACGAACACAAATCATGGAGAGTCTCAGAATCCACAGAAAAAGTGAAAAATTATGAAAAATTGAGAGAGAGGGGAGAGAGAGAGAGAGAGAGAGAGAGAGAGAGAGAGAGAGAGAGAGAGAGAGAGAGACCTATGCCTCTGTCAAGCATCTCATGCTGTCAGATTCCCTGATCACTGATTAAAAAGGTAGTCTTCAATTTATTAGCTTCCACTATTGAGACAAAACCATCCTCAGTTAATGAATCAAGCACTCTTCATCCAAAACTGAACTGTCAAAGAAAAGCCTTCCTGCAACTTCTCATCTGACAACACTGAATCTTCCATTTACCTTTGACTCCAGCGACCTGTCCACCAGCATCTTGCATTGTCAAACATGCTAGCAATGCAAAAACTTAAACATGACTCCCTCACTCTATCAATAGGGTGAAGGAGTCAGAGAGTTAAGTTTTTGCAGTTAGGGTGAAGGAGTCAAAGAGTTAAGTTTTTGCAGTTGATGGGTAGGGTGTGGCAGAATGAAATGTATCTTGAAATTTTTATTTATGTTTCGTCATAAACTTTTTTACGCACATTCCCTCCCCTGTGGGGGTGCCAGGGGCTCTTTCAGTATAAATAGTTTTCCCATCTTCTGGAAATTCTGTGCTAGAAATGGTCCTCTTTTCTGTCACTCTCTTTGTTTCTGCCTTGTTCCTTTGCTTTCTGTCATTTCTTAAATTCTTCCTATCATTTTCTGCCTCGGTGGTCCATTAACCTGTTTGTGTTTGAGAAAGTCTTACATACTTTTTTTTAGGATTGATAATTGGGTTCATGTATTAAGCGCACTTTTGGCTCTTGGGAGGTGAGATATGCAGAAGCAATTTTTGGTAACTTATGCCCGTTTTTGTATATGTTTTGGTGTCCTTAGGTCTGCTTAAATTTGTTTTCGGTATGTTTTTTAAATCCCCTGTGCAATAAATTGGATGGAATGGTCAGTGCCAGGGGCGTATCCTTAGATTACATGTGCGAATGCATTGATATGTGTTCTTAATTTTCTTTTCTTTTTTTTTCTTGTTGAAGTTTTGTGTGTTTTGAAACGGTTATAACCCTGATATGGCTGTACGCAATCGGCTGGGCTTTAAACAACAATAACAATAAACAACAACGCACATTCCTGGAAACTGCCCAGAATTCCTCTTAAAACTAATAAAAGTGTACAGTCACATACGGACTGTAGTCTTTTTCCTCCACCTTAGCGGAAAGCCCTCATTATCCCTGTACCTAAACATGGAAAAGATCTTTCCAATCCTTCCAATAGACCTTTCCGTTCTACAGTTCTAGGCACCGCCACCCCTTTAGGGGAGTCTGGAAGCAAAGGTAAAATGGTCTCTACGAGCTATCAACAACACTCACTGGAACTCGTAGATATTTCGCTTGCATGTTTTGGTGACTGGAAACCAATATTGTGAGCAAAAATGCAAGGAAACCATTTCCGTTGAATATACAACATGAGGGCTTAATGTTAGTGATGGTTTGTAATCTGAATAACACATACTTTGTACTGTAAGAGGTAAAAGTGCTTCTGCTTTGAGCTCTGTACAATCTGATCTCGCAAGTTTTTCTTGAAATCGATGGGAATGTGCTTAACCCTTTGACGTCCACACCCTACCCATCAACTGCATAAACTTAATTCTGACTCCTTCACCCTATCCATCAGCTTCCTGTAGGGAGCTGGTTGATAGAGTGAGAGAGTCATGTTTAAGTTTTTGCGTTGCTAGCATGTTTGACAATGCAAGATGCTGGTGGACAGGTCACTGGAGTCAAAGGGTTAATGATGATATCACAATGAGGCCAACAAGAAAACTGCACTAATGAGTCATTGAAGCCAGCCAGTCATGCTGCTGAACAGTACAGTGACTGACCATTCAGGTCTTTGGCATACAAGTCCTTTTATGCAAAGCTCTGTCAAAATTTTCCATCAGCCCACAAATGTTCACAGATGGATCAAAGTCTGATGGAGGTGTTGCTGCTGCTGCCTTCTGTTCTACTTTTCTCAGTTCGACCATTTTCAAAACACATTCCTTCTGATAGTTCGATCTATACCACCCAACTGACAGCTCTGGTTGTGGCACTGAAAATGGTATCCCAATCCATACATAAAGAATTTTGCCATCTTTTCAGACTTCTTTTCTGCTTTGCAGGCGATTGCTGGCTGTAACCTCAGCCATCCAGAACTTCTGAAATTTTGTAAACTGTCTTCCTCCCTAAAAAAGAGAGGTTACAGCATTGTTCTTGCCAGGGTTCTTGCCCTTGTTGGTATTCCAGACAGTGAAGAAGCTGCCTTGCCAAGAATGTCATAAAAGGAAAAGATGTCTAAATCCCTTAGTCTTGACACAGATATGAAATCCAGAGTACAAACTCATGTGAAAAATCTCTGGCAAGAAGTTTTGAACAACCAGACGACAACAATTTGAACTAACGTTTCTGATCTGCCCCAGCCTTAAACAGTTTTCCCATCTGTTCTTGGGAAATAAAAGAAAGAGACAGTGTTATACATGGATTACACATTGTACACTTACTGATATATTTAAAAAAATGAAGTACCACGGATGTCGGTACATACTGTGAGATGAGCCACTCAGCATCAAACACCATATTGAATGCTCGGACTTGCACAAGGTGAATTGTAATCAGTATACAGCATATTCCTTAATTAAAGAACATTTCCAGAGATGTTCCTCCAAATGCAGTTTTCGAGTTTTTACAAGAGAGTATATCTTATATGTGTATGGGAAAGATTTTTAAATGCATTTTGGACGGTTAATCTTGAACTTGGGTTTTAAGTGTTTTTTTAATTAAAAGTTGAAGAAGCTGTTTTTAACGTGGTGTTAGTGTGGATATGGCTCTAGTGGTCAGCTGAGCAATAACTAGCAATATGAACTTGTGTGTGTGTGTGTGTCTTTCTTTGTGTTCTTACTGTGCACAACAGCCGAACACCTTGTTGTAGAGGGGTCAAATTTTCGACTTTAATGTCTTTCTCAAGTAAAATCAGAATGTCCACTGACAACAAAGCATAGCTATTTAAAACATAGAATTTGTGATGAAAGTTCATATCAATGATAAAAGAGATCAAGTGATTAGTGTTAAATCTACATGTCTCTTGCCTGTCTCAAACGAACATGTTCACATTTATCATGAATTTTTCCAACATACATGTTTACGCCGCTGCACGCACACACACACACACACACACACACACACACACACACACACAACACACAACACACACACACACACACACACACACAGAGTGGCACACACTTCCACACACTCACACACACATACTAAAACACACACACATGCATACATATGCACACCCACACTTTCTTTTGTGTGTGTGTGTGTTGTGTGTGTTGTGTGTGTGTGTGTGGAGAGAGAGAGAGAGAGAGAGAGTGAGTGTGTGTGTGTGTGTGTGTGTGTGTGTGTGTGTGTGTGTGTGTGTGTGTGTGTGTGTGTGTGTGTGTGTGTGTGTGAATTTGTGTATAACAAATGTTGGGTTGTTTTAATGTTTGTGTGTTTGTGTATGTGTGCACATGTGCGCGTGCTTGATTTGATTTGGTTCAGTATTTACACCCACACCCACCTTGGTGATATGGCCTATGGGGATCCCAGGGCAGTGGGAGAAGGGGAACTTATCTGATCTTATAGTATACTGACACCACCAGAGCAACAGTGATGTTAAGATGGGACAGTGAGAAGGCTACTTTTAATGTAGCTTATCCTGGGATTCATGTGCGAATATGTATATTACATATGCATACTTGTACATGTGTGTGTGTGTGTGCATGCGCTCGCATGCTTGCGTGCGTTTGTGTATCTATATAGTGTGTGTGGTGTGTGTGTGTGTGTGTGTGTGTGTGTGTGTGTGTGTGTGTGTGTGTGTGTTGTGTGTGTGAAAATATGAAGATTGTGTTTTTGTGTTTATTGATCCAATTATACCATTATACTTTATTTTGTTTTGTTTGTTTACTGTTTTTGGTGGAGGGAAGGCGGGAAGAATTGTAGACCTGGCCTAATGGTAATTCATAAACTTATAATCCACACTTTCGTTTTAAAGCTATAACAAACTGTAATATTTTCTACAATAGGGAATAAGTTATAGCATAGTGGCTGAATTCAAGAAAAAGTAGAAATCTATGTCACTGCAGAAAACTATCGATGCAGAAAAGATTGGTTCATTAATATTGTTTGATAAATGATGAACAGCCCTAGTGTATATGCTTTTATTGTTTGATTTTTTGCTGATTTTTAAAGTATTTTTTTGTCATTCTATTTGGCCATCCATCCATCCATCCATCCATCTGTTTATCCATCTTTTGAATCATCTGTCCATCTGCTTATCTGTCTGCCTATCCATCCGTTTGTCTGCACCCATCCATCCATCAGTCTGTCCGTCCATCCATCCATCAGTCCGTATGTCCATCAGTCTGTAATTATACATTGATACAAATTCATATTATTCATTCACTGAATGACAGTTATAAAAGATGATTTGTCAGTGTGCCACCCCCCCACCTCTTTTTGAAAAAATGAACAAGTGAATATTAAAGAAGGAGAGAAATAGACAGGCACTGAAACAAATGTCTAACATCAAAACCACCACTACCACCACCACACCCACCAACCTATGACAGCATTTGCAACCCCAACTTTAAAACCAAATTTAAAGACAATTCCATTTCCAAAGTTATTCCTTTTCTTGTAACCTGTATCTGTCCTCACAAGCAAAAGGCAGATGTATAGATCTTGCAGTTGTTGCAGATTTCCAAACAGACTTCCAAACAGACAGACAGAACAGACAGAAAGCACCCGTCCAAACAGACTTCCAAACAGACTTCTAAACAGACAAATAGACACTCTTGCACTAGTTGCAGTCGAACAAGCAGAAAGCACCTCTATTTGCTGTGTGTCCTACTCTCAGTTTTAGTCTTGAATAACTGTCATCAGTCTACAACTGAACAAGGAGCGGAATGCAGGAGGGTTGTTGAGGGGAATCCAGCCTCCGTCTGTGTAATGAGCAAAGTATAGGGACTGACTGATTGAGACCTGAGGGCGTTCTTTCTACCTGTACAGAAGCAGGGCTCTTTGCTTCGTTTGTTTCGTTTTAACCACTCCCCTCCGTCTTTACTCTGCTCGCTTAGTATGTTTACGTGTGTGTGTGTGGTAATTCGAATAGTGTTTCAAAGAGTATGTTAAACCATGTTCTCAGTGTGTGTGTGTGTGTGTGTGTGTGTGTGTGTGTGTGTGTGTGTGTGTGTGTGCGTGCGTGCGTGCTGTGTGTGTGTGTGTGTGTGTGTGTGTGTGTTTGGATGTGTGTGTGTGTGTGGTGTGTGTGTGTGTGTGTGTGTGTGTGTGTGTGTGTGTGTGTGTTGTGTGTGTGTGTGTGTGTTGATGTGGTGTGTGTGTGTGTGTTTGGATGTGTGTGTGTGTGTGTGTGTGTTTGGATGTGTGTGTGTGTGTGTGTGTTTGGATGTGTGTTTGTGTGTGGTGCTGTGTGTGTGTGTGTGTGTGTGTGTGTGTGTGTGTGTGTTGTGTGTGGTGTGTGTGTGTGTGTGTGTGTGTGTGTGTGTCCCTGTTTAGATGAGTTTTTTAGTCGAACTTTGGGAGAAGTAGAGTCAGAATTGAAAGAGATATAGGATGTGTGGTGTGTGGTGTGTGTGTGTGGTGTGTGGTGTGTGTGTGTGGTGGTGTGTGTGTGTGTGTTGTGTGTGTGTGTTGTGTGTGTGGGTGGTGTGTGTGTGTGGTGGTTGGTTGGTTGAGTGTGTGTGTGTGTGTGTAGTGGGGGGTTGGTTGGTTGTGTGTGTTGTGTTGAGTGAGTGTGTGTGTGTGTGTGTTTTGGGATGTGTGTGTGTGTGTTTGTGTTTGGATGTGTGTTGTGTGTGTGTGTGTGTGTGTGTGTGTGTGTGTGTGTGTGTGTGTGTGTGTGTGTGTGTGTGTGTGTGTGTGTGTGTGTGTGTGTGTGTGTGTCCCTGTTTAGACTGAGTTTTTTTTAGTCCACACTGGAAGACAGTAGAGTCAGAATCTGAAAGAGAATACTACTTACTAGGGGTGGTGTGTGTGTGTGTGTGTGTGGTGTGTGTGTGTGTGTGTGTGTGTGTGTGTGTGTGTGTGTGTGTGTGTGTGTGTGTGTGTGTGGTTTGTGTGTGTGTGTGTGTGTGTGTGTGGTTGTTGAGTGTGTGTGTGTGTGTGTGGTTGGTTGAGTGTGTGTGTGTGTGTGTGGGGTGGTGGGGGTTGGTGTGTGTGTGTGTGTGTGTGTGTGTGTGTGTGTGTGTGTGTGTGTGTGTGTGTGTGTGTGTGTGTGTGTGTGTGTGTGTGTGCACATCCATATATCTCCATGTGTGTGGATTAATACATGTTAGCCTCTGTGTGTGTGTGTGTGTGTGTGTGTAGTGTGTGTGTGTGTC
Organism: Monoplex corrugatus; assembly: GCA_030674185.1. Taxonomy (NCBI): domain Eukaryota; kingdom Metazoa; phylum Mollusca; class Gastropoda; order Littorinimorpha; family Ranellidae; genus Monoplex; species Monoplex corrugatus. The sequence continues at coordinate 29,879,865 of JAPXFY010000014.1, read as the reverse complement.
GCGCGTGTGTGAGAATGGGTTCAACGTTCATAAAGCAGACAGTAACTGTTGTGCTTCAGCTGAACGCCGACATACACATGGTTAGTTGTGTGGCCTAGAAGGAGACTACTGCTCTAATTACAGTGTGGAGAAGTTATCCTCATGTAACAGTGGCAATGCCAGTCAAGAGAGAGTTGTTAGTAGTAAAGTGTGTTGCACTTGTAGTCTCGGGTTCATAGTGTTAACGTTTGTACTCCCTGCTGTTTTTCTAGCATGTTCTGATTGTTATCGTGCATTAATTGTAAGTGTGAGTGCACATAGTTAGTTATTGGCCATAGTGCTGTTTAGTTTCAGTCAGGTAGGTGCACCATTGGATGTCGTATGAAATAAATATGATGAAATGTAATCTTCTGTATTTTTGCCATTTGATGTATTATGGTAATTTGAATAGTGTTTTCAAGAGTATGTACTCTCTCTCTCTCTCTCTCCCCCCTCTGTGTGTGTGTATGTGTGTGTTTGTGTTTGTGTGTGTGTGTGTGTGTGTGTGTGTGTGTGTGTGTGTGTGGTGTGTGTGTGTGTGTGTGTGTAAAGGCGAGTTGATGGTGAGAAAATGTTCAGATTGTACAGATTATAAAAAGATTCAGAAACCAAAATTATGAAGAGAAACACAAATCAGTTAATGAAATTATCATTGAATGTGAAATTACAGATTATATGTTTTCCCCTTCAAATTTCTTTTTGTTATTTTTAGCAATATATAGAAATAAAACAATATTAGCTAAGCAAATCATTTATATGAAAGACTTGTAGTTCAAAATACAAACAAGATAAGAATCCACATCTTCAACAAATAGTTTGTGTACATGAAGTACAGTCACTGTCATCAATGTCTGAGAGAAACATAAAATATATAAACATACAAAGAGAAAATGTGTATGTACATATATATGTCATGAACAAACAAGGAGTCTTAAACTTCATTGGAAACTAGAGTATATGATGTGGTCGCCGTTTCTCTCTAAAAGTGTGCAAGTTTTACTTCAGTTTTGTGTTAAATTCTTGTACCTTGTATTTTGTGGTAAGACATCTTGTAAAACAAACAGTGTTTGGTAATTTTTTTTTAGTTTGCTTTTATAAGTGTATATATTTTTCTTAGATTATTCAATCAAATTTTGAATCTTTGGGCATATTTTCATCAATGCCAAGTAAGATTACATTTTCAGGTTATCTGATGTTTGCACAAGTGATGCATTTCAATTTCAGTAATTCTTCTCTTTCCCAGAATATTTTGACATTTAAACACATCCAAAATCAATAATGAGTGCTTCCTTTGTTTCCAGATGGAAGTCACAGCAAAGCTTATTTACAAGTCCTATTTTTTTTTAAAGAATTCTATGCAGAATGCATATTTAAGACCATTTAAATTTTATGTTCTTGTATTTTACAAATTTTCATGAAGTTTTTCCATGGAACATTTTGTTCTCAGTTTCTTTAACCATTTAGACAAGAATGTGGAAGTGTAGCATCTGTATTAAATTATGACAGTATAACTGGTGTTCCTTTTGGTATTGAGTAAATTGTTTTCAGTGCAATATGAATATCATGCGCACATCTGTTGAGCATGTTCAGTTCTGTTTTCTGTATGTATTTCTTAAGACTCATCACAGTCAGTGAAAATAAGAAAAATCGCAGTTGTGTTGCATTTTCTGGTAAAATCATTATGTGTCATAAATGGTCCATTATCATTTTAGAAATACGTAATTGTGTTGCATTTTCTGGTAAAATCAGTATGTATCATAAATGGTCCATTATCATTTTGAAATATATAATAAACTCCTTTTTCAACCCAAGCAGTGAATTTTATAAATTTTATTATACAATTTGCAAATTTGATTTTTTTTATTAAATAGAAATGGTTCTGAAAATCTGCCCTTGATGTTCTACTGAAATTATGGCATGCTTTAAAAATGTGTTTCCCAAATGTTATTATCAGAATTAGTAATTCATCATCATCATCAGGTGCCCTGAATTAGTAATTATGTAACACAGTCACATATTTGTCTGTTTCAGTTTAAAAGGAGTCACTCACTGGAAATATTTCCATTCAACATACTTTGTTGTTTTAAACATTCTCAACCAAGACAGTTTTAAGCCTGCAAATATTTCTTAATATTTCCTGTATGTTTCACCTGTTGCCCATCAGTGTCATCGTGTTTCTTGATAGCAGCTGCAGCAGAGGTCATAATGACTCCCCTCCATTCAGTCCAGTCTTGACATCTCTGTACTACTTTGTAGACCTTCAAACCACTGTTGTTGATGAGTTGGTGATGGTATTTATACAGGAGGTGGGTGGTCTGCCCGGATTTCTTTTGGCCTCAGCTTTTCCTTGCAAAATTGTTGTTTGTGTTACAGGTTGCATGGCGGATGTATTTCATTTTTTGTTTGTTGATTTCTGCCCACAGTTGACAATGGAAAGTTGGCTTGTTCAAACTTACTTTCATTTGTTCTTTTATTGGTCCATTTGAGTCTAAGAAGCCATCTATAGAACCATATCTCTGCTGCTTTGATTTTATTGTCATCTGGTTTTCTGCATGTCCAGGCTTCAAAGCCGTATAATATTACTGGCCAGCTGTGTTTTATATGCTTTTCTGAGTCATCATTCTGTTGATCTGTCATATTTGCCTTTTTAAACATTTTAATGAAAAATGCGTTTTCAGACTATATATGTAAATTCATCTGGAGGTTTTGGGAACAAAATCCATGTAAATTAATTTGAATAACATCAGAGATTTTGATGCCACAGTTCTTCCTTCTTCTTCTTCTTCTTGGCGTACGCTGCTACACAATCAGCTGAGTCCGGGTGATGTCTGGTCTGAACTTGATGAGTGTGTAGCCATTATGCGATAAGTGCATGGTATTGTGGTTTGTTAGAAGTCACAGTTCTTCCAGGAGTGGTTGTATTTCTTTTCACCAAAATATTTAACAAAGCTCTTGCTTCTTATAGTATTTCTGAATAATTATTTCTTCTCATCTTTTTTATGTCATTTATAAAGCACACACATGATTTTAATCTGTTGAGATTTCCAGTGAACATAAAGATGCTGCGTACATTCAATATGAGACCATTTTATATTTCTGAACCAGACAGCTTGTGCTTTGCCAGCATTCATGACCATTGTTTTACTGCTCGTGTTTTATCAGCATTCATAAAAGGCCAGATGCACTTCCAAAGTTTTAAGAGAGGTGTATATAGTTCTCAAAAGACAGTTCTTCTCCATAGTTCATAATTGGATAGTATTAGCAAACTGAGATATTTTGTGTTACTTTATTACGAAGTCTTATATCTCTATTATCTTCTCTGACCATAATTACTAATATTTTTATGCATATTGCAAATACATGAAGAGAGAGCTGGTCACCTTGTCTTTAGCCTATGTCTATCAGTGGCCAGTCTGTAGTTTGGCTATTAATAATAACTGTTTTTTTAAAATATTTTTTATAAAATTTTTCTGTCATTTACAAATGTTTTCACCAAACCCATACGCCATAAGAACTTTGAATAGAAATTGCCAGTCAAGGGAATCAAAAGCTTTCTCAAAGTCTAGCCAAGGTAAAAGTCTGGATAATTTTGTTGCGTGTTAGGAACTTATTAAATCATAATTAGTTGTGTATTGTCTTGAGGTATCTGATGCCAACAAAGCCTGTTTGATCTTCACAAATTAAGTTTAGAGTTGTCTTAATTCTGTTTGCAATGCATGCAGCCGTAGTCTTATATAATACATTTAGTGGTCAGATAGGTTTCCATTTTTTTATGTGTTCCCTTGCTTTTATGATTTATTCTTTATTGGATTTTTTGGGGGTATAAGCTTGAAAGAGCTTGTTTGGCCAAAATTTGCACCTGTCTTGTCATGTTTTGTATCATGTATATATATGTGTATATATATAATATATATATATAATATATATTGTAGATAAACCAAAGAAACAAGACAACAAACTAGAGTTTTGAGCCCAGTATGTCGGCCAGTGGCCTTGCTCAGGGGACTGTTTATTCAGGAATGAACACGCACATCAAACATATAAAATATATATGTGTGTGTGTGTGTGTGTCTGTATGTGTATATGTTCTGATTCTATTTTTGTGTATTTCTGGTTTTTATTTCCTTGGTTTATAAACTTAGGGATACAGGATATATAAGTCCTTCTTGTTGGGTAGCTGAAGGTTCTCCAGC
>JAPXFY010000014.1:29800654-29870654 GCA_030674185.1 Monoplex corrugatus | reverse complement strand
CACACACACACACACACACACACATGCATACACACACACACACACGCATGCACGCACGCAGCACACGCACGCACGCACGCACACACACGCACGCACACACACACACACACACACTCTTGCACACACACACACACACACACACACGCACACACACTAACACAAATAACACATGCACATGCACACACACACACACACACACACACACACACACACACACACACACACACACACCACACACACACACACACACATGCATGTATGCACACACATTATCTGACTCTGTCTCTTCCCTTTTCTCTTTTCTCTCCCTCCACCAAGCTCCTCTAGTTCTCCTTCATGCAAGACTTCTGACATTCTGTGGAGCCAGATGAGGAGATAAGGTCCAGGGCAGGTGACCCATCTGGCATACCAAATGGTCATACTGTGTGGGGGCTGATGTGTGGTTATCAAGAATTCCAGGTTCTTATGCTGAAATGCACACACTAACTATACCACATCACACCACATAACACCACACACACACACACACACACACACACACACACACACACACACACACACACACACACACACACACACACACACACACACACACACACACACACACACACACATACACACACACACACACCATGCATGCACGCACGCACACACGCATGCACACACACACACACATGCACACAGACACACATGCACACACACACACACACACACACACACACACACACACACACACCACACACACACACACACACACACACAAACACACACAGAGATACCCCCCCCCCATACACACACACACACTTAACCTACCTTTCATACATTATAGATTTACCTGTACCAGAACTTATTTTACTGGAACAGGATTGGCTGTTGGATGCCAGAGGAAAGCCTAAGATAGATTAGACTGGTATTCAGAAATCCTTACGCAGTATGTGACTTTTTTTTTAATTTGCCTTTAGGTAATTCTGTGTGCTGTGCAATTTGTATAGATATCTTGTAAATTGGGGTGTGTAGTGTTGAAAATAATTGGATCATGAAGTTGTTTTGATTGGTTTTTGCCGGTTTTGCCTTTGTCGTTGTAACTTTCATTTATTGCATGCCGATAATTTAAATGTCAAATTCTCTTTCTGTGTTTCAGGATATCTGAAGAAAACAAAGCCCACGTATCAAGGTTACCTGTGTCTGCAAACATATCGGACATTAACATGATTTACTGCATTATTTTGCCCTCAGTCAGTTAGTGCATGGATCATCCGTTCCTTCCAGGTCTTCTCTATTTTCTCATCAATTGATATGTATGTTTGTGTCTTCAGTCATGAAGAAAGGCTTAAAACACGGTGAAAGTGAAAAACCAGACACAATGACCCAGGATTATGTGTGGATTTGTGTGATGATGTGATTTTTTTCAATGTTTGTTGATTAGATTGAGTTTGCCAGATTCTTAATTTAACAATGGGAGCAGTCAACAGTTGTTGCATCCCCCACCATCATCATGATGAGCCCAAAGAAAAGGGGTCTCAGAAGAGTTCAAAGTTCAAGAGTCATCGCCGCAACCTCAGCGCTACATTTAACCTATCCATCGTCGAAGATGACAATGACTCGCAAAGCTTTGTGAATATCAACTCTGCTACGGAGGAAGAGTTGATGACTCTTCCAGGAATCAACCGTACAATTGCTACCAACATTATAGATTACCGCCGTCAGATCGGTGGTTTCAGAAGGGTAGAAGACCTGGCATTGGTGATCTGGGGTTGGTGCTGAGAAGCTGAGCCGCATTCGCTGTGATATCAGCATTGGAGTGCGCAACCCACCAGGGTCTCGTGACAGCTCTCTGCGTGGGAGTCGTGTGGATGGGGACAGTATGGGGGAGAAAACTGGACGTGGGTCCAGGTCTCCACTGCTAATAAATGTGAACACAGCCAACATGTTTCAGCTCATAAAGATCAAGGGAGTGGGAATGACTCTGGCGGAAAATATTGTGACCTACAGAGAGAAGAATGGCCCATATAAATCTCTAGATGATTTAGTCAAAGTGAAGGGCATCGGTGCAGGAATCCTTAGTGCAATACGACCATATCTTTCATTAGACTCCTCATTCGAAGAAACGTGTTCCCCAACATCTCCAAATCTTCCTAGTCCAAATCCATATCCTGCAAACAATGGGAAACTGCCAAAAGGAGGTGGAGATGCTTCAATAGTTGTGCCATCCACCCCCAAAGCTCTAAGCGCTTACGAGCGCAGGTCAATGAACTCTATTGAAAACCTTCTGCAAACCTTGGGGCCCATGGCTGAAGTTCCGAAGAGACCACAGGGAGCAGAACCATTCAAGTTTCGACACAAAAACCGACGAGTTGTTCGCATCGCTTCATGGAATCTGGAACAGTGCTCCCTGGACAAGGTCTCCAACCCTGGAGTGAAGGATGTTGTGTGCATGACCATCCTGGAGAATGGGTAAAACTTTTGTTTATTCCTGTACGTGATAGATTCTGTGAGATTTTGCTGGCTTGTTTTCATTGCTGACAGCCTTGCCTCTGACAATCAAAATTTCAGTGTCTGATGTTTTATTTGTTTAGGGTAGGTGACTGCTGTGTATATAAGAGCTATCTGTCATTGATTTTGGTGAGTGTTTGTTGGTAGATGGGGGATACTTTGTATCCAGTATACCTGTTGAGTGATAACTCCATTTCTATGGTTTTGTGAGCTTTACAAAATTTTCACTATTTGGTATAGTCTGTGTCTCCCCGCGACGCCGAAGGGCACCAGCGGCAGATGAAAGAAAGAAAGAAGAAGAAAGAAGGTATAGTTAACATTTGCTAAATCACTGATGTCTTCTTATAAATATGTCGTGTTTCTTTAGAGTGTTCTCATACCACAGTAGTGTAACTGGTTTCCTGGTGGTATTGAATTTTTTTTTTATATATCTAAGTATCCAGCCTGCACTCTGTCAATTTCTTTTGTGTAATCATGTTGTTTAAATTTTGTCACAGATATGTGGCATACCATTGCATATGTTTGGTTGATTGTTGTATTGCCTTTGAGGTCAACCAACCGAGATCAGAGTGTGTTGACAAGTTTGTTTTGCACTGTAGTGTAGAAATTGTGCTTATTGAACATTTTGCACCCAGCAGTACAGCTGCAGTGCTGTCCCTTTGGACCAGACCATTAGCAGCAGAGTGCATTCACACACAACTGACAGTGCAGAGCAAAATCTAACAGTTACATTATCGTTTTTTTTTCCAGGTTTTGTTACTTTTTATAAATTTCATATGCTCTTCATGTAACAGAAAAAGATCCAAAATGACTGTGGCAGATGCTATAAGCCAGCACATAGCACTGTGACCTGGTGAAGTTTTGAGAACTCCAAGTTCAGAGTATCCAGTGTGAAATTGGGTGAAATGAAAAGGCAAAAATGAGTCAAGTAATAGTGTTTTGGCATGTTCACAGAAAGCAGAAGTGTGATATGGATGGGATCGTGGTAGCACAGAGAGTTTGTTCACAAAACAGGATGTACACAGAATAGTTTTCTTTCAGTAGTGTTTAATTCACAACACAAGACAAGGTACACAAACAGACACGAAATTTCAAAAAGGAATTTGGAATGAGAAATATATAACACAGTTACCAGATATTTATGGTTTTCCTTTGATTTAATTTTGATGCAGCTGACGCAAGCCTGGGATTGAATTAGGAAGATACAAAGGGATAAATAGACAAATTCAAATATGTAAGTTTTGTAATGACAGTGACTTAGGTGACAAGTTTCATTTTATTTTCAAATATTATAAGTTCTGTGATGACCAACAGAAGTTTATTTCACATAAATATCTGTCAGTCAGGTTAGTGTTATTGTCTTGTAATTTCATTTCTGGAACGAAAAAAAGAATGTATCCTATTTTCTAAAATTGTGTTATTATCATTTGAAGATTTGAGTATTCTTTCATAAGAAAATTTCAAATGTACTTTTTTTTTCCTGTTGAACTAAGTTGTTTCTGCTTCGTGTAATATGATTATTCATTTATTTCCTGTTGTTCTCCATGCCCCAGTTGAGGTTAAAGGACCTGTTGAAGACTGTTCAGGGCTCTCTATTAATCAGCATTTTTGCCAAGTTCAGAATAACCTTCCATTTAACTTTATCATAATAATCATGAATAATTACAGAGCCATTCCTTCTCAAACAGTAACATGTCTATTCCTTCTCAGACAACAATGTGTTCATTCGTTCTCATCGATCTCAAACAACCAAGTGTGATAAAGAAACTGGACTCCTGCTGACCAAGATTCCAGTACTCCAGGAAAATACCCTCCAAGAACAGCTGAAAAGATTTTGTTTCAGTTCTTCCAACATTGCATATTTTTCACTGAACCCTTGTAAATATTTTGTAGGGCCATGTACTACAATTAATAGTACAAAGGACCCTGAAAACATACTATGACAATTCGTGGTAGACATGGGTTTGTCAGGCTGGTGCCACTAGAAGCCTCTAAAACAAAAGTATCCACCCTCATTGCATCTGCAAAAACAAGCTATTTCCAAACCAAAATCCTGAATGCCTCTTCTTCAAGAGAACTCTTTACAACCATGAATCATCTCCTTGGCACATGAAAAGATTTACCTCTCCCAACAAAACACACAAATGAAGAACTCCCATCTGTATTCTCCAAGTATTTCACCACCAAAATACAAACTCTTCGTGACAGGCTTGAAAGGACACCCTGTCAACCATGCCCACCTGACCCTTCCTTCTCTGGCACACCTCTTATTACTTTTACCCCAGTCTCACAAGAAGAAATTCTCAACACAATCAGATCCATGTCGTTCAAAACCTGTGAACTGGATCCTCTTCCAGGTTCTCTCTACTCTGACTGTCTCCCTACTCTCCTCCCATTCATCACTGACATCATCAACACTTCTCTTCAAACTGGAACTGTCCCAGATTCTTTCAAGTCTGCTATTGTTCACCCTCTCCTCAAGAAATACAATTTAGACCCAAATGAACTGAAAAATTACCGGCCTATCTCTAATCGCTCTTTCTTGTCAAAACTCATCGAAAAAGTTGTCCTCAACCAGCTGAACTCTCACCTGTCTGCCAACAATCTCCTCAATCCTTTCCAGTCAGCCTACCGCCAGTGCCATAGCACTGAAACTGCCCTGCTACACATTCTGAACAATCTCCTCCTTGCAACTGATACTGGCAAAGTCTCTCTCCTCACACTCCTTGATTTGTCTGCAGCCTTTTAGTGATTTTTTTTCTTTCTCCTTTCTAGACTTCATCATACTTTTGGCATCTCTGACATTGCTCTCTCCTGGTTCACTTCATATCTATCAAACAGAAAACAAACTGTTCTCATTAATGGCACTTACTCTCAACCTGCATACCTGACCTGTGGTGTTCCACAAGGATCTGTCCTTGGCCCTGTTCTTTTCACTCTTTACACCTCCCCCCTGTCTACCATCATCAACTCCCACTCTATAAAACACCACTTCTATGCTGATGACACCCAACTTCTAGACAGTGACTCACCAGACAATATACAGCACCTCTTGACTCCACCAATGAGTGTTACTCAGACATTAAGAACTGGATGATGTTCAACAAGCTTCAGCTTAATGACGACAAGACAGAAGCTATCCTCATTGGCACCCGTCAGAAACTTTCTCAGCTGCCTCCTCTTTCTCTCCCATTATGTAACACATCAGTCCCAATTTCTGATTCAGCTAAAAAGCTTGGTGTCTGCATTGACTCTACCCTCTCCATGAACAACTTTGTTTCTCAAACTGCCAGATCTTGCTACTATCACCTCCATCGTATAAGCCTGATCAGGAAGTATCTCTCTGTCGAAACAACTGCAAAACTCGTTCTCTCCTTCATAATGTCTCGCATTGACTATTGCATTTCACTCCTGTCTGGTCTTCCTGCCTCCACCATTCACATCCTGCAGCGCATTCAAAACAATGCTGCACACCTTGTACTAAAAAAGAAAAAAGCTGACCACATATCTCCTCTCCTGGCACAACTTCACTGGCTCCCTGTATCAAAGCGCATACAGTACAAACTAGACACCATGTGCTAAAAAGCCTCAATAACGCAGCCCCCGATTACCTGTCAAGCCTACTTGAGATCTATGTTCCCTCATGTACCCTCCGCTCTGCCTCCGATCCTCTGACTTTTCGCTTTCCACGCACTAAGTTCAATACCTATGGTCCACGAGCCTTCTCTGTTTCTGGTCCACTTTCCTGGAACAAACTTCCTCTCTCTGTCCGTCAGCAACCTACTTTTGTCTCCTTCAAGTCCGCTCTCAAAACTCACCTTTTCTCCTCTGCATAAAATCCTGACCTCACTCAATCCTCTCTGCAGCCTGTCTCCACTCGGAGGGGAATCACATTGTAATATATAATTGTATATAATATGCTCTCTATAATTTTCCATTGCTTTTATTCTTTCTCCCCATTTTAGCCGTGTGCGTGCGTGCGTGCGTGCGTGTGTGCGTGTGTGTCTGTTTTAGCGCTTAGATTTGATTTTATCAAGATTTTGCGCTATACAAAATAAAGTATTGTATTGTATTGTAAACGCATACATTTTTTTGTATAAAGTCTTGCGCAATGAGTAAAACAAGACCAATTTGCAACAAAGAAAAAAAATCACTAAAAACAAAAAATGAGGTACATGTGTACAGATTTACAGCACATGACCACATCCCAGAATAATTTTCCTTTGCCTGTAAATGTACCCGCTAATTTAGACTAAATGAGCTTGTAAAAGAAATCAATAGCATTTCTTTTGCGTGCGTAAAGTATGCTCTGATTAATGTTCTGTTTTCATCATACTGTTTTTATGGACAGTGATTGGATAACTGTTCAGTATGAATAGAATGATGACATCAGCATGACTAAACAGTAAATGTAATAGTAATGGTAATAGTTTTCTTGAGTCGCTGGCAGAGCTTCCATTTTCATCAACACTTTTGTAAGACACTTTACATATATGTATTTCATTTATTTATGTACATTGCTTCCCATTTCACTAACACTTTTATAAGACTTTACATATATGTATTTTATTTATTTATGTACATTGCTTCCCATTTCATTAACTCTTTTATAAGATACTTTACATATATGTATTTTATTTATTTATGTACATTGTTTGAGCAGCCTAACAGAAGAAAAATGGACTTGGATGAGTCCAGGAGATAATACCAAAAATCAAATTGACTACATCCTGATCAACAAAAGATTTAGTAATTCTTTACTGTCAGCAAAAACACTACCAGGCGCAGACTGCAACAGTGACCACAATCCGGTAGTGGGAAGGTTTAGGCTGAAATTGAGGAAAAGGAAACAGACCAAAAGCAACATCAAACTAAACCTTGGACTCTTAAAGTCAGATGAAATGATACGTCAGAAATTTAATGTACATGTTCAAAACAAATTCAGTGCTCTGGAAGACGTTGGTGACAGTGAGGAACAATGGACAAAGTTGAGAAGTTCTATAAATGAAGCTTGTGAAGAAATCCCTAAGGCAAATAGAAAAGCAAAAAAGAGCTGGATGACTAATGAAATTTTGGGCCTGATGGAGGAAAGGAGAAAGGCAAAGAGAAACGAGGAGATATACAGGAAGATAAACAAAGAAATCAGGTATAGGTGCAATGAAGCTAAGGAAGCTTGGCTGAACACAAAATGCAAGGAGATAGAAGAATGACACAAAATGGATCCTCAGGGTATGTAAGACGAATTGAAGAAACTGTGCACAGGAAAAATACATGCACATCAACTGGTTGCTTAAATTCGAAAGATGGCACGCTTATCATGGAAAAAGACAAAATATTAGACAGATGGGGAGAGTACATTAAAGACCTTTTTGAGGATAACAGAAACGAAGAACACATTATAAAAAAGAACTTTGAAGGACCACCCATAATGAAAGATGAAGTTAGAGCAGCACTGAAAAAGATGAAACCAGGAAAAGCCCCAGGACCAGACAACATTACTACAGAGATGATTGAAGCCCTGGAGGAATTTGGCATAGAAAAAAATAACAGTCCTCCTAAATGAAATTTATGACACTGGAAAAATCCCCAAAGATATGTCAAAATCAATTTTCATTGCACTTCCAAAAAAGACAGGGGCTATAGAATGCGAACTCCATCGCACAATCAGTTTGATGAGTCATGTAACAAAAATCCTGTTAAGAATAATCATGATGAGGACAAGGAATAGAATCAAAAGAGAAATAGCAGAAGAACAGTGTGGATTTGTGGAGGGGAAAGGAACTATTAATGCCATATACATCCTAAGAACTATCATAGAGAGGTCAATTGAGATGAATAAGGATTTGTATTTATGCTTTGTTGACTATACCAAGGCTTTCGATCGGGTACGACATGAAGAATTGATCAACCAACTGGAGAGACTCAATGTTGATGGAAAAGATCTACGAATAATCAGGAATATGTACTGGGAACAAACAAACTGCAATGAGAATAGAAAACAATATAAGCTCTTTTCAAAACATCAAAAGAGGAGTCAGACAGGGTTGTGTTTTGTCACCAGATCTGTTTTCACTATATAGCGAAAACATCATGAGAAACCTAGAAGAAGACCTTGGAGGGAAAATGATAAACAACATTCGGTACGCAGATGACACCGTGCTAATTGCAGAAAATGAAAGGGACCTTCAAAACCTTGTGAATATAGGCCTACTAGAAACAGAAAGCAAAGGTAAGGGGTTGGAACTAAACAGCAGGAAGACTGAAGTCATGGTGATCAGTAAAAAACATGAAATCCCCTCCTGCAAAATAACAGCAAATGGCACAACCTTGACACAGGTTTATAAGTTCAAATACCTGGGAGCGGTCATTTCATCAGACGGCAGATGCACATCGGAAATAGCTGGCAGAATCGGCCAAGCCAAAACAGTAAGAAGATGACAAGCATTCTTACCAACAAATGCCTATCAATTAACACCAGAAAGAGAGTCCTTGAATGTTGTATAGAACCAATACTGTTGTATGGATGCGAGGCATGGACAGTCAGCAAGCAAAGCCAGAGCAGGATCGAGGCAGCCGAGATGTGGTTTCTCAGAAGAATGTTGAGAGTTCCATGGACAGCAAAGAAAACAAATGAGACAGTCTTGATGGAGGCAGACACAAGTAGATCACTCATAAGGAAGATTAGGAAAAGACAAGCAACATTTATAAGCCATTTTATGAGGAAGGGGGATTTGGAGCACCTAGTCACAATGCGAAAGCTGGAGGGAAAGAGAGCACCAGGTAGACCCAGGGAGAGAATGCTGGACGGACTTGCAGAGTGGCTGGGGATGAGGAGGGTGGGGGAGATGCTGGGGGCAACGAGAGAGAGAGATGGTTGGAAGTCCATGGTCGCCAACACCATGCGGCAGGGCACCTGATGATGATGATGACATTGCTTCCCATTTCATTAACACTTTTAGATACTTTACATGTTTGTGTACGTTGCCTCCCATTTTATTAACACTTTTGTGTGATACTTTACATATAATGATATACATGTACATTGCTACCCATTATATTAACACTTTTATAAGTTACTTTACATGTGTGTGTACATTGCTTCCCATTTTATTAACACTTTTATAAGTTACTTTACATGTGCATGTCCCCCTTGGGGATGCCGGGAGCTCTTTCAGTATAAATAGTATACTTACCGTCTGGAAATTCTGTGCTAGAAATTTCCTCTTATCTGTCACTGTCTTTGTTTCTCTCTTCCTCCTTTGCTTTCTGTCTTTTCTTCCTATCATTTTCTGCCTTGCTGGTCCATTCACCTGTATGTGTTTGATAAAGTCTTATGTACTTTCTCTTAGGAGGTGGAGTACATGTATTAGGTGCATTTTTTGGCTCTGGGGAAATGAGATATGTGGAAGCAATTTTAGGTAATTTAGGCTTGTTTTTATGTATTGTTCTTAGTTTTATTTGAATTTGTATTCAGGTATGTTTTTTAAATCCCCTGTGCGATGAATTGGATGGAGTGGTCAACACCAGGGGCATCTCCTTAGATTATGTGCACGAATGCATTAATATGTGTACTTTATATATTTTCCCCTTTTTTTCATGTTGAAGTATTATGTATGTTTTGAAACAGTTGTAGCCCTGATGTGGCTCTACACAGTCAGCTGGGCTTTAAACAAAAATAACAGTAACACTTTTATGTTACTTTACATGTGCATGTTTACACACTTTTCCAGGTTTGGAATCATTGCTGTGCAAGAACTTTCGCATGATAAGGCACTTGAAGAGGTAACCCATTAAAATGTTTAAAATGACTACTCATTACATTTTGTATTGTGTGTGTGTGTGTGTGTGTGTGTGTGTGTGTGTGTGTGTGTGTGTGTGTGTGTGTTGTGTGTGGTGTGTGTGTGTGTGTGGTGTGTGTGTGTGGGCGTGCGTGCGTGCGCGTGTGCGCGTGCGCGCATGTGTCTGCGTGTGTGTGTTGTGTGTGTGTTTGTGTGTGTGTGCATATGCAACAATGATTATATAAATTATGTTTTCTTCTTTCCAATCAGCTTTTGAACATTACTACTTTGAAACTGTTGAAGTGTGAAGTACATTTGCTATCTGTTAAATTTGTGTGTGTTGGTTTCATTAATGAAATAGATAAATGCAGATTTGATTCTATATGATTGCTTTATTTATATAACAAAAATGGTTTTATTGTAAAGGTGATACATATAATTGTGATTTTAATTTTTTAGAGCTGTTTGTAGGGGGTAGGGGGTTTGGAAGGGGGGGAGGGAGAGGGGAAAAGGAGGTGTAGTAAAGTTGAAACTTGCATGAATGAGAAAAGTGTTGGGTTTGCTAACTTTTATGTGGGGTTTGCAAGCTTTATGTTCAAATGAGAATGAATATTTGTGTTGTCGTTTTATCTGTATATATCTGTATGTGCACTTGAATGATTATTTGTTATTGTTTTATATGTATATTAATTATATATCTGTATGTCTGGGTGTGTGTGAGAGCATGTATGTATACACATGGTGTGTGCAGTATGTGCATGCATGTGTGTTTATGTGTGTTTGATGGTTAGTTTTGGTAACATTGCATGTATGTAATGTGTAGATCTGCCAGGAACTGAACGAGCCAACTCTGCCAAATGTCAAAGCCTGGGCTGGTCACCGTGGCAGATGGAAGTGTGCCGTGTCTGAAGTTGCTGGACGGATGTTCAGGGTAATAACTGCATTCTTTGTTCTTTTTCTATTTTTCTGTTTACTGCTCTCTTTAGGCTGTTGTGTTTAACTCATTCTACCCTAGGTACGAGCTATCTTATTCCATACTTACTGCCCCTTAAACCAGGCACGAGTATTCTCATACCAAAGCGCTTTTCTTGTTTCTTGTATTATCATCTTGTAAAGTTTTCTTCCTTGGTCAAAGCATTTATGGATAATTGAAGCATGATCATGCATCTTTTCTGGCTGGTCAGACTTGTTAGTTTTCGTCAACAGAAATGTTTTAGTGATGCACACTAATGTTTAGTACTGCAGCCTCTTGTAGTGCTAGTCCAGGCAGTTAGTAACACGTCTTGAACCTGGGGTAGAAGGTGTTGAAACATTTTGAGAAATATTAGAGCATTTCAGTGAGATTAAGGAGATATGCATTATACTCAGGCACCATTTGTCGATAGTTAGGTCATGCTTAGTAATAATAATAATAATAATAATTACAATATTTATATAGCGCAAAATCTTGATAAAATCAAATCTAAGCGCTGAAACACACACACACGCACGCACGCACGCACGCACGCACACACGCACACACATGCACTCACGCACACAAACACACACGCACACGGTTATAAATGGGGAGAAAGAATAAAACCAATGGAAAATTATAGAGAGCATATTTTGTACAATTATATATTGCAATGTGATTTCCCTCCGAGTGGAGACAGGCTGCAGAGGGGATTGAGTGAGGTCAGGATTTTATGCAGAGGAGAAAAGGTGAGTTTTGAGAGCGGACTTGAAGGAGACAAAAGTAGGTTGCTGACGGACTGAGAGAGGAAGTTTGTTCCAGGAGGGCGGTAAAAGCATGGAAGCAGTCACATTCCAAATATGCTCCTGTACAGAAATCTTAAACAAGGATACCATGACCAGGGAAATCAAACAAGGAAATAAAGGTGCTCCGAAGTCCAGCCACAAATGGTTATCTTTAACATCAGGAAGAGAGTTCTTGAATGTTTTATAGAACCGATAATGTTATACGGTTGTGAAGCATTGACAGTCAACACGCAAAGGCAGAACAAGATTGAGGCATCCAAGATGTGGTTTCTAAGAAGAATGTTGAGTTCCAAGGACAATAAAGAAAACAAACGAGACAGTCTTGATGGAGGCAGACACAAGAAAATCATTGATAAGGAAGATTAGGAAAAGACGGGCAACATTTATAGGCCACTTTATGAGGAAAGGGGAATTAGAGCACCTGGTTATGACAGGAAAGCTGGAGGGAAAGAGAGCACCAGGTAGACCCAAGTAGAAAATATTGGACAGACTTGCAGGGTGGCTGAGGACAGAGAGGGTGGAAGATGTGCTTGCGGCAACAAAGGATAGGTACATATGGAGGGCCATGATTGCCAACACCATGCGGCAGGGCATATGACGGTAATGATGAAATCCAGCCTCATCAGCTGTGCTATTAACAGAACCAACTGGGAAGACATTGCCTGTAGCAGAGTAAGCGGGGGACAGCAGTGGATGTGGGCACAATCACATTTGAATCATATAGAACAGCTGCGAATGAACTGAAAAGGGACATGTTGGATACAGAACCCATGCAGCGCCACGGCAAGGACCATGCATCTGCATGAAGTGGTCTTGTATTCCACATGAAGACCCATACCAGGTGATAAGGACCAGTATGCCTATATGCATCTACAGAAGTGGTCTTGTATTCCCACATGAAGACCCATTACCAGGTGATAAGGACCAGTATGCCTACATGCATGTACAGAAGTGGTCTTGTATCCCACATGAAGACCCATTCCAGGTGATAAGGACCAGTATGCCTACATGCATGTACAGAAGTGGTCTTGTATCCCACATGAAGACCCATACCAGGTGATAAGGACCAGTGTGCCTACATGCATGTACAGAAGTGGTCTTGTATCCCACATGAAGACCCATACCAGGTGATAAGGACCAGTGTGCCTACATCAGTACATGCTTGTACAAAAGTGGTCTTGTATCCCACATGAAGACCCATTCCAGGTGATAAGGACCAGCATGCCTACATGCATGTACAAAAGTGGTCTTGTATCATACATGAAGACCCATACCAGGTGATAAGGACCAGTGTGCCTACTTGCATCTACAAAAGTGGTCTTGTATCCCACATGAAGACCCATTCCAGGTGATAAGGACCAGCATGCCTACATGTCCTCCAAGGTGACACGTTGTCTCCATATCTGTTTATCACTGTTCTACATCACGTCCTTCGAAAGACGTTGCGTGAAGACCCATACCAGGTGATCGGACTAATTGCACATCAGAGTGATGGGAGAGCCTTCATCCTCACTGTCACTAGATTGACTAGAATTAAATGACTCTTTACTGCTTTATTCACTGTACTGCTTTGTCATCTGCATTGAGAAAAAGCAAAGTCATTGCAGAGTCATGGGCGAGCCTGCACTGGCGATGTGTTCAACATTTTGATTCCTGCACCTTATCCACCAACTGCGAAAACTTAACCTTTTGACTCCCACTTTCTATCCGCCAGTTTCCTGCAGGAAGCTGGTGGATAGGGTGAGGGAGTCAAAGGGTTAAGATGGAAGCTGGTAGATAGGGTGAGGGAGTCAAAGGGTCAAGTTTTTGCTTTGCTGAGCATGGTTGACAGTGCAGGATGCCTGTGGAGAGGGTACAGGAGTCAAAGGGTTAAAATTCATAGATCAGTTTATCGCACAGGTGGTGTGTGATTTCATTTTATTACATGTACAGACTTCTGTTGCAAACTTGACTCTCTTTGGCTTACAACAACAAACATGAAACACTTTGTTGCTTGTATGAATTGAAAGGAGCAAGCTGAGCACAATTTTGCTCTAACCAGTGTGTGTGCAACAGTGTGTGTGCAAGCTTTGTTGTGTGTGTGTGTGTGTGTGTGTGTGTGTGTGTGTGTGTGTGTGTGTGTGTGTGTGTGTGTGTGTGTGGTGTGTGTGGACACATGTTTTTCTACTGTTTCTTTTTTTTTTTTTATTAAAGGGAGATAAAAAAAAAGTCAGGGGTTTGTCTGTGTGTGGAAGTTGGTTGGAGCTGAAAAATCCCAGTGATTTTTGAAGGAATTAATAGGGATTTGAACCCACAACCTTCCAGTCAATATTCCACTGCATTAACCACTACACTGTGGCTACTGGTTTTATTGTTGAAGAATTATGAACGCATGAATGTATAGGTCATGGTGCCAGGGTCAAAGTCATCATCATGTGCCCGGCCGCATTGCGTTGGTGATCATGGCCCTCCGCATGCATCTATCCCTTGTTGCTGCAAGCACATCTTCCACCCTCTCTGTCCTCAGCCACCCTGCAAGTCCGTCCAATATTTTCTCCCTGGGTCTACCTCGTGTTCTCTTTCCCTCCAGCTTTCCTGTTGTGACCAGGTGCTCTAATTCCCCTTTCCTCATAAAATGGCCTATAAATGTTGCTTGTCTTTTCCTAATCTTGGTTATCAATGATCTTCTTGTGTCTGCCTCCATCAAGACTGTCTCGTTTGTTTTCTTTGTTGTCCACGGAACTCTCAACATTCTTCTTAGAAACCACATCTCGGCTGCCTCAGTCTTGTCGAAGTCATACAGACCAAAAAAGTGACTGAAGTTGGCACTTTTTGAGGAAGATGTGAGAACAGCTGTTTCTCAGAAACTTCTGAGATCACTTCAATTCTATGTTCACTGTTGTAAAGGTACATCGTTGTCCTTGTTTTGTCTGTAGTTTTCTCATCTAGTGCTGCTTCAGGGTCACAGTACCCCACTGTGGGCATGCTGGGGACTCTTTCAGTATAAATAGTATCCTCACCTTCTGGAAATTATGTGTTAGAAGTTTCCTCTTTTCTGTCACTCTCTTTGTTTCTGCCTTATCCCTTTGTTTTCTGTCATTTCTTCCTATCATTTTCTACCTTGCTGGTCTGTTCACCTGTATGTGTTCCAATAGTCTTGCGTACTTGTGTATTTAATTTTCTTTTCCTAACCAGTCGCCTTGGTGTAGTGGTTAACTCAACAGACTACCAGCTGGAAGGTTGTGGGTTCGAATCCCCATCAGCCCATTCAAAAAACCTTGGTGTAGTGGTTAACTCAACAGACTACCAGCTGGAAGGTTGTGGGTTCGAATCCCCATCAGCCCATTCAAAAAAATCATTGTGGGTTTTTTCTGCTCTAACAGGCTCTTTCCAAGAGTTGAGTGTGCTATGGGTTCATTGGGAAGACTGGGACCACACAGTTGAGTCGCATCCACTTCATGGATGCGTCATTGAGGGTGTTGCTCAAATCTTCTGACCAGCACCGCATGTGTCTATATCTCTTGACATCAGGATATGTTATGATAGTAAGCATAGAGTACAGCCCTGTCACACAGTCTCAATCCTGGATGGAACTCCATAGCATCATGATTATCATCCTCACTGACATCATCATCATCATCGCTTTGTAAAAAACTTTGCCAGCTTCTGTGGCCATTAATTTAAGTTGCGTCGAAAATGAGACAGAAAAAAAAGGAAAAAAAGTAAGCGCAAAGATAACCTCCCTGAGTGCAATGATCCTATATAAAAAAACTTTTCCTTCTTTTCATGTTGAAGTATTGTGTATGTATTGAAATAGTTATAGCTCAGATATGTCTCTACAGATGGGCTTTAAACAAAAGTAATAACTTTCTGCTCATATCAAACATTACACAGGCTGTGATCCTCAAAACGAACCTTCAGAAGTTGCCAAAACTTCAGCATTAAATCAGCCAGTGAGCGTGATTTCAGTTTTATCATGCCATGTATTTGGAACACAGTGCCAGTTGACCTGTCCACCCTTTTGCACTCAAAGTCTTTGGTAAAGACTTGACCTGTTCACGTCTCCCCTGTGGGATGCCGTGGGGTCTTTCAGTATAAATAGTATCCCCACCTTCTGGAAATTCTGTGCTAGAAATAATTTCCTCTTTTCTGTCACTGTCTTTGTTTCTGCCTTCTTGCTTTGCTTTCTGTCATTTCTACCTGTCATTTTCTGCCTTAATGGCCCATTCACCTGTATGTGTTCGATAAAGTCTTATGTACTTTTTCGTAGGATTGTAATTGTGTACATGTATTAAGTGCATTTTTTGCTGTAGGGAGGTGATTTATGCCTGTTTTTATATGTTTTGGTGTCCTTCTGTATGCTTATATTTGTATTCAGGTGTGTTTTTTAAATCTCCCCTGTGCGATAAATTGGACGGAGTGGTCAACGCCAGGGGCATGTCCTTAGATTATGCGCGTGAATGCATTGATATGTGTACTTGATTTTCTTTTCTTTATTTTTCCTGTTGAAGTTTTGTGTGTTTTGAAGGGGTTATAGTCCTGATATGGCTCTACGCAGTCGGCTGGGCTTTAAACAACAATAACAATAACAATAACAATGACCTGTTCATGTAGGCTTTCCGTTGATATCATAGTTGCCTTTCAACCAAAATGCACTTCCATTTGTTGCTACCGATCATGTGGCATTATGCAATCATTTATGTGTGTGTATGTTAATATCCACACATTTTAATATGTGTATGTATGTTTAGAGTTTTATATGTGTATGTATGTTTAGACTTTTATATGTGTATGTATGTGTAGAGTTTTATATGTATATGTATGTTTAGACTTTTATATGTATATGTATGTTTAGAGTTTTATGATTATGTGTATGTATGTTTAGACTTTTGTATGTGTATAGATGTTTAGAGTTTTATATGTGTATGAATGTTTAGACTTTTATATGTTTTTGTGTATTTAGATTTTGATATGTGTATGTATGTTTAGAGTTTTATATGTGTTTGTGTGTTTAGACTTGTAATGTCTATGTATGTTTAGAGTTTTAATGTGTTTGTGTGTTTAGACTTTTATATGTGTATGTATGTTTAGAGTTTTATATGTGTTTGTGTGTTTAGACTTTTATATGTGTATGTATATTTAGAGTTTTATATGTGTATGTCTGTTTAGACATTTTAAATATGGTATTCATCTGCACATGTTTACTGATGTGTACATTCTGATATGTGTATATGTGTGTAATACATTAGTGCTTCTGTGTGTATTTCATTCTGTATCTTGTAAAATATATCATATGTTGCCCAGTTAGTCCAAATGAGCTTAGAGAATGATAGTTCAGAGAGCAGAATGTACAAAATGATTTATGATTAGTTTGCAGGAAAAAATAAACAAATGCAAATCAGCTATTAAAACCAAAAATATATATGTTGAATTCTTCCTTTGGAAGTTATAAAAAGGAAGAGAAAAAAATGAAACATGCAAACAGAGTAATGCTCAGTGTATAAATGAGAGTTGATGTAACCACACTTTCTACATTATTGCTAAATATGTGTCCAGTGGAAAGTTCAGGTGTTCAGGTGCCAAAGGATTATAAAAACTTATTGTACTGTGTAGTAAACATAACTTATAAAACTAGTCAGCAGTGTCATACTAAGAATTGTATTGTCTAGTAAACATAACTTATAAAACTAGTCAGCAGTGTTCATACTAAGAATTGTATTGTCTAGTAAACATAACTTATAAAACTAGTCAGCAGTGTCATACTAAGAATTGTATTGTCTAGTAGTCATAACTTATAAAACTAGTCAGCAGTGTTATACTAAGAATTGTATTGTGTAGTAGGCATAACTTATAAAACTAGTCAGCAGTATAGCAGTGTCATACTAAGAATTGTATTGTCTAGTAAACATAACTTATAAAACTAGTCAGCAGTGTTTTACTAAGAATTGTACTGTGTAGTAAACATAACTTATAAAACTAGTCAGCAGTGTCATACTAAGAATTGTATTATCTAGTAAACATAACTTATAAAACTAGTCAGCAGTGTTATACTAAGAATTGTATTGTGTAGTAGTCATAACTTATAAACTAGTCAGCAGTGTTATACTAAGAATTGTATTGTGTAGTAGGCATAACTTATAAAACTAGTCAGCAGTATAGCAGTGTCATACTAAGAATTGTATTGTGTAGTAGGCATAACTTATAAAACTAGTCAGCAGTATAGCAGTGTCATACTAAGAATTGTATTGTCTAGTAGGCATAACTTATAAAACTAGTCAGCAGTATAGCAGTGTCATACTAAGAATTGTATTGTCTAGTAGGCATAACTTATAAGACTAGTCAACAGTGTTATACTAAGAATTGTATTGTGTAGTAAGCATACCTTATAAAACTAGTCAGCAGTGTTATACTAAGAATTGTATTGTCTAGTAAACATAACTTATAAAACTAGTCAGCAGTATAGCAGTGTCATACTAAGAATTGTATTGTCTAGTATTGTCTAGTAAACATAACTTATAAAACTAGCAGTGTTATACTAAGAATTGTATTGTCTAGTAAACATAACTTATAAAACTAGTCAGCAGTATAGCAGTGTCATACTAAGAATTCTATTGTCTAGTAAACATAACTCATAAAACTAGTCAGCAGTATAGCAGTGTTATACTAAGAATTGTATTGTCTAGTAGGCATAACTTATAAGACTAGTCAACAGTGTTATACTAAGAATTGTATTGTCTAGTAAACATAACTTATAAAACTAGTCAGCAGTATAGCAGTGTCATACTAAGAATTGTATTGTCTAGTAGGCATAACTTATAAGACTAGTCAGCAGTGTTATACTAAGAATTGTATTGTCTAGTAGGCATAACTTATAAAACTAGTCAGCAGTGTTATACTAAGAATTGTATTGTCTAGTAAACATAACTTATAAAACTAGCCAGCAGTGTCATACTGAGAATTGTATTGTATAGTAAGCACAGTGTGTATACTATTTTGTTTTGGACAGTGTATGAAATAACTTTTTTGGGCATTGTATGAAATTTGTGTAGTCTTATTTGTGTGTGTGTGTGTGTGGTGTGTGTGTGTGTGTGTGTGTGTGTGTGTGTGTGTGTGTGTGTTATGCACATACTTGCTGTTTTAACATGTATTATGTCGCACATGTGTGTATGTTTATATACTGAATTTTTTTTCAGACAGTCGAATACAACGGGTTCCTTTATGACAGCTCACAGAAGATAGAGTTGTTGAGTGCCAGTTTATTGGAGAAAGCTGAAAAGAATGGCAAACGTCCCTTTGCAAGGATGCCTTACATGGGATTCTTCAAGGTTGGGGCAGTTTTTCTTGTGATCATCATCGTCATCATCATCATCTTCATCATCATCGTCATCGTCGTTGTCATCATTGTCGTCATGACATTATTATTGTTATTATCATCTTGATAGATCTTCCATCTGTTCTGATTTTGGTTGAATTTGTTATCCTTGGTTGCAAAGTAGTGTGCACATTTGAAAAAAAATTATGGTTTTTAGAAATATTTTGCAGACCTGATATGATTATTTACTTGCCAGGACTTGCAGGGTGGCTAAGGACAGAGAGGGTGGGAGATATACTTGCAGCAACAGGGGATAGATTAGTGTGGAGGGCCATGATCGCCAATGCCATATGGGCACATGATGATGCTGATGATGATGTATTAAGTGCATTTTTGGCTCTAGGGAAATGAGATATGTGAAAGAAGTTCTAGGTAATTTAGGCCCATTTTTATGTTTTAGTGTCCTTATGTTTAGATTTGTGTTCAGGTGTTTTTTTAATCTCCTGTGCAGTAAATTGGATGGAATGGTCAGCACCAGGAGCATCTGCTTAGATTATGTGCATGAATGCATTGATATATGTACTTGTCTTTTCCTTTTTTGGCCTGTTGAGGTATTGTGTGTTTTGAAACGGTTATAGCCCTGATATGGATCTGTGTAGTCGGCTGGGCTTTAAAAAACCCCAATAACAATGACCCTACCCTGAAAGGAGGCTGTTACCAGTATATTGATGGAGGAAGAACAGTGTGATAAATATCAGATAAATGATCAGCCTTATCATGGTTGATCTGTTTGCTTTCTCACTCTAGTGAAAAGATAGAAGAAAATCCTGTCTGTTGCTGCATACCATTAATCACCTTATCACCTGTCTCACTTGTCTCACCTGTCAGCATCACTGGGTTTGGTGTTAACCGCTGCACACCTGGACAACACCATCTCCCTCCAGGCCACTCTGTCTTGACTTCTGTGGACAATTTCTTGATTATTTAGGTCACTGATGATGGTTATGTTCTTGATGTATGAGATTGGAGGTCTGCCTTTCTTCCTTTTTGCCACTGTTTTTCCTTGAAAGATGGTTGCCATGAGGTCCGTGCTCTTGTTGCATGACACATGGCCAGTGTATTTTAGTCTTCTCTTGTTGATGTCTGCTAGTAGTTTTCTGGTGGTATCAAGTTCTTCCAGGACACTTTCACTAGTTTTTCTATCTGCCCATTTGACACATAGTAGTCTCCGATAGAACCACATCTCTGCTGCCTCAGTTCTTCTGCAGTCATTTTTTCTTAGAGTCCAGGCTTCACAGCCATAAATCATGACTGGCCAGATCAAGCATTTTAGAGGTCTAACTTTCAGGCCATTTGGTATGTCTCTGTCTTTCCAGATGTTGTTGTGTTGGACCGTTTTTTGCTTTGCCATTCCAATTCTTATTTTGATGTTTTTGGAGCAGTTTCCATCATCAGTTTTTACAGAGCCAAGATATTTGAACACCTTAACATTTTCTAGAGGAATTTTAATTGTGATGTCATGATTGTTTTCAGTGTCTTTGCCTTTGATACATAGCACTTTTGTTTTCTTGATGTTCAAGTTTAGGCCAGCCAGCTGTGTCTACCCTGTATGGCATTATTTTTGTGCTGGTAATGTTAATCACATTATCAACAATCCTAAAAATAGTCATTCACTGAAGTGGACAGAGGAGCAGTCTTAGCTTGTCAGGTCTGCTTGCTCCCAAATCCCTGAGATAAAAGGTGGAGGATCTGGTCTGCTGCTGCATCTCACATTCCTTCTTTTTGTTTTATCTGTTTATTTCATTGTTATTTTGGAAAGGAGAAAGAGTTTTAAGTTCAGCAGCAAGCCAGAAGGATTGACCCTTTGACTCCCACATCCTGTCCACCAACTGCAAAAACTTGACTTTTGATTCCCTTACACTATCCACCAGCTTCCTGCAGGAAGCTGGTGGATAGGGTGAGGGAATCAAAAGGTTAAGTTTTTCCTTTGTTAGCGTGGTTGACAGTGCAGGATGCTGGTGGACAAGGTGCAGGAGTCAAAGGGTTAAATATGTGAGATGCCATGTGATGTCTAGGTTTCGTTCATTCCCTCCCTCCAGGTCTTCCTTAGTTTGTCTCTTGCTTTAGATCCAGATATCTTTTTGTTACAGGCTTGTTGAGTCCGCTGGTGGAGTTATACAGATATCTTTTTGTTACATGCTTGTTGAGTCCGCTGGTGGGGTTATACAGATATCTTTTTGTTACATGCTTGTTAAATCCGCTGGTGGAGTTATACAGATATCTTTTTGTTACATGCTTGTTAAATCCGCTGGTGGAGTTATACAGATATCTTTTTGTTACATGCTTGTTAAATCCGCTGGTGGAGTTATACAGATATCTTTTTGTTACATGCTTGCTAAATCCGCTGGTGGAGTTATACAGATATCTTTTTGTTACATGCTTGCTAAGTGCGCTGGTAGGGTTATACAGATATCTTTTTGTTACATGCTTGCTAAGTCCGCTGGTGGGGTTATACAGATATCTTTTTGTTACATGCTTGCTAAGTCCGCTGGTGGGGTTATACAGATCTATATCTTTTTGTTACATGCTTGTTGAGTCCGCTGGTGGGGTTATACAGATATCTTTTTGTTACATGCTTGTTAAATCCGCTGGTGGGGTTATACAGATATCTTTTTGTTACATGCTTGTTGAGTCCGCTGGTGGGGTTATACAGATATCTTTTTGTTACATGCTTGTTGAGTCCGCTGGTGGGGTTATACAGATATCTTTTTGTTACATGCTTGTTGAGTCCGCTGGTGGGGTTATACAGATATCTTTTTGTTACATGCTTGTTGAGTCCGCTGGTGGGGTTACATTCTAATCAGATGATGAGATCACTTAGTTCTCTGGTGATGAATATGATGATGGACTACTGTTGTTCCCATTGTGATTGTGGTGTATCTGATCATGTCAGGTCTGCCCTTGTTGATGGTCCTTAACCCTTTCACTGCCAAAGTGTAAATAAAGAGGTGAATCACCTGTGCCACGTAGTTTTGAACATCTTGACTTAAAATAAAAAAAAAATTAATATCTCTTCATCCAGCCCAGAAAACCCCACAACACTATATTTTCTTGTTCAGTACACTTTACAACACACCAGGAGCAGCAGTACTTTCATTTTTACGATCGCCAGTGCTAGTAATGTCACTCCGACTTTTATCTGGGTCAAGTTTGACTTCGGACATCAGCATCGAAATATCGCCTGCATGCGCCAAATTATCATCATTTTCACTCTTATCGATTGAATCAACAGACTGCAAATCAGAATCAGCTCCACAAGTAATGATTTCTGCAACTTCTTTTGCTGTATAAGTTGTTTTTCGGGCCCGATCGACGCTCAGTGTTGAAGAGAGTTTGTCCGCCATTGTTTGCAGTAGGGGGTCACCTTTTCGACCGCACGGGTGGAAAAGACAGTAAAACGTCACACATACATAATTAGCATCTATTTATAGAGGGAATCCTGAAGTTTCTGTTGATATCTCACACGTCACTGAAAGTGTTGGAGTTTTCTGGCTAAAAATAGGAAAGGTCGCCGACCGAATATTTGGTCAGTGGCACTGGAGGTGTATGTTTCTTTGGACGGAATATTCGGTTGAAAGCAGTGAACAGGTTAAAGAACACATCCTGCAGGTGATAAGTTTGTGATCCAGGGGCTTGGTACAGGTTTGGCACTGATTTATGAGGCTGGGATTGAAAATGAAGTTGATTTCATTAGCATTTCATTTAATAAGAATGTGTCTCATCAGTTATCCAAATGCTATCACTGTTACATGATCCACTCATAGAGACAGGTACCAGTTTTGTGCTGTGACACCCGTTTCAACAAACTAAATCAGACGTTGAACTGTAATAAAGTGTAGTTGGTGTCTCTTAAAACCCTTTGACTCCCACATCCTATACATCAATTGTAAAAACTTAACCCTTTGACTCCCTCACTCTATCCACCAGCTTCTGGAGGAAGCTAGTGGATAGGGCAAGGAAATCAAATGGTTAAGTTTTTGTTTTGCTAGCATGGTTGACAATGCAGGATGCTGGTGAACAGGGTCCAGGAGTCAAAGGGTTAAGATCTCTGTGGTTACAACAGCAGACTTATGACTGTGAGGTCGTGGGTTTGAATCCCACAATCCCGTCAAAATCATCATGGGACTTTTCATGATCTGCTGTCATGGTGTTTGTGAAAAATTGTCAGTTTCTTTGGTCCTTCATGATCTGCTGTCATGTGATGTGAAAAATTGTCATTTTTTTGGTCCTTCATGATCTGTTGTCATGGTGATGTGAACAGTTGTCACTTTTTTGGTCCTTCATGATCTGTTGTCATGGTGATGTGAAAAAATTGTCATTTTCTTTGGTCCTTCATGATCTGTTGTCATGGTGATGTGAAAACTGTCAGTGTTCTTTGGTCCTTCATGATCTGCTGTCATGGTGATGTGAAACGCAGTTTCTTTGGTCCTTCATGACTCTGTCATTGAGTGAAAAACTGTCATGTTCTTTGGTCCTTCATGATCTGTTGTCATAGTGATTGAAAAATGTCATGTCTGTCTATGACGTTCATAGTGATGTGAAAACTTCATGTTTTTGGTCCTTCATGATCTGTTGTCATAGTGATGTGAAAACGTCAGTGTTCTTGGTCCTCATGATTTGTCATAGTGATGTAAACCTTCAGTGTCTTTGTCCTTCATGATGTTGTATAGTGATGTGAAAAACTGTCAGTGTTCTGGTCTTCATGATGTGTCATGGTAGAAACTGTCATTTTTTGGTCCTTCATGATCTGCGTCTAGTGTGAAAATGTCATGTTTTTGTCTTCTGATCTGCTGCATAGTGATGTAAAAACTGTCTGTTTTTGGTCCTTCATGATCTGCTGTCATAGTGATGTGAACACATGTCAGTTTCTTTGGTCCTTCATGATCTGTTGTCATGGTGATGTGAACAGTTGTCACTCTTTTTTGGTCCTTCATGATCTGCTGCCATGGTGATGTGAAAATTGTCAGTTTTCTTTGGTCCTTCATGATCTGTTGTCATAGTGATGTGAACAGTTGTCACTCTTTTTTGGTCCTTCATGATCTGCTGCATGGTGATGTGAAAAAATTGTCATTTTCTTTGGTCCTTCATGATCTGTTGTCATGGTGATGTGAAAAAATTGCAGTTTTCTTGGTCATCTGACTGTTGTCATAGTTGAAAATGTCAGTTCTTTGTCCTCATGATCTGTTGTCATGGTGATGTGAAAAAATTGTCAGTTTTCTTTGGTCCTTCATGATCTGTTGTCATAGTGATGTGAAAAAATTGTCAGTTTTTTTGGTCCTTCATGATCTGCTTGCCATGGTGATGTGAAAAAATTGTCAGTTTTCTTTGGTCCTTCATGATCTGTTGTCATGGTGATGTGAACAGTTGTCAGTTTTCTTTGGTCCTTCATGATCTGTTGTCATGGTGATGTGAACAGTTGTCACTCTTTTTTGGTCCTTCATGATCTGTTGTCATGGTGATGTGAAAAAATTGTCAGTTTTTCTTTGGTCCTTCATGATCTGTTGTCATAGTGATGTGAAAAATGTCAGTGTTCTTTGGTCCTTCATGATCTGTTGTCATAGTGATGTGAACAACTGTCAGTGTTCTTTGGTCCTTCATGATCTGTTGTCATAGTGATGTGAACAGTTGTCACTCTTTTTTGGTCCTTCATGATCTGCTGTCATAGTGATGTGAAAACTGTCAGTGTTCTTTGGTCCTTCATGATCTGTCTGTCATAGTGATGTGAAACGTCAGTGTTCTTTGTCCTCATGTCTTTGCATAGTGATGTGAAATGTCAGTGTCTTTGGTCCTTCATGATCTGTTGTCATAGTGATGTGAAAAACTGTCAGTGTTCTTTGGTCCTTCATGATCTGTTGTCATGGTGATGTGAACAATTGTCAGTTTTCTTTGTCTTCTGAGATGTAAATTGTCATTTCTTGTTGTCATGATGATGTGAAAATTGTCAGTTTTCTTTGGTCCTGTCAGATGATGTGAAATTGTCAGTTTCTTGGTCTGTCATGATGTGAAATTGTCACTTTTTTTGGTCCTGTCATGATGATGTAAATTGTCAGTTCTTGTCTGTATGATATGTGAAAAATTGTCAGTTTTCTTTGGTCCTTCATGGCCTGATTTCATCATGATCTCAGTTTTGGTGGGTTTCTAGCACTCAGGAAAATGGCCAGCTGAGCTGTGTGATGGTGTTTGCCTGAAAGCAAGTTGAAAATTCTGACTGTGGTTTAAACTAACTTACAGGGTTGGTTAGCATGGAAGGAGAACTGCTGCCTTCCATCAGACTATGTGAGTTCAGTCTTGACTTAGGGAAGACACGTGTGTGTAACCTTTGGTCCCCCAGCTGGAATAGATACCTGACCCTGTTCAGGGCTTAGGAAGGTTAAATCCACGGCTGGACCATGTAAAGCACTGTGTGCCCATGATGTTGGCATTTCTAACTGTTGTAACAGCAGGCATCAACGTCTCTCAAATGTTTTCTCAAGTAGTTCGATGCAGAAGCAGTAAGAGAGTCATATTTGGTAGAATGGTAGCTATTATTATCTCAAATACACAGTTAAATACAATGTTATATTAATGGAAAAATGCTGCATTGTTAAATACAATGTTGTATTAGTGGAAAATGTTGTGACAAATCGATAGAAACATTTCAGATCAAGGCAGATTTAAACTGTGGAGGGCAGAGCTAGTGTGTGGTGCGCGTGTCTCACCTGGCACCACAGACCTAAATGTTTAGGTCTGTGGCACTGTTTCTGGGGCTACAATAGGGCTGCAGGCATATCACTTTCAGCATGACCAGTTTGTATCTTTAAGGCCTACCCAATTTCTCCATGAGTGCATATGAATGCGCATGGAACCCTTACACTATCGTGGCCCAGTCTGTTTCATAGGAGCACAGCACGCAAGTGGGAATAAAAATCTGTGAACTAGCTCCGCTCATCCAATCGGTCAGATCAGCTGTGAGGCCTTTAAAAAGTGACAGAGAAGAGATAGGGGAACCACTCGCATCATGCTGGCTCTGAGAAACAGGAATCTCTTGTCATCTCACTATCGGGCAATCGCGGGGTTATAGGATAATCTTCAGCTTCTTTTGTTTTTTCTACTTATTTACTCACTTACTTATTTACTTACTTGCTTACTTACTTACTTACTTAATTGCTTGTTTGCTTGCTTGCTTGCTTATATACCTATCAATGATTAAGAAAATTTTGTCTTCACCTAGTTGATAGACAGCTGAGCATTTGGGCATTGACTGGGGGGGGGGTCTGTCATGTGAGATGAGTTTATACAGAATAGCTGGTTGTGTTGTGATTCAGACCTTTAATTATTTATTTATTTACTTTATATATATATGTTCCTTTTTTGAAGGTAAGATACACACATACACATGTAATCAAGATGGTAGGCTGATAAAACACCAGTATAAAATATAGACTAGATAAAACATAGTCTAGGTAGAGCCTCAGGACCTGGCCATGCCAGCTCATGGGTTTATGTGTCGGCTTAAGGCTTGTGCCACGATCACCATACACATGGCACCTGTTATGTTAGTGCATATGGAATTCGTTCCGAGCACGGAGACTGAAACTGAAACCGTTTTTTTCTAAACATTTTCCAGGTAAATGGTCAGCTGGACTGTGTGGTGGTCAGCGTTCACCTGAAGGCCACGGGGCTGGAGGATCAGGACCTGCATCGCACCAAAGCAGAAGTGGCCTCCATGTCTGACGTTTTGGATTGTGTGTCTGCCCATGTGCCTGGTAAAGTTCTGGTCGTGTGTGTTGAGAGGGTGGCGTAGGGGGGACTGGATGGATGGGTTGGTGTGTGTGTGTGTGTGTGTGTGTGTGTGTGTGTGTGTGTGTGTGTGTGTGTGTGTGTGTGTGTGTGTGTGTGTGTGTGTGTGTGTGTGTGTGTGTGTGACAGACTCTCTGTGTGTGTGTGAGTGTGTGTGTTTGTGTGTGTGTGTGTGTGTATGTGTGTGTGTGTGAGTGTGTGTGTGTGTGTGTGTGTGTGTGTGTGTGGGTGTGTGTGTGTATGTGTGTGTATGTGTGTATGAGAGAGAGAGAGAGAGAGAGAGAGAGAGAGAGGACACTCACTGTGTGTGTGTGTGTGTGTGTGTGTGTGTGTGTGAGTGAGTGATTCTGTTTGTGTGTGACAGTGTGTGTGAGAGTCTGTGTGTGTGTGTGTGTGTGTGTGTGTGTGTGTGTGTGTGTTTGTGTATGTGAGAGAGAGACTGTGTGTGTGTATGTATGTATGTGAGAGAGACTGTGTGTGTGTGTGTGTGTGTGTGTGTGTGTGACAGACTCTCTGTGTGTGTGTGAGTGTGTGTGTTTGTGTGTGTGTGTGTGTGTGTATGTGTGTGTGTGTGTGAGTGTGTGTGTGTGTGTGTGTGTGTGTGTGTGTGTGTGTGTGTGTGTGTGTGTGTGTGTGTGGGTGTGTGTGTGTATGTGTGTGTATGTGTGTATGAGAGAGAGAGAGAGAGAGAGAGACACTCACTGTGTGTGTGTGTGTGTGTGTGTGTGTGTGTGAGTGAGTGATTCTGTTTGTGTGTGACAGTGTGTGTGAGAGTCTGTGTGTGTGTGTGTGTGTGTGTGTGTGTGTGTGTGTTTGTGTATGTGAGAGAGAGACTGTGTGTGTGTATGTATGTATGTGAGAGAGACTGTGTGTGTGTGTGTGTGTGTGTATGTGTGTGTGTGTGTGTGTGTGTGTGTGAGTTGAGTGTGTGTGTGTATGTGAGAGAGACTCTGTGTGTGTGTGTGTGTGTGTGTGTGTGTGTGTGAGAGAGTTGTGTGTGTGTGTGTGTGTGTGTGTGTGTGTGTGTGTGTGTGTGTGTGTGTGTGTGTGTGTGTGCATGCAGTAAATGATACTTGATGATGATGAGTGTGCTGTCTGTTTTGTGTATGTCTTTACATTTAATGTTGTATATAGATGTGTATAGATGTGTATAGATGTGTTTGTGTGTGTGTGTGTGTGTGTGTGTGTGTGTGTGTGTGTGTGTGTGTGTGTGTGTGTGTGTGTTAGTGTTTGTGTGTGTGTGTGTGTGTGTGTGCGTGTATGCGTATTTTTAGCACTATCTTGTTCACCATTTCAAAGAAATGGTTGAAAACATCTCTCCTGTTCTGAAAAGTAAATCTTTACTTTGGCAGCTATTGACAAGACGAAGGGCTGAGAGACAATGGCTTAAAAGTGGACTAGAAATTCACAAACAGATAATGCGTGCTGCTAACAATTTAGTAAATACCTTAGTACAACAAGCCAAGTCAGCATATTATAATTCAAAAATCACTGCATGTACTACAACAAAACAACTGTTCAAGGTCACCAATGCATTCATGGGGAGAATAAAATCATCCCCACTTCCTTCGCCTGTCTATCCCTCTAATCTACCACAGAAATTTTGTGACTTTTTTAGTGACAAAATTGAAGATCTTCGTTCAAGCCTCGACTCTCAGTCAGCAATGTTACCAGATGTTCCCTATGACTCTTTCACTGGAAACCTGTTTAATGAATTTAAGCCTGTGACTGAAGCTGTTGTCAGTGAAGTTATTCATAAAACTACCATAAAGACATGTGCACTTGATCCCCTTCCATCTGTTCTTTTATCCCAATTGATTCACGATTTGCTTCCCTACATCACTGTCATTGTAAATGACTCTCTCACTTCTGGATGTTTTCCTTCTATTCTCAAGACAGCTATTGTTCAACCTCTTCTAAAGAAACCCTCCCTTGATCCTGAAAACTACCGTCCTGTTTCCAATCTGTCCTTTCTTTCTAAGATTATTGAAAAGATCGCACTTCTCCAACTCCAGGAACACCTGGATTGCAACAGCCTTCTCTATCCTTTGCAATCTGCCTATCGCTCTGGTCATAGTACAGAGACTGCTCTATTGAAGATTGTGAATGATCTGCTATCTACTCTAGACAATGGTCAGGTGTCCCTTCTCTCTCTTCTTGATCTCTCTTCTGCCTTCGACACTATTGATCACAATACTCTTCTTTCTCGACTTCAGAATATTTTTGGTATCTCTGGCATTGCTCTCTCTTCTTGATCTCTCTTCTGCCTTCGACACTATTGATCACAATACTCTTCTTTCTCGACTTCAGAATATTTTTGGTATCTCTGGCATTGCTCTGTCATGGTTTCAATCCTACCTTTCTGGTCGTGTACAAGTTGTCTCCATAAATGGTGTCTCTTCTAATCCTACAATCTTGAAGTACGGTGTTCCTCAGGGCTCTGTCTTAGGCCCTATTCTCTTTATTTTGTACACTCAGCCCATCTCTGACATTGTAGCCCATCATCACATATCCCATCACTGTTTTTCTGATGACAACCAAATCTACATGTCTGGCCATCCCTCCACTATCCCTTCTATAATTCAACGCACACAGCTCTGCATTTCTGACATAAAGTCTTGGATGACATGCAACAAACTCCAGCTGAATAATGACAAAACAGAATTTATATTTATTGCATCAAAGCGACTTCTGTCTACTGTGCCTATCCCTGTTTCTATCCAGCTTGAAGACTCGGTAATCCACACTTCCACATCCGTGCGTAATCTTGGAGTTGTACTGGACCAAACTCTTTCCTTCCACAGCCAGGTATCCTCTGTCTGTTGTGCTTGTTACTTAGAACTTCGACGGATCAGTTCTGTGCGTCATCTTCTATCTGAAGAAAGCACTATAACTCTCATTTCTGCACTCATTCTTTCCAGACTCGACTACTGTAACTCGCTTCTTGCTGGCTGCCCCAAACACTCTTATCCAAATTGCAAAAAGTTCAAAATAACGCTGCTCGCCTTGTACGGAAATGCCCAAGGTCAACTCATGTTTCCCCTCTGCTTCGAACTCTACACTGGCTTCCTGTTCGAAAGCGTATTGACTATAAACTTTCCCTCCTATGCCATAAGTCTCTGGCTGGTCTAGCTCCCCCCTATCTTTCTGATCTCCTGACTGTTTACATTCCCTCCAGAGAGCTACGCTCTTCTACTGATGCCTACCTACTTAGAATCCCACGCGTCCGCAACAAAACTCTTGGTGAACGTGCTTTTTCTTATCAGGCCCCCTCTATTTGGAACAAACTTCCCTTTCCTCTCCGCTCTACCTGTACCCTTTCTTCGTTTAAGTCCAGTCTAAAAACCACTCTTTTTAAATCCTAGCCTGTAGTTCTGTACTCTTACTTCAGCTGCCACCTTGAAATCTGTGCCCGCGCGCGTGTGTGTGTGTGTGCGGGTGTGTGTGTGTGTGTGTGTGTGTGTGTGTGTGTGTGTGTGTGCGGGTGTGTGTGTGTGTGTGTGTGTGTGTGTGTGTGTGTGTGTGTGCGCGGGTGTGTGTGTGTGTGTGTGTGTGTGTGTGTGTGTGTGCGTGTGCGTGTGTTGTGTGTGCGTGTGTGTGTGTGTGTTTACTGTAAGCGCTTAGGGCTTTTTTTAGATTAAGCGCCATAAATGTTCACTATTATTATTATTATTATTATTTGCATAATTACACAGTTGAACATTAGTTAACTACTGCAAAGTGTCTTTATGTTAATTTAATTTTGTTTTTCAATGATCTTTTTCCCCCCACACAGATGAAAACGATATAATTCTTGTCGGTGATTTCAACCTTGGCCCAAAGTCTGAAGGTATGGATGTGTTTTCTTCAGTTATGTTGAGTAAACATCTATCACATTTGTTTAGCATGGTTTAAATTAAAAATGAACTCCTGATTATATTGTCAGAACATACATAACTACTACTACTACTACTACTACTACTACTACTACTACTACTACTACTGCTACTACTACTGCTGCTGCTGCTACTGCTGCTGCTGCTACTACTACTACTCTGCTGCTGCTGCTGCTGCTACTACTACTACTACTACTGCTGCTGCTGCTGCTACTACTACTACTACTGCTGCTGCTGCTGCTGCTGCTGCTACTACTACTACTGCTGCTGCTGCTGCTGCTACTACTATTACTACTGCTGCTGCTGCTGCTACTACTACTGCTGCTGCTGCTGCTATTCTACTACTACTACTACTACTACTAGTATTACTACTATTGCTGCTGCTACTACTGCTGCTACTCTTGCTGCTGCTACTACAACTACTTCTGCTGCTGCTGCTATTACTACTACTGCTACTACTGCTGCTGCTGCTGCTACTATTACTACTTCTGCTGCTGCTGCAACTACTATTATTAGACTACTGCTGCTGCTGCTACTATTACTACTACTGCTACTACTATTACTACTACTGCTGCTGCTGCTGCAACCACTACTATTAGACTGCTGCTGCTACTGCTGTTACTACTACTACTATTACTACTTCTGCTGCTGCTGCCACTACTACTTTTACTACTACTGCTGCTGCTGCAACTACTACTATTACTGTATTAGACTACTGCTGCTGCTACTACTACTATTACTACTGCTGCTCTTGCTGCTGCTGCTGCTGCTACTACTACTACTACTACTACTACTACTACTACTACTACTACTACTACTACTACTACTACTACTACTACTACTTCTAGTGATGATGAAATAGCTGCCAGTGATAGTGATGACAGCTTTGTTGAGAGTGCATCAAGTGCTGAGTCAGAAGAAGCGAGCGTTGATGACCGTGAAGGGCCCTTTTGTTCTGCAAAGAGACCACGCCTCTCCCGTTCTGTTTCTTTTACATCATCTACAGACACATTGGGGCAGGAACAAGGCAGATTGGCTGATTCTCCTGGTGACAGTGGTGATGTGGGTTGTAGGGGGGAGAGTGACAAGGATAGAGGCAGGCCTGCTCAAAGTAGACCTAACACCAGTGCAAGCCCAGGATTAGTAATATCTGAATTTGAATACCATGCCAAAACCCCTCCCGCCCTATGCCACATTTTGCTGTCAATGTCTGAATTTGAATACCATGCCAAAACCCCTCCCGCCCTATGCCACATTTTGCTGTCAATGTCTGAATTTGATGCACTTGATGCACTCTCAACAAAGCTGTCATCACTATCACTATTGTGTTATTTCAGGTGCATGACCTGACAGTGATCAAAGCTGTCATCACTATCACTATTGTGTTATTTCAGGTGCTTGACCTGACAATGATCAGTGTTATGTAATTTCATATTATATGAAAAATGAACATTTTTTAGGTGCTGTGTTCATTTAATGGATGTTGAGGAATATTTTTTCTTCTTTGACTTTGGAGCTATATGGATTACCTGGTCGGCTGGAGCTTAGTACTGACTGTATGTATGAAAAATTATCTGCATCAAATAGTATGCATGCAAAGCTCACAGGTCAAGTTTTATATAATGAACATTATCATAATTTTTATTACCTGTATGTTGTTTAGAATTCAATTCTACACAACCCTATAACAACCATTTTGTTCTATGTTGAATACAAACATATCTACAAGTGTTTTACTGACCTTACCCCCTGTTCCGAAATAGGTCGCAGACGAACCCTGCGTCCAGTCTGAAAACCCTTAACGTACAGGAAGAGTTAAGATCACAAAAGTTTTGGGCCAGGTGTGTGTAGAATTTCAAAGGTGGGACAGTTGTTTTTTAAAGTTTTTTGGACAGTCTGTTTAATTCATCAAAACTTACAATAGAACAGAATGTAGTAATGGTGCTGGACCATGAAAGATATAAAAGGAAGAAAAATACATGGATCACTTGATAAGTAGTCTTTCACACAAACACACACCATGCCACACCACGCCACACCATGCCACACCACGCCACACCATGCCATGCCATGCCATGCCACACCACATGCGCACACACATACGCGCGCGCATGCGCCA
The DNA here is from genome assembly GCA_030674185.1 of Monoplex corrugatus. NCBI lineage: Eukaryota > Metazoa > Mollusca > Gastropoda > Littorinimorpha > Ranellidae > Monoplex > Monoplex corrugatus. Next base: position 29,837,498 of record JAPXFY010000014.1, on the reverse strand, counting down.
CATCACATGTAGACCTAGAAAAACCACATGCATCAATTTATGCAGTTTTGCAGATATGTTTTGAGGTGTTTCATTAAAGATAGGGGACAACAGTGCTTTGTCATAAAGACGCTGAGAGGGAGTTCCATTTTGTTTGGCCAAAAGCAATGAAACCTTTCTGTCTGCAAGTTGAGGAAATCAAGGCACAGCCAGTTGGGAGAGAAGTTCCTGGACACCTGACAGTATTGAAAGTTTGCAGGGTGGGAGGACTTTTGGCATGGAATAATAATTCAGACATTGAAAGCGAAGTGTGGCATAAGGTGGGAGGAGTTTTGGCATGGTATTCAAATTCAGACATTGATAGCAAAGTTGGCATGGACCAGGAGGAGTTTTGGCATGGTATTCAAATTCAGACATTGACAGCAAAATGTGGCATAAGGCACAAGGAGTGTTGGCATGGTATTCAAATTCAGACATTGACAGCAAAATGTGGAATAGGGCGGGAGGGGTTTTGGCATGGTATTCAAATTCAGACATTGACAGCAAAATGTGGCATAGGGCGGGAGGGGTTTTGGCATGGTATTCAAATTCAGACATTGACAGCAAAATGTGGCATAGGTTGGGAGGGGTTTTGGCATGGTATTCAAATTCAGACATTGACAGCAAAGTGTGGCAGTATTATACTGATGAATTGAAATTTTTTTGCACCGTTATGTACGATACCCACAATTTCCCTACTCTCTACAGTCAAATGTTCCTGAGATTTTGCGCTCTGCAGTCACATGGTACCTGAGATAACTAAAGTTTCAGGATTGGGGAAGGTAAAGCTGCTAACACTCCCCCCCCCCCAACTTCCATCAAAATCTCTCTACCATCTCATTATCATTGTCATCATGTGCCATGCCGCATGGCATTGGCAGTCTTGGCCCTGTATACGAATCAGGAATGCTTTGCTTGCAGAGTTTGAGCGGCTGCGAAGTAAAGGTTACTTGAACATGATCAAAGAGGACACCCCTACCAACATCAGCAGTAGCAACCCCGGTGGCAGCAAGTGCTATGACAACATCTGGATCAGTCAGCAGACTCAAAAAGTCCATTCAGGTGAGACTGGAAAGCCTGGCATTTCAGTGTGAGAATTGAGTGTACTAGACAGTTGTGCTTCAGAGAGAATGAGACAGTGGTCTTGGTCTTCATGGTCCTGTTACTGTAAGCATGTAAAACTTGGAGACAGCAGCTTATTTTGATTGTGACTGTATGAAGTATTTAACCCTTTGACTTCCGCACCCTATCCACCAGCATCCTACATTTTCAACCATGCTAGCAAAGCAGAAACTTAACCCTTTGATTCCCTCACCCTAGCCACCGGCTTCCTGCAGGAAGCTGGTGGATAGGGTGAGGGAATTAAAGGGTTAAGTTTTTGCGGTTGGGGGATAGGGTGCAGGAGTCAAAGGGTTAAAGTAAAAGTTATTGCTGGTGAACTGGTCACAAAATCTTGTGAACCATGCAGGATTATGTTGTATGCATATTTATCTATCACACTGTTGTTCGGGCTTGATTGAGGAATGGATTCATCAGTTACACAGTGGTCTTGGCTTGTGGAATGAAATTTACTCAGGAGATTTACTATGTTTAGGGAATGGATTCATCAGTTACACAATTGTTTTGGCTTGTGCAGGGCTCTCAGTTTTCTGATTTTTCTGCGGAAATCCAAGAAAATCCACAGGCTGCTTCTGAGAAAAAAATGTGCTTTCAGAGAAAAAAAAAAATTCCACTGGTAATTTTTTATCTTCTGCAAAATATTTGGCTGTTTGTCAGTCTGTCAATCTTTCATAGCAGATGAAGAATTTTCGGTGAGAGGATAAGTCCAGCGGCATTTTGGCTAAAGTCATTTCTGGTGTTTTTTGTTTGTTCAGGCGCAGCCTGTTTTCAGAACTGATTGCACAACTTTTGAAGAGTGTGATCATGTCTCGAGCAAAAACGTTTGACAGAGACTGCAAAAATAAGCGGTGTTAGAAGTGGATTTCACGAAAAATTGATGTCATGGAAATGAGCACATGGCTTTCAAAAATAACAGTGCTTACTTGAGCTTCAAGTGCTCAGTCATGATGCATTCCAGGAATATGTTGAAAAGTGGGAGACGGAAGGCAGCTCTGATAAACTCCAGCTGAAATATGAAACCATTCTCCAGTAGCACACTGTAAGTGCTGCAGTGGTTATGTTGGAGTATATAGTTGCTGGATTGTGGTGATTAGTGTTTTACCCGATGTTAACCTTTTGACTCAGCCTATCCACTAACTGCAAAAACGTAATCCTTTGACCCCCTCTCTCCATCCACCAGCTTCCTGCAGGAAGCTGATGGATAAGATGAGTGAGTCAGAGGGTTAAGTTTTTGCTTTGCTTACATAGTTGACAGTACAGGATGCTTGTGGACAGGCTGTGGGAGTCAAAGGGTTAAATTTGTTCATTGTTCGTTTGTTCATTATGGTCCACGCTGTCAGACGCCTTCTTGAAGTCTGAACACATGGTAGAACTCCCTGTGCTATTGGAAGTGTTTTCACGAGGGGTACATAGGTTAAAGATCTGTTCAATCTGTTGATTTGATCACAGGTAAATACTACCATTTTTCTTATGGCATAACCTCCTTTGACCTTCAGAATGGTCTTTGACCGCAGCAGACACAGTTTTTAGACAATTACACTGTGTTAACTTTTCAGTTTCACTTTCAGTTTGTGAATGTAAAAAAAAACCTAAGACAGATCACACTCAGGCTGCAGATGTGTATTAATTTTGCATGATAAACTGTGCTGGAGGGAAGTATGTGTATAGGAAACAAGCTGATATCAGCTTGGTTTAAAGTTCCACTTAAAAAAAAAAGAAAATGAGGGGGGAGGGGTTTTGAGGGGTAAATCCAGCAGACAAGTCAAGGGAAGCAACTCCTACCAGTTTAGATAATGACGTGGGAAATTCCAGGAGAGATCAACCTAGTGACTGGGTAAGACGAACCATTGGAACCTCAGAAAGTGGGACAATAATTCAACAGAAATGGGTAATAAAACATGATTACTATTTTGAACTGAGAACAAACTTTAGGTCACAACTGTGACTTTGGCTAAAGATATAACTGTGACTTTGGCTAAAGATATAACTGTGACTTTGGCTAAAGATATTATAAAGTCTGTTATAAAAAATTAATGTTGATATCAGATGGAAAATAAAAAGCTCAAAGGCAAGTGACATATTTGATCTAATCATGTTATGCAGAAAGTTTGGCTTTTGTAAATGCTGAATTAACAAACCTAATCCTCCAGCATTTAGAAGTGAAATGAAATACATGTTTATGACACACAAACATGGTCATATGGAAGTGCATTAACGTCAGTTTATGAAAAGAAATGACTGCTAAATTTTGGATTCATCTTAAATTGAATAGATATGCTATACATAGCAGTATAATGAAAATGCGAATCCCAGTTGCTTTGATTATCAGTTGCGAATTACCATGCTCGTATAAAATGTAAAAGTGTCACAGAGTATAATTAAATTTTAGCAGAACATACCTGCTTTGATTATCAGTTGCAAATTGCCATGCTCGTATAAAATGTAAAAGTGCCACAGAGTATAATTAAATTTTACAGAACATACCTGCTTTGATTATCAGTTGCGAATTACCATGCTCGTGTAAAATATAAAAGTGCCACAGAGTATAATTAAATTTTACAGAACATACCTGCTTTGATTATCAGTTGCGAATTACCATGCTCGTATAAAATGTAAAAGTGCCACAGCGTATAATTAAATTTTACAGAACATACCTGCTTATTTTGCAGTTTATATCTTGATATATGTGATAAAAAAAAACCTTTGCACACTTGTGTCTCCGTGAGACTGATTTATCTAACTTTACATATGTAACTTTGTTTAGAATGTATCTGATAGGATTCCCCCCTGGGGATGCCGGGGGCTCTTTCAGTATAAATAGTATCCCCACCTTCTGGGAATTCTGTGCTAGAAATTTCCTCTTTTCTGTCATTGTCTTTGTTTCTGCCTTGTTGCTTTGCTTTCTGTCATTTCTACCTATCATTTTCTGCCTTAATGGTCCATTCACCTATATGTGTTCGATAAAGTCTTAGTACATTCTCTTTGGAGAAAATTGGGTACATGTATTAAGTGCATTTTTGGCTGTAGTGAGGTGAGATATGCGGAAGCAGTTTTAGGTAATTTATGCCTGTTTTTATATGTTTTGATGTCCTCATGTATGCTTATACTTGTATTCAGGTGTTTTTTAAATCTCCCCTGTGCGATAAATTGGACAGAGTGGTCAACGCCGGGAGCATGTCCCTAGATTATGTGTGCAAATGCATTGATATGTGTACTTAATTTTCTTTCTTTTCTTTTTTTTCTCTTTTTTTCTTTTTTTTTTCCCCTGTTGAAGTTTTGTATGTTTTGAAGCGGTTATAGCCCTGATATGGCTCTGCGCAGTCGGCTGGGCTTGAAACAATAATAACAACAATGACATTTGATAGGAGGATGAGTTGATTTGTCAGTTGATGAGTGCTGCCTTTTCAGGTGATTTTGAATGGTTTAAAGAGAAGAGAACTTGCACAGCAAGTGTGAAAAAAGAGAAAAGAGGAGTCACTAAACTGCAGTGTTGTTTGAATATTGACTGATGTGCAGGCAACAAAGGAGTGATACGGGAGGGATTGAGTAGTCCCTGGATCCCGGATGGATGGAAGTGGGGTGGTGTGGTCAGTGACCACTGTCCACTGTACACCGAGCTCTACACCAACACTGATCTGGACAAGGGGGACCTGTCCATCGGGGCTGAGGACATACGCTTCATCATCGGGGCAGACTCTGGCTGAGACTGACGATAGTGATATTGGACAAACTTGCCTTTTGTCAGTGGTCATGTCTGGTGTGTTTTAACTTTAGTCAGGCTGAGGACTGGCGACAATGATATTGGACAAACTTGCCTGTTTGTCAGTGGTCCTGTCAAGTGTGTTTTAACCCCTTGACTGCCGGAAAAATAGCTGTTTTTGAACTCCTGTCTGCTGGAGCAAAATTTTGATTTTTACGGTATGTTTACTAAAGTGTGCATTGCTCATTCATTTACTGACAGATCTCTAAGATTTTTGGCATGTTTTTTCCTTATATCCCTGTCTATGATGTGGTATAACTATAATTTGGTTTTGTTTGTAATTAGTATGGAAAAAAAAGTTTTTTTTTCCAAAAAATTACAGTTTCAGAAGATAAACACACATATTACGGAACATAAAACCAATGAAAACAGTACAAAACTTAGTTTTATTGAACACTGAATATCAAAGGAAAGTGTCAGGTACTCATTGTACTCCAAGTAGATAAAATTGATATAGTAATCCATGAACAAAAAGGGGTAACATAGTCCAAGCCTTCGTGCAAGAGACCAGACAAAAGAGGATGATGTTGGTTGGTGTCAGTCTCATCTTCATCAAAATCATCGTCATCTTCTCCCAAAAAGTCCTCTTCATCACTGTCTTGGTCATTTAGGACTTCATCTAAAACTTCCAATGTGGAAAACCATCAGAAAACTGATCGAACTGGTCGACCAGACGAGCTGCCTGAAGCATCCGCCATCTTGGATATGCTAATTGGTTTCTCCGAAAGTCTTAGAAATTCCAAGAAAAACTACGGTGACTAGCCAATCATTGGCCAACAATCAAAGGGCTACAACCCTGATTTTACCTTCCTAGATACCAGTGAAACAGCTTGTAGTGTTATTTCCCTTATAGTTTTGCCAGGAGAAGCTGACGAAAAATGAACGTGAATTTCACATTGTTAGGTGCCTGCTACTACCAAAACCACAGCGTGACAGTTACGTTCTAGGCAGTCAAGGGGTTAGCTGTTATTTCTCCCAACCTGGACACATCCATCCCCAGTCAGCCGTTTCAACCCTCCACCACTTCCACCTCTACAGGAAAGGCCAGTTGGGGAAGGGTTTGTTACAGGAAACCAGTGGATAGGCTGATGAAGTGAAAGGGTTAATTAGGGATGGATATGTCTGATTTGTTGTCCAGTAATCAAAAAAACCCAGAGAGAAATTCATGTATTGGTGCTTTTCAAATGGCAAAAGCCACAGACTGGACTCCTTTCCATGAATTGTGGTGCTGACAAAAAGACTGTTGTTCTTCTTTACTGTGTGAATGACCTGTAGTATATGAATAATTTAGTGGGAGTGTAAGGTGAGGTGATAATAATGGCTGTTTTTAAAGCAGAAAAAGAAAAGGAATAAAGTTGATCTTTAGCAGACTGAAACTAAAACATAAGACGGCATTCTGTGATGATTTTATTGATCTGTTATCTGTAAATCCGGACCATGGAAGAAATAAATCTTGTGTTTCATGTTATTGACAAAATAATTCAAACAGAGACTGGATGATGGGACAGGAGGATTTTCATTCAGACCTGTTGGACCAGCTATCCAGATGTGTGCTTAAAAAACAGTGATACATCACTGACATGCTGCTGTGTTCTGTGCAGTAAAAGTTAGTTTCTCCCTGTGTTCCGACTTATGTATTGGATGACAGTGAGTGAAGGAAGCTGGTGGATAGGGTGAGGGGGTCAAGGGTTGTTTTTGCTTTGCTAGCATGGTTGACAGTGCAGGATGCTGGTGGACAGGATGTGTGAGTCAAAGGGTTAATTGAACACTGTTTCCTGAGCGAGAACATGGCACATTTTGTGTGACGGGGCATCTTTGAACATAGCATTAGAGAATGACCCATTTGCCTCAAAAATCAGCAGCAGCAGCAGCAGCAGCAGCAACAACAACAGCAGCAGCAAGATGATAACAACAAGAACCCTACACAACAACAACAACAACAACAACAACAACAATAACAACAACAGTCATTCATGTTTAGAAATATGGTACTTTAATTAGGCATTTTGTTTGTCAGGACGTCTTTGAACCAGGCATAAGAGGATGGTGTGTATGCAACAACAACAACAACAACAACAAGAACAATCAATCATGTTTAAGAATATGTTTCTTGAATCAGGCATTTTGTTTGTCAGGGCATCTTTGAATTGGATATCAGACAATAAGTAGGTCTCTGAGCAAGGACAGATGTCTATATCCAACACTGCATGTGCCTTTTGTCCCTGATCTGAATTGAGTCACTGTCATTTTGAACCCTCCGACCCTTGAGATTGCTGCTTTTTGGGATGTTCTGAAAACTTATATGTATAAGAATAACCACACTACAGTGCAAATCAACAGGAAAGCTGGCGGGAAAGAGAGCACCAGCGGGAAAGAGAGCACCAGCAGGAAAGAGAGCCCCAGGTAGACCCAGGGAGAAAATACTGAACAGACTTGCAGAATGGTTGAGGAAAGAGATGGTGGGAGATGTACTTGCAGTGGCAAAGAACAGATTTGTTTGGAGGGCCATGGTCGCTAACACCATGTGGCAGGGCACATGATGATGATGACAGTGCAAATATAGAAGGAATTGTTATTGACAGACAGGTGTTTGCTGTATCGTCATCATCATCATCATCATCATCATCAGGTGCCTTGCCACATGGCGTTGGCAATCATGGCCTTCCATCTGTTTCTATCTCTTGTTTCCTCAAGCACCTCTTCCACTCTCTTTGTCTTCAACACTCTGCAAGTTCATCCAATATCTTCTCCCTGGGTCTACCTGGTGCTCTCTCTCCCTCCAGCTTTCCCGTTGTGACCAGGTGCTCCAATTCCCCTTTCCTCATAAAATGGCTGATAAGTGTTGCCTGTCTTTTTGCCTGTTTGCTGTATACAGTGTTTTAACTCATTGATGTTGTCTTGCACACTGCCATGTGATTCTGCATCCAAGCAAAAAAGTAAAATTGAAGTTCTGGCAACACAGTCATATACTTCTCTCACCATTGCAACATTCAGTTTCCCTAGCAGTTTAGTCTCATGAGGAAAGCTTAGACTCTGCATGTTGCTTCGTGTAGACCATGTGTTCCTGATATGTTTCTGCCTACCAAGTTCTCACCTGTTTTGTTAACTATGCAGGTAAGTGACTTATGATACAGAAATGATCTCGCATCTTCTTTTTCATCAGAACACTTCCGCAAAATCGTTTTAGTGGCTTCTTGTAGGGTTTAGAGGTTTTGAAAGTGCATGTTGATTTTCATGCTCCCATTTCAAAACTGAAATCTCTTTCACCTGCATCGTTAACATGACGCGTGAGAACTCGGTAGGTAGAAACATACTGGGAACATATGGTCTACATTGTTAAGCAACCCACAAACTCTAAGCTTTCATTTTATTCATACAAATGTACTTGGTGACTTGAAATGTGATGGCAGCTTGGCATAAACATCGATGCTTCACAATATCACGGATGTGGTGCACAACCATTTACAGCACAGCAAAGTTGGGTTAAGTAAAAGAGGGTCACGCACACTACACTGACTGAAATAAAGAACATGTATTGAAAAGTCACAGAACTTGTGCAGGGACAGATCGTACTGCTAAAGCTGAAAATGGCATGAAGGAGTTACATTGATGTCATTATCATCTTTTCCCATAAAGATTGTAGTCATTGGGTAGGAGACAGATGCTGATGGTAGGCAAGAGCAGAAAGATCTGCCATATATTTCTTTGAGGTGCTGTAGTAAACAGGTCAGGAATGCTGAGGTTAGTCCAGTTTTTGATATTTTTCACCCAGCTTTCCTTCTGTTGACTTTGGTGGACAGTCATTTTCCAGTGTATCTTGACAGATTGTTGTGGACAAAGAAATCGATACCTGCAAAATTAACCCTTTGACTACCGCACACTGTCTGCCAGCATCCTGCATTGTCAACCATGTTGGCAAAGCAAAAATTTAACCCTTTGACTCCCTCACCGTATCCACCAACTTCCTGCAGGAACTGGTAGATAGGGTGAGGGAATCGGAATTCAGTTTTGCATTCGGTGAATAGGGTGTGGGAGTCCGAGAGTTAAAGGTTGTAAATAATTTTTTTGCTGAGCAAAATGACGTTTGCACCCATGGAACTAAGTTGTACCCACTTTTGCTGTAAAAGAAGTGCTTTAATGCATTTTGTCGCTTTGGTGATATTCTGTCCTTTGAAGGCAGTGTTTTGTTCCTTTAACCCTATATACTGCAATAAAGTCTTTGTGTATATATCGTGTTAATAGCATTTGTACAGTTATTTATGTTAGCGATTATATCTCATGACTCGCTGTATAGTTCGAAGTCAGAAGTTGATACAATGTCACTGGTAGGATTGAAAAACTTTGAAGAAGTTGATACAATGTCACTGGTAGGATTGAAAAACTTTGAAGAAGTTGATACAATGTCACTGGTAGGATTGAAAAACTTTGAAGAAGTTGATACAATGTCACTGGTAGGATTGAAAAACTTTGAAGAAGTTGATACAATGTCACTGGTAGGATTGAAAAACTTTGAAGAAGTGGATATTTTGTTGCAGCACCTGCGTGGGATCACAACACTGGCCATTACAAAACAGATCTTTCCTTTGATAAAAACGTGCTTGACCAGTTACACTGTGCTTTTCTGAGATTAACTGTCTTACAGGCATTGCATACATTGGTGCACAATTTTTGGGTATTCAGGATATCTTGTTCTTTTTGCTTTGCATACATTGGTGCACAACTCCTGGGCATTCAGGGTATCTTGCTTTGCATACTTTGGTGCACAGGTTCTGAGCATTCAGGATGTCTTTTGTTCTTTTTGCTTTATAATTTTGTCAAAGATTCAGAGATCTGCTTCACGCTCACTGAGTTTCTGGAGCCTTCCATGAGTGTTCAGTCCACGAATAAAGGATCTTCTGCTCCATATACAGTGATGTAGGACATGATCACAAGGCCTCACCAGGAGATAGGGTTTATACAAAGTTTCTGGAGCCTTTCACGATTTTCAGGATTTTGATCTAGTGTAGTGCTTATGGAATGGTCAACTGTCGATTACGCTTTCTTGAGCAAATGGAATCTAAAACAGCATGCCTTTTTCTAGAAACTCATGGTTGATAGCCAGTTTCTGGTTGATAGCCAGTTCCTGGTTGATAGCCAGTTCCTGGTTGATATTCGGTTCCTGGTTGATATTCGGTTCCTGGTTGATAGCCAGTTCCTGGTTGATATTCAGTTCTGGTTGATAGCCAGTTCCTGGTTGATAGCCAGTTCCTGGTTGATAGCCAGTTCCTGGTTGATAGCCAGTTCCTGGTTGATATTCAGTTCCTGATTGATATTCAGTTCCTGGTTGATATTCAGTTCCTGGTTGATAGCCAGTTCCTGGTTGATAGCCAGTTCTTTAAAGATGGTAGCTGGTCAAGTTGAATAATCTCTTTCTTTGTATTCCATCTGTCCCCCTCCCAAAACTCACAGTCGGTCTCCAAGTGTTAAAACTATGCCTGATGTTTAACTTTAGCGGTCTGTTTACAACTGATGTTTCCAACATGATATGGCCATTGGCTCGTTGAATAATCATTGATCACAGCATGAAAGTTGTTTCTTGGCTCTGTTTTAAAAACAATATAGAAATTCTTACCTGCAGGATTGGGAAAGTTGTTTCTTGACTCTGCTTTTAAAAACAATATGGAAATTCTTACCTGCAGGATTGGAACTGGTCAGCACTACCATTGAAATTCTCACCTACAGGGCCTGAAATTGGTGGCTGTACCATGGAGAATTTCTTTATTGTGATCCTCAATCGGTCTTTCCAGAACTCGGAAATGAGTTTTTCCTCTGATCATTGTGTGTCACATGATCTCAGGAAAGACTGACTCCCAGCCTTGTCATCTCATACGGAAAGTAATAGCATCTACTGTCTGTGTTTTATTCCAATATGTATCATTGATTTTCTGAAAAATATCCAGTTTTCTTTGGTACTGTCTCAAAAGAAATAGTTATCCATGATAATTGCAGCTTGGGGATTCTGTCCTTGATGTTCTGTCCTTGATGTCCTGTCAGTGAGGACAAGTTCAGAATTATGTAAATATTCTACACCAAGAATAAGCCTGTCTCAAAAGAAATAGTTATATGTGACAGCTTCAGCATCAGGATTAGAATCAGTAGGCCTCCCTCGGTCATGGCTGACCAAGGTCAAAGATTAGACAGAGATGTGCTTTGTCACCAGACTTGTTTTCACTTTGCAGTGAAACCACCATTAGAAACCTTAAAGAATGCCCTGGAGGAAAAATTACAATTTTTGATATGTAGATGACACCATTCTCACTGCAGAAGATGACATGCAAAATCTTGTGAATATAATAAAAACAGAAAGCAGAAATAAAGGGCTAGAGCTAAGCAGTAGTAAGACTAAAGTCATAGTAATTAGTAAAAATCAAGAAATTCCTTCGTGCAAAATAACAGCAAACAGCAGAACATTGAGACAAATTGATAAGTTTAAATATCTGGGAACAGTCATCTCGCCAGATGGCAGATGCACATTAGAAATATCCAGCAGAATGAGCCAAGCTAAAACAGCATTTAAGAAAATGAAAAGCATTCCTACAAACAAATGTGTATTAATTGCCATCAGGAAAAGAGTTTTTCAGAACCAGTACTGTTGTACTGATGCAAAACCTGGACAGTCAACAAGCATGGTCAGAACAAGATTAAGGCAGCTGAAATGTGCTTTTTTAGGACTGTGTTAAGATGGACAGTCAACAAGCATGGTCAGAACAAGATTAAGGCAGCTGAAATGTGCTTTTTTAGGACAGTGTTAAGATAGACAGTCAACAAGCATGGTCAGAACAAGATTAAGGCAGCTGAAATGTGCTTTTTTAGGACTGTTAAGATGGACAGTCAACAAGCATGGTCAGAACAAGATTAAGGCAGCTGAAATGTGCTTTTTTAGGACAGTGTTAAGGTAGACAGTCGAACAAGCATGGTCAGAACAAGATTAAGGCAGCTGAAATGTGCTTTCTAAGGAGAGTGTTAAGATGGACAGCAAAGAAAAGAAACAAGACAGTCCTGAAAGAAAGAAACATGTGCACACACACACACACACACACACACACACACACACACACACACCATTGATTAGGAAAACACAAGCAACATTTATAATATTGTATGTGGCAAGAGAAGTTGGAGTACTTGGTCACAACAGGAAAGCCAGAGGGTAAAAGAGCACCAGGTAGACCCAGGGAGAAAAGGTAGACAGTTTAGCAGAATGGGTAGTGACAAAAAAGGGTAAGAGATGTATTTGCAGCGACAAAAAGTTCCATATGGCGGGCCATGATTGCCAATGCCATGCAACATGGCACATGATGATGATGGTTATATACTCGTCATGCATGTCTGTGTACATAAACAGTAATCTAAATGAGTGTCTTAAGGGATGTAAATACATTTTGTTGACTTAGACACGCAGTCTTTGATCAATGATCTGGATCATTTTCATTATCAGCATTATTGCTAGAAATTGTCCTAATCCCCTCTTCATCAAAGCCCTCTTGAAGAATTGTTTTGGTAGTTTCACATGCTGTAAACATTCAGCTTCAAGTTTCACATGCTGTAAACATTCAACTTCAAGTTTCACATGCTGTAAACATTCAGCTTCAAGTTTCACATGCTGTAAACATTCAACTTCAAGTGTCACATGCTGTAAACATTCACTTCAAGTGTCACATGCTGTAAACATTCAACTTCAGGTTTCACATGCTGTAAACATTCAGCTTCAAGTTTCACATGTTGTAAAACATTCAACTTCAAGTTTCACATGTTGTAAAACATTCAACTTCAAGTTTCACATGTTGTAAAACATTCAACTTCAAGTTTCACATGTTGTAAAACATTCAACTTCAAGTTTCACATGTTGTAAAACATTCAACTTAAAGTTGCACATGTTGTAAAACATTCAACTTCAAGTTTCACATGTTGTAAAACATTCAACTTCAAGTTTCACATGTTGTAAACAATTGACTTCAGCATCATAGTATGTCTTCATTTTGAAACTCGTCTCTTGTCAGTCATCATTATGATTCATTAAGTTTAAAACATTATGCTCTGTCCAAGGAAAAAAAACTGCTGCAAAACAAATTGTTTCTTTCATTTCCCAGTTATACTTTTTTGCATTTGCTGTTTTCTGATGATTTTTAAACAGAAAATCAAACATAATGTCTGTGACAGAACAACAGCGCGACCACGGCAAACTGATCTTATTTCTGACATGATTTGGTTTAGATAAGCCCTAATGTTATGATTTAGGATGTGATAAATATCTGAGAAGCTGGGAAAAAAGTGACAGCAAAGGGGCATCCAGGAGTCATGACCTGGATGTGGCCTGGCCCTCTTAGAGTGTCAGGATTTAAGGGCCCAAACGCTTGCTTGACAGGGGTTTCTCCTCTGAGGACCTTCTGCTGTCCGGCTCTCCCCAGAGTTTCTTACTGCTGAGAAGCTGAGTGTTATACTGGGCCATATGATTAGCCTGGCAGATAAAAATTAGCTTTGTACCAACTATAGTCACTTATTTTGACTTTGACAATAGAAAAGCTGAGGCTAACAAGCCCTTAGCTTAAATCAGTTTACCTGCACACCTGCTGTCAGTTAAAGATAAATTTCACATCAGGTACTCCAAGAAATCAGTTTTTTCTATTAGTACTTTTTACCTCAGGTAATCTTGACAGATTGCACACAATGTTCATCTGTTTTTGTTTCTATTTTAGCAATGATGTAATAGTAAAGAAATTCAGTATAGTGAAATTGTTTTTGTTTAACGCGTAACTCCCCACATTAAGTTTAACACTGGGAGTGATGTGCACAAAGTGTATTGTGGATGGTCAATATAAATCTTGTGCATAAAGTGTGATGTGGATTGTCAGTATAAATCTTTTGCATAAAGTGTATTGTGGATTTTCAGTATAAATCTTGTGTATAAAGTGTACTGTGGATTGTGTGTATTTCCCCATTGGAAATGCCGGGGGCTCTTTCAGTATAGATAGTATCCCCACCTTCTGGAAATTCTGTGCTAGAAATTTCTTCTTTTCTGTCACTCTCTTTATTTCTGCCTTGTTGTTTTGCTTTCTGTCATTTCTACCTATCATTTTCTGCCTTAATGGTCCATTCACCTGTGTGTGTTCTATAAAGTCTTATGTACTTTTTCTTAGGATTGATAATTGGGTACATGTATTAAGTGCATTTTTAGCTGTAGGGAGGTGAGATATGTGGAAGCAATTTTAGGTAATTTATACCTGTTTTTATGTATGGTGTCCTTATGTATACTTATGTTTGTATTTAGGTGTGTTTCTTAAATCTCTCCAGTGCAATGAATTGGATGGAGTGGTCAATGCGGGGGGCACGTCCTTAGATTATGTCCGCAAATGCATTGATATGTGTACTTGATTTTCTTTTCTTTTTTTCTTTTTTTAATTTTTTTTATCCTGTTGAAGTTTTGTATGTTTTGAAGCAGTTATAGCCCTGATATAGCTCTGCACAGTCAGCTGGGCTTTAAACAACAATAACAACAACGACGATTATCTGTATAAATTTTATGCATAAAGTGTATTGTGGATTGTATAAGTTTTGTGCATAAAGTGTATTGTGGATTGTATAAGTTTTGTGCATAAAATGTATTGTGGATTGTATAAATTTTCTGCATAAAGTGTATTGTCTGTATAAATATTGTAAGTCCTAAACAAACTACAATGATAAATGGAAGATATTTAGAATCACCCAAACAAACTACAATGATAAATGGAAGATAGAATCACTGAAACAAACTACAATGATAAATGGAAGATATTTAGAATCACCCAAACAAACTACAATGATAAATGGAAGATAGAATCACCGAAACAAACTACAATGATAAATGGAAGATATTTAGAATCACCCAAACAAACTACAATGATAAATGGAAGATAGAATCACCAAACAAACTACAATGATAAATGGAAGATATTTAGAATCACCCAAACTACAATGATAAATGGAAGATATTTAGAATCACCCAAACAAACTACAATGATAAATGGAAGATAGAACCACCTAAACAAACTACAATGATAAATGGAAGATAGAATCACCTAAACAAACTACAATGATAAATGGAAGATAAAATCACCAAACAAACTACAATGATAAGTGGAAGATAGAATCACCTAAACAAACTACAATGATGAATGGAAGATAGAACCACCTAAACAAAACTACAATGATAAATGGAAGATAGAATCACCTAAACAAACTACAATGATAAATGGAAGATAGAATCACCTAAACAAACTACAATGATAAATGGAAGATAGAATCACCTAAACAAACTACAATGATAAATGGAAGATAGAATCACCTAAACAAACTACAATGATAAATGGAAGATAGAATCACCTAAACAAACTACAATGATAAATGGAAGATAGAATCACCTAAACAAACTACAATGATAAATGGAAGATAGAATCACCTAAACAAACTACAATGATAAATGGAAGATAGAACCACCTAAACAAACTACAATGATAAATGGAAGATAGAACCACCTAAACAAACTACAATGATAAATGGAAGATAGAACCACCTAAACAAACTACAATGATAAATGGAAGATAGAACCACCTAAACAAACTACAATGATGAATGGAAGATAGAATCACCTAAACAAACTACAATGATAAATGGAAGATAGAACCACCTAAACAAACTACAATGAGAAATGGAAGATAGAACCACCTAAACAAACTACAATGATTAATGGAAGATGAATTACCAAGACAAACTATAATTGATGAATTGAAGATAGAATCACCAAACTACAATGATAAATGGAAGATGAATTACCAAGACAAACTACAATGATAAATGGAAGATAGAATCACCAAACTACAATGATAAATGGAAGATAGAATTACCAAGACAAACTACAATGATAAATGGAAGATAGAATTACCAAGACAAACTACAATGATAAATGGAAGATAGAATTACCAAGACAAACTACAATGATAAATGGAAGATAGAATTACCAAGACAAACTACAATGATAAATGGAAGATAGAATCACCAAACTACAATGATAAATGGAAGATAGAATTACCAAGACAAACTACAATGATAAATGGAAGATAGAATCACCAAACTACAATGATAAATGGAAGATAGAACCACCTAAACAAACTACAATGATAAATGGAAGATAGAACCACCTAAACAAACTACAATGATAAATGGAAGATAGAACCACCTAAACAAACTACAATGATACATGGAAGATGAATTACCAAGACAAACTATAATTGATGAATTGAAGATAGAATCACCAAACTACAATGATAAATGGAAGATGAATTACCAAGACAAACTACAATGATAAATGGAAGATAGAATCACCAAACTACAATGATAAATGGAAGATAGAATTACCAAGACAAACTACAATGATAAATGGAAGATGAATTACCAAGACAAACTATAATTGATGAATTGAAGATAGAATCACCAAACTACAATGATAAATGGAAGATAGAATTACCAAGACAAACTACAATGATAAATGGAAGATAGAATCACCAAACTACAATGATAAATGGAAGATAGAATTACCAAGACAAACTACAATGATAAATGGAAGATAGAATCACCAAACTACAATGATAAATGGAAGATAGAATTACCAAGACAAACTACAATGATAAATGGAAGATGAATTACCAAGACAAACTATAATTGATGAATTGAAGATAGAATCACCAAACTACAATGATAAATGGAAGATAGAATTACCAAGACAAACTACAATGATAAATGGAAGATAGAATTACCAAGACAAACTACAATGATAAATGGAAGATAGGATTACCTAGACAAACTATAATTGATGAATTGAAGATAGAATCAGTTTGATTCCACTGGTCAGCTCTTGAGTTTAGTCCCAGTTTGGAATAGTTCATAGATTCAGTAACTCTCTTGTTCCCATTTCAACACCTATCCAGTGCGCAGAGTGTTGTGCAGGCTTGAGGCGTCTGCCAGATAACCACTGGCAGATTTGGATGAAGCTCATGTGGCATTGCCTGAGTATGATTTAGGTATCATTCTCTATGTCATCAAAATAAATACAATGAGTTATGGGGTCTTCTTCATCCCATGACGAAATTTTATCTGGAGTTTTGTTTTCATTGAATATACTGATGTGTGTTCTGTTTTGTGTTTGTCTCCTCAGAAAGTTGTCTATTTATTAATGAAATGTTTTCTGGAGTTTTGTTTGCATAGACTGCTATTTTGTGTTCTGTTTTGTGTTTGTCTCCAGAGAGAGTTGTGTATTTGTTAACGATACGTTTTCTGGATATTTGTTTGCATGGAGTATGCTGTTGTGTGTTCTGTTTCGTATTTGTTTCCTCAGGTAGTTATGCATTTATCTTGAATTTTCAGTAACTGCAACTAGCACTGATTGTATGGTGTTGTGATACTTTGACAGAATAACTTAGTAGATTGTGATGATACTGACTGACACAGAGTTAATCCCCCTGTGGGGATGCCGGGGGCTCTTTCAGTATGAATAGTATCCCCACCTTCTGGAAATTCTGTGCTAGAAATTTTCTCTTTTCTGTCACTCTCTCTGCCTTGTTCCTTTGCTTTCTGTGATTTCTTCATATCGTTTTCTGCCTTGCTGGTCTATTTACCTGTATGTGTTTGATAAAGTCTCACATGCTTTTTCTTAGGATTGATAATTGGGTATATTTGTTGGGTACATTTTTGGTTCTAGGGAGATGAGATATGGGGAAGCAATTTTAGGTTACTTAGGCCCATTTTTATATATGTTTTGGTATCCTTAGATGTGCTTAAAATTGTATTCAGATGTGTTTTTAAAACACCCTGTGTGATAAATTGGACAGAGTCCTTAGATTATGTGTGCAAATGCATTGATGTGTGTACTCAATTTTCTTTTTCTTTTTTTTTTTTTCTTTTTTTTATTTTTTTTTACTGTTGAAGATAATATGTGTACTGAATTTTTTTTTTTTTTACTGTTAAAGATTTGTATATTTTGAA
Organism: Monoplex corrugatus; assembly: GCA_030674185.1. Classification (NCBI taxonomy): domain Eukaryota; kingdom Metazoa; phylum Mollusca; class Gastropoda; order Littorinimorpha; family Ranellidae; genus Monoplex; species Monoplex corrugatus. The sequence continues at coordinate 29,819,548 of JAPXFY010000014.1, read as the reverse complement.
GTGGTTATAACCCTGATATGGCTGTACGCAGTCGGCTGGGCTTTAAACAACAATAACAATGAGAACAGTAAAAGCCTTCTCATGTAAATACTCACTGTGTATTACTGGTAGCTACAGTGGTTTACTCCCAGTAGGCCTTATACTCCCTCATCTTATCTACCAGCTATTGTTGTTATTATTTTGTTGTTGATCTTTACCATTTGGCCATAGTTTTTTGTTGTCATTTACAGTTTTGCCATAACATAGACTTGTGCCTTTAGTTTTTGTTTTGCTTCGTTCTAGTGTTTCTTGCCTTGATCATTGTTAACATGGTTTGCATTGTACAAAGTTCATTGTTTCTCCACTGAAAACAAACTATTTAAGTTTTACCTTTTGGTTTTGTGATTCAGAGTGTTATCCTGTTATGTACACAATAATATTGTTTGTTTATTGAGAATGGAGTATTTGTCTTTGAAACATAATGTTGTTTGTTTATTGAGAATAGAAGTGGAGTATTTGTCTTTGAAACATAATGTTGTTTGTTTATTGAGAATAGAAGTGGAGTATTTGTCTTTGAAACGTAATGTTGTTTGTTTATTGAGAATAGAAGTGGAGTATTTGTCTTTGAAACATAATATTGTTTGTTTATTGAGAATAGAAGTGGAGTATTTGTCTTTGAAACATAATGTTGTTTGTTTATTGAGAATAGAAGTGGAGTATTTGTCTTTGAAACGTAATGTTGTTTGTTTATGAGATAGAAGTGGAGTATTTGTCTTTGAAACGTAATGTTGTTTGTTTATTGAGAATAGAAGTGGAGTATTTGTCTTTGAAACATAATGTTGTTTGTTTATTGAGAATAGAAGTGGAGTATTTGTCTTTGAAACATAATGTTGTTTGTTTATTGAGAATAGAAGTGGAGTATTTGTCTTTGAAACATAATATTGTTTGTTTATTGAGAATAGAAGTGGAGTATTTGTCTTTGAAACATAATGTTGTTTGTTTATTGAGAACAGAAATCGAGTATTTGTCTTTGAAATGTAATGTTTCTTTGTTGAAAATGGAAGTGGGGTATTTGTTTTAATGTCCTTAGTTATGTTTAAATTTGCATTCAGGTTTGTTTGATAAATTGGATAGAGTGGTCAACGCCAAGGGCATCTCCTTAGATCAGGTGCGCAAATATGTTGATATGTGTACTTAATTTTCTTTTCTTTTTTCCGTGTTGAAGTATGATACATGTTTTGAAATGGTTATAGCCCTGATATGGCTGTAGGCAGTAGGCTGGGCTTTAAACAACAATAACAATAAATAACACCAATATTGTTTTCCACAGACATGCTGCATGCAGTGCATGCGCTGCATATACATAGAAGAATGATGAGTCAGCAGTCACTGATCTTACCATTTCTTATCATGTATGTTGGATAAAAGCCTTTTTGTGAGCTCTAAAAGTTGCGTTGCATACCCATATCTCTGTCTCTCTTGCTTGCTCACTCTCAAACTCATGAGCTCGCTCCTCTAACTTTACACCATAATTTTGTTTTCATTTGAAGCTTAATGATGTATTCATATTTGCTTTTCGATAAATATTCTTTAAAACTTCCAAAATCCTCCGCTTTTGTGGAATTAGTTGATATGCATCTGTTCTCCCTATTAAAATAGTGTTTTCCAGTAGGTGACCATGTTTTTGCAGGGATGTGTGGAGGGAAATCCCGCATCCATGGAGGGCAAGCCAGTGTTTCATTCATAACATCTGACTGTGACCTCAGTAGCATGTTGTCTCATAGCTTTCAGCTTAATTGGGATAGGCAGCCCAGTTAGTAACTGGAGCTTGCACCAGCTGGCTAGCTTTCAGCTTGGCTTTAGCATGGGGATTAAGTATCACTCCTCTCCCTGTGGAGATGTTAGGGGTTCTTTCAACATAAATAGTATCCCCATCTTCTGGAAATTCTGTGTTAGAAATTTCCTCTTTTCTGTCACTCTCTTTGTTTCTGCCTTGTTCTTTGCTTTCTGTTATTTCTTCCTATCATTTCTGTCTTGCTGGTCCATTCACCTGTGTGTGTTTGATAAAGCCTTATGTACTTTCTCTTAGGATTTATAATTGGGTACATGTGATTAAGTGTATTTTTGACTCTAGGGAAACAAGATATGGGGATGCAGTTTTAGCTAATATAGGCCCATTTTTATGTATGTTTTAGTGTCCTTAGTTATGCCTAAATTTGTATTCAGGTATGTTTTTTTAAATCCCCTGTGTGGTCAGTGCCAGGGGCATCTCCGCAGATTATGTGCGCGAATGCATTGATGTGTGTACATAATTTTTTTTCCTGTGGAAATATTATGTATCTTTTGAACTGGTTATAGCCCTGATATGGCTCTACACAGACGGCTGGGATTTAACAAAAATAACAGTAGTAGTAGTAATTCTATTCAGGACGATTCTGACAATGACCTTTCCCTGCTATGCACAGGAGAAATATCCTGTGATGAGAATCGCATGAGATCTTACTGCTGTTCTTCTTGTAAATATGGATGATGGTCATGCAAACAAACAAACAAATGTAAATGTTTGCGAATATTTTCTGGATAGAACTACTTAAAACTGAAGGTAATTTTTAATTTTATAATGTTTTGGAGGATAAGTTTTAGTTGATTTATTGTGTATGTAGGCCTTTATATTTTTATATTGTGTGCTATTTTTTCTTGGGTGTATAAATGGCCTTTATGGTTATTTTATGGCTTTATTTAATTTGATCTTTTGTGTCACTGAATGTTTAATGTAACAGTAAGTATATTTTGCTTTTAGAAGATGAAATACATGGTATAGACATGATGTTTATGTTTTGTGTGTGTGTGTGTGTGTGTGTGTGTGTGTGTGAATAGTTTACTTGTAGATTTTTCAATGAAGAAATGTTTCAACATTTTATATCTTTATTCTTTGGATGATGCTTTGATGATGATTCTTTGGGTAATGCTGAATATGTTTATATGCAAGCATTTTTGTTGTTGTTTTAGTTTTTATTTTATTTCATTATTTTTTTTTTATTTAGTACTGTTTGATAAATGTGATCTCCATGGGAAATTCTGTGCTAGAAATTTCCTCTTTTCTGTCACACTCTTTGTTTCTGCCTTGTTCCTTCACTTTCTGTAATTTCTTCCTATCATTTTCTGCCTTGCTGGTCCATTCACCTGTATGTGTTTGATAAAGTCTTGCGTACTTTTTCTTAGGACTGATAATGCATTTTTGGCTCTTAGGATTTATAATCAGAATCAGTTTTAGATAATATAGGCCAGTTTTTAGGTTTTAGTATACTTATTTATGTGTAGACATTTGTGTTCATGCATAGGTATGTGTGCTTAATTTTCTTTATTATGGTTTTTCTGAAGACAACGAAGTGTTGTGTATGTTTTAGTGTGGCCATAGCCCTGTGAAATCAGGATGGCTTTAAACAGTGATAAGAGTGATAAAAAAAATGGTAACTGTTGCATTGTGTGAGCTGAACTTTTGTGCATTTGTATTCAGACTGTTCTGCTGATTTCAAAACTTAAGTGAATTAACTTTCTAAACCTATATTTTGTGCTTGTTTGAAATAACTTTTGAAATCTTTATCTGTTTCATTTATTGTGTCCCAGGCTATGTCCCAATCCCAGCATTTTTTTTCTTTCCCCATTTTTTTGTTATAATTTCATCTTCTTTGTCTGTTTCATTTTGTATTTTGTATTTTAGAGGAGATACTTTATTCTGTCGAGTAAAAGGTGATAGTTTATTCTGTCGCGTAAAAGGTGATATAGTCTATTCTTTCGAGTAAAAGGTGATAGTCTATTCTGTCGAGTAAAAGGTGATAGTCTGTTCTGTTGAGTAAAAGGTGATTGGTTATTTACTCAGGTTATTATGTCGAGTAAAAAGGTATGCTATGCCTTCCCCCCATGGGGATGCCAGGGGCTCTTTCAGTATAAATAGTATACCCAACTTCTGGAAATTCTGTGCTAGAGATTTCTTCTTTTCTTTCACTGTCTTTGTGTTTTCCTTGTTCCTTTGCCTTCAGTCATTTCTTCCTATCATTTTCTGCCTTGCTGTACCATTCAGCTGTATGTATTCGAAAAAGTGTTTCATATATTTTTTTAGGATTGATAATTGGGTACTTGTATTAAGTGCATTTTGGCTCTAGGGAGGTGAGATGTGCGGAAGCAATTTTCGGTACTTTATGCCTGTTTTTATATATGTTTTGGTTTCCTTAGGTATGCTTAAATCTGTATGCAGATATGTTTTTTAAATCCCCTGTGCGATAAATTGGACGGACTGGTCAATGCCAGGAGCATGTCCTTAGATTATGTGCGCGAATGCGTAATTATGTGTACTTAATTTTCTTTTCTTTTCTTTTTTTTTCTCCTGTTGAAGTTTTGTATGTTTCGAAGCGGTTCTAGCCCTGATATGGCTCTACACAGTCGACTGGGCTTTAAACAGAATAACAGTTAGAATAAAATAACAATGCTATGCCTACTTCGTTTTTGTCATTCTGTGCATGTTGCTGTGCAAGGAAAACAACCCTGGTTTCCCTCTGTTGGGATTGTAGCCATACACAGGTGTACAATTACTTCACTTGGCAGTCAGTGGCTGGCAGCTCTTTTCTTTTGGTCCATTGTGTGTGAAACTTTATGCTAAACACTAAAACAGTGCCTGCTGCAGTTATTACATATATTTTACTGCCAGACTGTTCTCTCGACTTTCTCTGCTTTTGGTGGAAATCCCATTTGTACCCAGAATATTCTGCTAAACTTCTCTGTTGTAATTGGATATTACTTTTTATGCAAACATTCTGCTGGACTGCTGTTAATGGAAACATTTTTGTTGGTGGTGTTTTTGTATGAAATTATCTTTTATGTGTATATTGATGTGTAAATGCTAAGTAATGTCTGCTAAATGGTCCTAATGGGTTTTGTACTCTAATGAAAATCATACACATATTATGGTTGTTAGGTTAAGGTTTCGTTGACTAGAATATCATTAATTTTTCTGATAAATAAGATCTTTTTTATCCGTTTATTATGATGATGCTGAGGTAGAGCTCACATCTTCGTGCCTGAGTTGAAGAGTCTGACTCAGTAAAATCTTTGTACTGCCTGCAGTCTGACTCACAAAAAGAATTAAAAAAAAACAAAAAACAAGAAACAAAGAAGAACAAAGAAAGAAAAAAACAAACCCCAAAGCAAACAAAAATACAAACCTAACCAAACAAGTGTCTGTATCTCTTGGGCCTGGTTGACGCCAGGATATACTATTATGATTGTAAGCTTAGAGTAGGTGAAACTCCAAAGCATCATGATTATCACTGTCATCATCATCACATTGTCAAAAAACTGTGCCAGCTTCTGTGGCCATTAAGGTGGTGTAGAAAATGGGACGAAAAAAACCCAAAAACCGGTGAGCACAAAGGTAACCTCCCTGAGTGCGATGATCCTAACAACAAAACAAAACAAAACAAAAGGAAACGAAACAAAACAAAACAAAACAGAAACCTTAACCAAACAAACCAAACACTTCCACAAAACCTTTGTGTGTATGGCCTTTAGTTTACCCAGTTGTGATCGGGTACATTACCACTTATGGTTTTACCCCTGTGGGTATGCCAGGAGCTCTTTCAGTGTAAATAGTATTCCCACCTTCTGGAATTTCTGTGCTAGAAATGTCCTCTTTTCTGTCATTCTCTTTGTTTCTGTCTTGATCCTTTGCTTTCTGTCATTTCTTCCGATCATTTTCTGCCTTGCTGGTCCATTCACGTGTGTGTGTGTGTGTGTGTGTGTGTGTGTGTGTGTGTGTGTGTGTGTGTGTGTATAAAGTCTATGTCCTTTCTCTTAGGAGTGATAATTGGATACATATTTACATACATATATACATTTTTGACTCTAGGAAAATGAGATATGCAGAAGCAATTTTAGGTAATTTAGGCCTGTTTTTATATATGTTTAAGAGTCCTTGATTGTTGAATGATATGCAAACAGATCATTCTTAAATTGTTGAATGATACATAAACAGTTCATTTCAGACATGATTTAACTGAGACAGTTTACGCTTGAACTTCAAGTGCAACACGAGATGGTCGTATTTGGTGCCAGTTTATCTTTGATATCATCTTCTTCATGCATTATGTATGTATGTATGTATGTATGTATGTATGTATGTATGTATGTATGCATGTATACGTGTATGTATGTATGTATGTGTGTATAGATGTATGTACATATATGTATGTATGGATGGATGGATGGATGGATGGATTTATGAATGTATGTGTGCATCTATCTATCTATCTATCTATCTGTCTGTCTATCTGTCTTCTACACAGACAGACACGCACGTGCGTGCGCGCATATATATATATATATATATTATATATATATATATATATATAGAGAGAGAGAGAGAGAGAGAGAGAGAGATTTATCCCATATTTCCTAGCTTATCACCAGGTTAAGACTACTTTATTTGGTGTGATAACTTTTGTAATCTGTTTCTCAAGCACAAGCTGTATTGATGACTTGCACGCTAAATACAATTATGCTGAATTCAGACGCTCCACTTTGTTTAGTAATACTTTTTGTTGTTGTATTTGGTTTTCTTGTTTGCTTTGGGGTGATGATTTATAGATTTGTGTCTAGAGACATCAGAAATTTATTTGTACCGTTTGATGAATTTGATTTTTGTACAGTTGTCATTTTAGGTCAGGTAACTTTAGGTATAGACTGGAAACTGGTCACCCCAGTTGGACTTCCTCCTTGGGGATGCCGGGGGGGTCTTTCAGTGTAAATAGTATTCCACCCCGTCTGGAAATTCTGTGCTAGAAATTTCCTCTTTTCTGTCACTTTCTTTGTTTCTGCCTTGTTCCTTTGCTTTCTGTCATTTCTTCCTATCATTTTCTGCCTTGCTTGTCCATTCACTTGTATATGTTCAGTAAATTCTTACGTACGTTCTCTTAGGAGAAAATTGGGTACATGTATTAAGTGGATTTTTGGCTCTAGGGAAATGAGATATGTGAAAGCAAATTTTGGTAATTTATGCCTGCTTTTAGATATGTTTTATTGTTCGTAGTTATGTTTAGATTTGTATTCAGGAATGTTTTTTAAATCTCCTGTGTGATGAATTGGAGGGAATGGTCAACACCAGAGGCATCTCCTTAGATTATGTGCGCAAAGGCATTTGAGTTGATTGAAATTACCAGGCTGATGTGATCTAAAGGGGTTTGTTGTTCAACAGAGATACTCCTCATACCAGGGTTGTGTGAGCATGCGTGTGTGTGTGTGTGTGTGTGTGTGTGTGTGTGTGTGTGTGCATGCGTGTATGTGTGCATGCATGTGTGTGTGTGTGCGTGTGTGTATTTGTGTGTGTGTGCATATGTGCGTGTGTACATGTGCGTGCATACATGCGTTCACATGTGTGCATATGTGCATGCATGTGTGTGTGTGTCTCTCTGCATGCGCATGTACGTGCGTGTGATGGTGTGGTGTGTGTGTATGTGTGTGTGTGTGTGACCTTTGGAGAAAGAACAAGTGTGTATGCCTTATCCTGTGCATGTCTCGTTCACCCTCAGTTGTTTCTCTACCACTCCACTACCATATCTGTAGGAAAGTGGTAGATAAGGCGAGGGAGCCAAAGGGCAAATGTGTTCAGAGACCTTTTATATTTTTGAACATTAGTAAATAATTTTTCAGATTTCTTTTGAACAAAGTTGATAAATTAATATTCGTTTTCCTTTGGTGAGATGTGCAGTTATTCCTGTTTGCTGCCGTGTTTTTGCAGTTTTGTACCTGACAAATGTTTACTGGAAATAAACACTTGAAATATGACATTATGTATTGAAGAGCCAGTTTGAACTGTTGTGCTTTCTTTCTGCGAGTTTTGCAATTTTCATTTAGTGATAACACGCTTATGAAATCAGTATACTGCCTGTAATAAAGATTTGAAATTATTAGAAAAAAGAGATCTTAAGTCATAATTGTGAATAGATCTGGGTTTCTGCTTGTCTAGAGAGAGGAGAGAGAGAGAGAGAGAGTAGAGAGACAGAGATAGTGAGATGAGAGCAGAGAGACGAGTAGGAGAGAATGTTCTGCTTGCAATTCTTTTCAATACTCGCTAACTGTCACTGTACGTGCAATGAATGTCAACAACAACTCTCTCCTCTTCTCAGTCACAAAAATGACAGTTCACCACAGTCAAACATTCATATCACTTTATTGTTGGTAAAGCAGCGTAAAAAAAAAATCAGCCCCCGTTTTCTCTTTTAAGTGACAACCATTCGTGCACACATGTAAACTGGGCGGAATATTCATGGTGATGAACACCTACAAAAATATGTATTGTAAAAACAACAGCAAAAACAACAACAACAGAAAACAAGAAAATAAACACACACACACACACACACACACACGCACACACACATGCGCATGCACACACACTCGCACGCATGCATGCGCACACACACACACACACACACCAGAAAACAAAACAAAACAAAAACAAAAAAACACACACAAGCAGAAGAGAAATCATCATGAAACCATGGAGAGAGAAAGAGAACCATTACTACACAAAGTACAGTGAGCATGTATTTTTGTCATGGACTGTTTACACCATACAAGTAAAATTATTGCTATGATCATTAATTTAGATGTTGAAGTAGACATCAACAGGCAGGTTTTATTAACTCATTAGAGGACAGACTGCAACACTGATGTGATATCAGCTGACATTGTACTTCCTTCAGTGAGAATAGATGATACATCTCTTAAATGTAATATCAAAAGTGAATTTTGTTTTAAAATGAAGAAAAAAAGAAAAAAAAACCCTCATTAACACTACCAACAAAAACCAAATACATATGAACACACACACACACGGACACACACACACGCACTCACCTAAAAACCATAAAATACGAAAACAGATCGTAAGCAACAAAACTATGTGGTTTCTTGTAAAAGATAATCCTTTGTGGTGTAATAAACAGAAATGAAAAGCATTTATGCTGGCAGGATGTGAAATAACACTACACTGTTCTGAATGTGATATAAAGAGACATCAGTTTAAATGTTGGCAGGATGTGAAATAACACTACACTGTTCTGAATGTGATATAAAGAGACATCAGTTTAAATGTTGGCAGGATGTGAAATAACACTATACTGTTCTGAATGTGATATAAAGAGACATCAGTTTAAATGTTGGCAGGATGTGAAATAACACTACACTGTTCTGAATGTGATATAAAGAGACATCAGTTTAAATGTTGGCAGGATGTGAAATAACACTACACTGTTCTGAATGTGATATAAAGAGACATCAGTTTAAATGTTGGCAGGATGTGAAATAACACTACACTGTTCTGAATGTGATATAAAGAGACATCAGTTTAAATGTTGGCAGGATGTGAAATAACACTATACTGTTCTGAATGTGATATAAAGAGACATCAGTTTAAATGTTGGCAGGATGTGAAATAACACTACACTGTTCTGAATGTGATATAAAGAGACATCAGTTTAAATGTTGGCAGGATGTGAAATAACACTATACTGTTCTGAATGTGATATAAAGAGACATCAGTTTAAATGTTGGCAGGATGTGAAATAACACTACACTGTTCTGAATGTGATATAAAGAGACATCAGTTTAAATGTTGGCAGGATATGAAATAACACTACACTGTTCTGAATGTAATATAAAGAGACATCAGTTTAAATGTTGGCAGGATGTGAAATAACACTACACTGTTCTGAATGTGATATAAAGAGACATCAGCTTGTGGTTTGGTATCAAAGCCATCCCTCTGCAGCACACATGATGCTTTCTTGTAGGTGTGACGATAGATATTGAGCTTTTCAGGCTGATGTTTTCAGAAAATTTATAAACTGTACTGGTAAGGAGTACAGCATATTGAGTATAATGGAGTCTGGTATCATTCTGCTTCCAAAAAACAAAAATAGTTCCGTGCAATCAGAAAAAGACAGCTCTCAATTTTAATGTATGTGGTATGTAGTCACAAGACAGCTTAGCTTGTTGTGACTTGGCATCAAATAGCTGAGCTGTAGTTTCATGTGTTACTGACATGTTAAACAATGCACCAGCCTGTTTGCAATTTGTGGTTTGATGTCAAAACACAGTTCTTCACAAGAACTAGAAACTGAAGTGCAATCAGAGACATGGATATCGAAGGACAGTTCTACATGATTCAGTCAAAACATCTGCTCAGCTATGTGTTCAAAAGCTCAGCCATGTGTTCAGAGTCAAAATGTCTGCTCAGCTTTGTGTTCAAATATCTGCTCAGCTATGTGTTAATCTGCTCAGCTATGTGTTCAGAGTCAAAACATCTGCTCAGCTATGTTACAAGTCAAACATCTGCTCTGCTGTGTTCTGAGTCAAAACATCTGCTCAGCTGTGTTGATCTGCTCAGTTACGTGTTCAGAGTCAAACATCTGTTCAGCTATGTGCTCAGAGTCAAAATATTTGCTCAGCTATGTGGTACAGTATCAAGTGAAGTGATTATGCAGTTTCGTTTTATTGAGTATTATCAAAACTCTTTTAGACTCAACATGAGAGTTTAAAACTGAAGATAATCATTGAAAACCAACTAACTAACCAACCAACCATCCAACAACAACCCCTGCCAAAAAACAAAAACAACAACAACACACAAATATGAAACAAAACCGAGGTTGTTATCTGTGGTTTGGCCATGAAAGCTGGACTTTATAGTTTGGTACTCAAGGGCAACTCCTTACAGTTTTATTTCGAATCCCAGGGATGTACCACGCTGCATCATTGTATACAGGGGGTGCAAAAGTAGGTGCATAGTTATGAAAAAAGAAAACACGTACAATACTCATTGCATTTATTATACAAACAAATGAATATTACATATACATGTAATAACAAGCACAGCCTTAATCCCTCAGATACTCAAACTGCTTGCCGTCGGTATTCACACGCTCCTCTAAACGAGAGCGGACACTCATGCACACTCTAGCACAAAGATCTTTATCAGTATCAATTTCTTGACAAGCCTGCAAGATGAACTGAATCATGTCATTAACAGTGCGTGGCTTGCGTGCGAAAACCCTTTCCTTTACATATCCCCCAAAAAAGAAGTCCATCTGTCTTCCAGTATTGTTTAAAAATCCATTTGTGCTCCTCGTCTGTCAAATTACAGCCATGGTTAAATTAAATTACCACTTAGATCTAAATTAAATTGCTGCTTTACCTGCAAAAAAATAAAAAAATAAAAGTTAGGATAAAAGTACATGCATATTATTAGTCACGATAAAATATAATTAATGACACTGAAAATATCAAAAACATGGCCAACTAACTTAATGTGCTGATAATTTTAATGAATTAAGCATTATAATAATGATGTGATACTTACTGTATACCTACTTTTGTACCCCCCTGTATACTGTAAATCAAAATCTTGAGCAGTATGCCAGAAAATATAATGCATACAATACATACAGTGCATGCAGTACACACACATGCAATGCATACAATACGATACGATACAATACAATATGACACGATACGAAATGACATGAAACGATACGATACAAAATGATACATACAATACATTGTATCACAGCACACAATGAGGTACGTCGATACTGAATCAAAAGAAATATGTTTTCAATTGTTTCACTGCCGTGGGGAATATACAGCAAACTTAACAGCACAATGACAAACTGGGCAAACAAACTACGTCTTCAGTGTAAAACACTGCTCACAGTGAACAACAATAGGCGCCAAACATCTATTTACACAGGAAAAGAGCGCACAAAAACCTGTAACGGCAAATGCCTTCAACACACAAATGCAATATTGGACAAGACTAAACACAACTGTGGTAAGTAACTGTACACAACACAGTAATGTTGAACAGCAAGTTATACATGATAAAACACAAATCACTTGCATTCATAAAGTCAGCAGCATAATGGCGGGAGTGCCTTAGAACCAAGAGGACCCAGACTGATTCTCTCCTCTACACTCTCCTCCATAATACCTTGTATGGTGGTCAGACTGCTAGTCCTTCAGATAAGATGATAAACTTAACAGTAAAACTGAGGCTCTCCCTCCATAATACCTTGTATGGTGGTCAGACTGCTAGTCCTTCAGATAAGATGATAAACTAAACGGTAAAACCGAGGTCCAGTGTACAACATTTAGTGCACATAAAAGAATCCATAGCAACATAGGCTGTCCATGGCAAAATTCTTTAGAAAAAAGTCTACTTTAGCACATGAACGAAAAGTCCCAAAGACTGAATAAAAACATACCAACCAACCAATGAAACAAATAAACAAAAATGAAAAGAAACAAACAAAAAAACAAACAAACAAAAAACAGGGGTGCTAAAATACAGGAACGTGCTCTCCTTGGATACAGCAGCCTATGTTTCAGGGAGCAAAACACCACTGCGGTGAAAAATCAGTACATATAGTACGAAGAAGGTTTAACATGGATTCACACACAGTGACAATGTATGCACATAGCAGTCCTGGTTACTTTTGAATTTTTGAAAAGAAATCGGCAGAGCTAAACAAACTTAATGAAATCATTACTAACACTGCATGTATGCAGAGTTTTTACAAAGTCTTGGGTGCTTAAACTGTAAGCAAACAAGCAACAACAAAAAAAAACACAAAAAACAAAAAAAAAAAGCCACAGAAACAACACGACAATGACGTAGGCCGTAGCTAATTAGGCCAAATAAAATGCATGAACTGACATTTTAGTATTCATTTAAGATTGGCCGTTTTTAACATGGATTTTTTAATGTAGACTCTCATGAGCATGCACTCACACACACACACACTCTCTCTCTCATAAGCATGTACTTTCACACACACAGACACAGACACAGGCACGCACCACACACACACACACACACACACACACACAAACACAAACACACACACACAACACACGCGTAGGCCTACATGCGCATGCATGTCATTGACACTAGCATATGTGAACACACACAAGAGAATGATACAGAAAACATCAAGAAAGAAACCCTGATATGGCAAATCTGTAAGGATTTGAGAAGACAGAATCATTTCCCTTATCTGGCATAGGATCATCAGTTTTAACTTAGTTTACTTACTTTACTTTTACTTTTTCCTTCCGCTTGTACCAGTGGGCGTCGCAGGGAGATACAGTCATCTGTCAGCAGCAAGGTGGGTGGCATGGAGAAGGGACATCTCGTGAGCTCTGAGGGTGTCTGCTACGGAGTCGCTCCATCGTCGTCTTGGTCTTCATCTGGCTCTTCAGCCAGAGTATCTGGTGTTGTATCCCCGAAGACCTGGATGGTTTAGGGGCATACGTGTGAGGTGTCCGAACCACTTGATCCTCATATTTTCGATGTGTTGTAGGATTGGTGTTGCTCCTACCATGTCTCGTATCACCTCATTTCTGATCTTGTCCCGCCTTGTCTTGTTTACTGCTTTCCTCAGGCATTTCATTTCACAGGTGACCAGTTTTCTCTTGAGGACTTTAGTTAGGGACCATGTCTGGCACTGGTATGTCAGCGTTGGTAGAAAAATGGCGTTGATGAGTTTTGCCTTAGTGCTGGTGGGAATGCTGGGGTGTTTCAGGAGAGGGGCAAGTTGGTAGCTGAATGCGTTGGCTTTCTGGCATCTGGTCTCGATTTCTCTGTCTAGTTTGCCATTTTCAGTGAAGATGCTGCCCAGGTATTTAAATTCACTGGCTTTAAAACCAATATACAGTTTTAAACCAATATAATATTCTAATCATTGACTTAAAAAAAAAGGCAGGGTGCAGATTGCCCTGTAACACCAAAGTTGAAGGGAGAATGCGGTGGTAAAGACCTCAACTATACTTGAGGTCTGCCTTATTTGGGTGATACCCAACTTCTCTTCCTCGTTGCTTTACCTTCCCCGACTCTGAACAGGGTGCCATGTACCCATTCAAGCAGGTGAACTGGCAGCCAAATGCACATTTTCTCAAGCCAGGCTCAGTCTGTGCAGACATTCTGGAAGACAGCTATCTTGTGAAGATCAGGAAGTTGGGAGTCAGTGTCCACGCCAAGCCCACCAACACCATCAGAAGCCAGTTAGTCCACACCAAAGACAAAACAGACAGATTGGACACATCAGGGGTGATATACAAGATAGACTGCCAGGACTGTGACCAAAGTTACATTGGCGAAACTGAGCCCAACTTGCACAAAAGACTAAAAGAACACAAACGAACCCCACCCTCAACAGTGACCGGGGCCGACACAACCTGCCTTTGGTGTAAGCCTACTCCTCACTCATTCAGTCGTGAGTTCGCTCACGGCGGTGCGCACTGTAGCCAGATCTCAACCCAGCAGTTGCACTGAAGAAGTCGGCTGGATCGCCGATGAAAGCTATGCAAGTGAGTAGCCATTTTACTGAGATACGTTTAGCCTGGTAATCATTAAGCTATTCTTCCTCACCAGCCACACTTGTGCACAGGCTTGATGGAAGAAGTTGTGAATCAGCAGTTTAGCTACTCTCTTGCTTTTAACCCTCCGACTCCCGCACCCTGTCCATTAGCAGCCTGCATTGTCCACAATGATCACAAAGCAAACACTTAACCCTTTGACTCCCTCATCCTATCCACCAGCTTCCTTTAGGGTGAGGGAATCAAAGGGTTAAGTTTTTGCAGTTGATGGATAGGGTGCGGGAGTCAAAGGGTTGAACAAACGCTGCAAGTATTTATGGGGAAGGAATCTTGAAAACAAGGAACAAATGTTCTATTTGAAACAATAATAACAACAAAACCCCCACGAAATCAATCGACGACAACAACAACAACAACAAAAAAAGGACCAATAATTTTCTGTACATTTTATGACATATTTACAAGTTGCCAATTGAACTCCATTTCCTACACACACATGAAGGCTCACAAATTCACACAAGTTATATAAATCAAAGACGCCTTACATAAGACAACCATAATACACAAAACCTAACCAAGAATTCAAAGTAATCCAACACACATAGTTACAGCAGCACCCCCTCCGCAAAAACAATAGCAATAACAACAACAATAACAAAACAACAACAACAACAACAACAACACACACACACACACACACACACACACACACACACACACACACACACACACACACACACACACACCACACACACACCACTCCCATAAAAAAAAGTTGAACAACCTCACACCATTATAGCCTGATTAAAAAAAAAAAAAAGACAAAAAAAAAAAAGACAAAAAAAAAAAAAAAAAAAAGACCAGGTGCTTTAAGCAATGTCTCTGATTATCATAGCAGGAACAAGAACAAAACTGTTTCGATATGTGCAGATTAATTATTCTGAGCAAGAGGCACTGTACAAAGTGATTTCAATGTTCACTCTTTGGCTGAGACATTGTCCATGATAGAGGGGCTTCAACGTTCATCTTTTTGGCTATGATGTCATATGAATGGGTTGGGACTTTACCCTTCTCTGAATGAGACTTTCTTTTTGTGAACGACAGCAGGCGACGAGAGTGGGGGTGGGGGTGGGGGGGAGGGGGAGCAAAACCACCACCAACAATAACAGCAGTATCATTTATCCTTTTGACTAAGACACATCATAAACGGAATTGACACGAATATTCACTTTCTTCAGTACATTTCTTTTGTAAATATGGACAAAGAAGAAACGAAAGAAAGAAAGAAAGAAAGAAAGAAAGAAACAAGCAAACAATCTTCAGTACATTCTTTTTTGTTAACATGGACAAAGAAAGAAAGAAAGAAAGAAACAAACAATGTTGCCACAGTGACAATTTACATTTTCTCACATGTTTAGACAAGTTCTTTGAGCTGTTTTTGAGAGGGAGAGGGTGGGGATTTAGAGTGAATGGAATCAGATATCTGTATTTCATTTCATTAGATTCATCAGTGATGAACTGGACATACATGGCATCTGACCCAAACTTGGTTGTAATACTACAAGACTCGTCCAATTCATAGCAAGAATGTCAGAATAACTTGAACAGTAACTGTCCAAGAGCTCTGAAATTTTACACATACCTGGCCCAGTTATTCTGATTAAGAACTAAGTGCAGATTTTGTTTCGTCATTTGTACTGATGTCACACTGGGTATAGACATTCCAAGCGCTAACGTCATGGCCATATTTAGCATTAAGAACAGCATGCTTACATTAAAACTGAAGGTCATAAGGAAAGTTGTGGCACAGATATATTAAACACACAACAAAATGTATATGGGAGTCAAGCTCTTCACAGTCTGCAGTTTATAGCAGGGTCATCATCATCATGTACCCTGCCGCATGGCGTCGGCGATTATGGCCCTCCATATACATCCATCCCCCGCTGCTGCAAGCATATCCCCCACCCTCCCCACCCTCAGCCACCCCGCAAATCCAACACTCTCTCCCCGGGTCCACCTGGCGCCACCCCCCTATCCCTCCTGCTGTGACCAGGCGCCCCAATCCCCCTTTCCCCACTAAAATGGCCTACAAATTAATGTCATCTGTCCTTTCCCAATCCTCCCCATGAATGATTCCCCCATGTCTACCTCCATCAAGACTGTCCCGCCTGCCCTCTTTGCTGTCCATGGAACTCTCAACACTCCTCTCAAAAAACACATCTCCGCTGCCCCAATCTTGCTCTGGCTCCGCGTGTTGACTGTCCACGCCTCACAACTGCAAAGCACCATCGGCTCCACACAACACTCAAGAACTCTCCTCCCGATGTCAACTGACAGGCATTTGTTTATGGCAGGGTACCATTCTTTAAAGACGGATGAAAGCAAGCACAGCCCATACAGATGAAGTTAGTGACAAGAAAAATGTCCAGAAGGTCGGAAATAGTCCAGACTGATCAAATGAAGTTAGTGACAAGAAAAATGTCCAGAAGGTCAGAAATAGTCCAGACTGACCAAATGAAGTTAGTGACAAGAAAAATGTCCAGAAGGTCAGAAATAGTCCAGACTGACCAAATGAAGTTAGTGACAAGAAAAATGTCCAGAAGGTCAGAAATAGTCCAGACTGACCAAATGAAGTTAGTGACAAGAAAAATGTCCAGAAGGTCGGAAAAAGTCCAGACTGACCAAATGAAGTTAGTGACAAGAAAAATGTCCAGAAGGTCGGAAAAAGTCCAGACGAAGTTAGTGACAAGAAAAATGTGCAGACAAACAAGAGAACTTTTGAATAAAGGCAGGCAAAGAATGTGTGAAGAGATCTCTCACAGCACTGGTGTTAATCGGGGATAACTCATGCTATTTTAACGAGTAAATATGGAATGAGATATGTCACAGCAAACTAGGTCCCATACCGCCTTACTGACGATCAAAAATGAGCATGGTCACTGTTGCAGAGACTGCGGAACAGGCACAAAAATGATGCAGGTGACAGTGTTTTTGAATCAGACAGTTGTCAACGATGAAACCTGAGTTAGAAACTATGAGCCAGGAAGACAGAGACAATCGTCGGAAACACAGAGACAATCGTCGGAGAGACACATTCCACCCCCTCCCCTCCTCCAGGGCCCATCAGTTCAGAAGAAAGCATGGAAGTATAATGATGATGACATGTGTCTATGATATCAAAGGATGTAGTGATGCAGCATCACGTTCCAATGGGACAAAGACTGCGACAGAATGTTTCTGATGAAAATGCTAAGACTCGCAATCGGAAAGAAACGTAAAACACTGTTAAATGACTCGCCATTGGCGTTACGTGACAAAACAACTTACCACAAAGCACACAGGGTAATGTCATCTATGATGTCATATCAGTGGGGCATTCTGCCACACCCTGCACTCTCCCCACATACAGGTTCTCCAGGCTTTGATCTATTCCCCAAGTAGATACAACAGATCAGTTCTGCTTGCCTAGCAACAGGTATTTCAGACCTTCCTGACAGATGGGAGTAGCTTATTTTAGGAGAAGAGATGTTACATCAAAAGAATACAGAAAGGTACCCACCGTTATCGAATGTTAGATAGAAGGAATACAGAAAGGTACCCACCGTTATCGAATGTTACATCAAAAGAATACAGAAAGGTACCCACCGTTATCGAATGTTACATAGAAGGAATACAGAAAGGTACCCACCATTATCGAATGTTACATAGAAGGAATACAGAAAGGTACCCACCGTTATCGAATGTTACATAGAAGGAATACAGAAAGGTACCCACCATTATCGAATGTTACATAGAAGGAATACAGAAAGGTACCCACCGTTATCGAATGTTACATAGAAGGAATACAGAAAGGTACCCACCATTATCGAATGTTACATAGAAGGAATACAGAAAGGTACCCACCGTTATCGAATGTTACATAGAAGGAATACAGAAAGGTACCCACCATTATCGAATGTTACATAGAAGGAATACAGAAAGGTACCCACCGTTATCGAATGTTACATAGAAGGAATACAGAAAGGTACCCACCGTTATCGAATGTTACATAGAAGGAATACAGAAAGGTACCCACCGTTATCGAATGTTACATAGAAGGAATACAGAAAGGTACCCACCGTTATCGGATGTTACATAGAAGGAATACAGAAAGGTACCCACCGTTATCGAATGTTACATAGAAGGAATACAGAAAGGTACCCACCGTTATCGAATGTTACATAGAAGGAATACAGAAAGGTACCCACCGTTATCGAATGTTACATAGAAGGAATACAGAAAGGTACCCACCGTTATCGGATGTTACATGGAAGGAATACAGAAAGGTACCCACCGTTATCGGATGTTACATGGAAGGAATACAGAAAGGTACTGACCACTGCCTCACCTTTTTTTTATATTTTTACAGACGTATTCACACTACTTTGGCTGGCACATCAGAAATAGCCAGCAGAATCTGCTAAGCCTAAACTGCATTCAAGA
>JAPXFY010000014.1:29748154-29795654 GCA_030674185.1 Monoplex corrugatus | reverse complement strand
TAATAAGTGCTTGCTCACTGAGTGCCAGACTAATAATGTCATCTGCGATTATTCTTCCTCCAATGCTGACTATACTAACACGATCTTCAAGTGCATCAGTCAAGACGCTTGCAGGCAATATGCTGAAAAGATTGGGAGACAGATGGCAGCCCTGTCAAATTCAACTCAAAGCATGGAACCACTGTCCAGTAACACCCTATGCAAGGCTGTTTGGGAGTATAGTTGCTGGATGGAGTTTATCAGTTTTTGCCCGATGTTAACTTTCTTCATTGTGGCCTATAGTGCCTCCTAATAAAAAGATCTTGCCAGGCTCTGTCAAACGCACTCTTGAAATCTATGAAAATGTGGAAAACTCCCTCTGGTGTTGAAGGTGTTTTTCACAAAGGGTGTGCAGGTTAAAGATCTTATCGATTGTACTTGTACCTTTGTGGAAACCGGGTCATCAGAATACTATTTCATCAGAATATTATTAATTTTTAAAACATTTATGTGATGCTGTGGAATTCAGTATAACAGACTAATTCAGTTTAACAAACTGACTGATGAAAAGGTACTGCTGCCATCTTCCAAGATGACTGCATGGATCTGAGCCTGGTTCATGACAACTTTGTGCATGCAATCCACTGTCCATCCAGTAAATATTACCTTCTCTTGTCCAGGATTAAAGAAAGATAATCAATAAGGGGGATAACTGAGGCCCACCCAACAGAAGCTTACCCGACAGTGCTGAGGTGTCTACCACCTGACGAAAGTGATCCATTGTAAAAGGTTATGGGACCATAGGCATGAGGGTCGTGGGGAAGTAAATCGTTAGAGACCTTGACATTTCTCAGAGCCGTGAAAGTGGCACCATCTCCACTCCATTGTTGCTTTGTGTCTCCCAACCCAGAACAGGATCAAGTACCATTCACGGCAGTGCGGACTGGAGGTTGTGTGTGCATACTGTTTTTGTCAAGCCAGACTCCACAGAACATGTGCCGCCAGGACCGGGAGACAAGGCCTCTACTTCCACATCAACCAGACTGCAGGGTAACAACGGAATAACACTATGACAGCTTGGAAGTTTACCTTGCATCAAAAGGGTTAATGAAGCATTTGACAGAAACACACTATGACAGCTTGGAAGTTAACCTTGGAATCAAGGGGTTAATACACAGTTCGACAGCTTGGAAGTTTACCTTGCCATCAAGGGGTTAATGAAACATTTGACAAGAACACAGTATGACAGCTTGGAATTCTACCTTGGCATCAAAAGGTTAATAAAACATCTGACCAAAACACTTTATCACAGCCTGAAAGTTTACCCGATATCAAGGGGTTAATAAACGTGTCAAGGGGTTAATGAAACATTTGACAGAAACACGGTATGACAGCTTGGAAGTTTACCTTGCCATCAAGGGGTTAATGAAACATTTTGACAGAAACACACTATGACAGCTTGGAAGTTTACCTTGCCATCAAAAGGGTTAAAGAAACATTTGACAAAAACACGCTATGACAGCTTGGAAGTTAACCTTGCCATCAAAAGGGTTAATGAAACATTTGACAAAAACACACTATGACAGCTTGGAAGTTAACCTTGGGGTCAAGGGGTTAATACACAGTACGACAGCTTGGAAGTTTACCTTGTCATCAAAATGGTTAATGAAACATTTGACAAAAACACTATGACAGCTTGGAAGTTTATCTTGCCATCAAAAGGGTTAATGAAACATTTGACAAAAACACACTATGACAGTTTGGAAGTTTATCTTGCCATCAAAAGGGTTAATGAAACATTTGACAGAAACACACTATGACAGCTTGGAAGTTTACCTTGCCATCAGAAGGGTCAATGAAACATTTGACAAAAACACACTATGACAGCTTGGAAGTTTACCTTGGTGTCAAGGGGTTAATGAAACATTTGACAAAAAACAAAAACAAAAAAAAAACACACACACACTAAGAACCTGGAATTTTACCTTGGCATCAAGGAAGTGGACGCACTCAAGCCAGGTGTTGAGAAAAGCCTCGCCACACACTGCACACTTACTGCACTGTGCCAGCATGTCTCTCAGCTGTGGGTAGTGGCGGATCGCCTTGCGCAGGTAAGAGTACCTGCAACCATAACACCGCAGGCTTCACATTTCCTCTGGGGAGTGGTGGCCCTGTGGGCAGAGCATCCTCCTTTTTTGTTATTGTTATTGTTGTTTACCACCAGTCCTCTCAGGAGGATGGTGAGGAGGGTGGCTAGAAACCCTGGTGGAAATAAATTAGATCCATCAAAGGGTGCCAGCTCTGGAGAGCTACCCGCGGCCATCTAGCTAAGGGAGTAAACCCTGACAGTAAATCCGGTGTGGGGCCCCTAAGGCGGTTGGATGGCAAACTTTGTCACTTTCCGGCAGCTCCTGCGGCCGCGTTGGCACCAAAACGTAACAGCCTTGCTGTTCCTTTGGATCTGTCAGCGAGGTGGAGAGGGGGGACAAGTTGCATGGGCAACAGCCTGTCTTCCATATTACACTGCCCAGGCTTACATCCGTCCATTCATCCACAAACACTCTGCACCAACGACCTGGAGAGGACACTCCAGCCTCGCTACTAACACTAATGTCGGCACAACACGGGAAGCAACAGATACCGGTGATAAGTCATTGCTCAACTGGCGTAGAGCTGACGCCAGGGGTTGCTTTTGACGGTGGGAGAGACCTTCGTGTCTTACTGGACAGCTACCGCCCACCTAAGCTAGGCAGCCCCCAGCCAGTTAGGTGCTGTCCCGCCACGACCTGCCTTCTTCATTGGGTGCATGAAGATTAGGAGAAAATCTGACAAGCAGGTCGTTAATTACCGCACCAAACAAAAAGAAAAATTCAAATTCAAGAAACGGATCAGGAAAAGGATCAGCAGTGAAACTGGGCTGTTGGAATGTCCGAACAATGATGCCTGGGCTCTCCCAAGATCTGCAAGACATCAGCGACGCCAGAAAAACCGCCGTCATAAACAGCGAACTAAAGAGGCTCAATGTGGACATTGCCACTCTGCAGGAAACACGGCTGGCTGACTCAGGAACACTAAAGGAAAGGGACTACACCTTCTTCTGGCAAGGAAAGAGTTCTGATGCCCCAAGAGAGCACGGAGTAGGCTTTGCAGTAAGGAACAGCCTGCTGAACATGATTGAACCAGGCAGCGGCGGTTCAGAACGACTCTTGACTCTCCGCCTCAACACCACCGAAGGCTATGTCACTCTCATCAGCGTTTATGCCCCAACTCTGTCCGCCTCTCCAGACACCAAGGATGAGTTCTACGAAAATCTTGCATCAACCATAAGGAACATCCCCAGGACAGAACAACTTGTTCTCCTGGGCGACTTCAACGCCAGAGTGGGTGCAGACAATGACTCATGGCCCTTCTGCCTCGGTTCCTTTGGAGTGGGGAAAATGAATGAGAATGGACAGCGACTGCTTGAGTTTTGCGCCTGCCATGAACTGTGCATCGCCAACTCCTTCTTCAAGGACGAAGCCTCAGCACAAAGTCTCCTGGAGGCATCCCTGCTCAAAACATTGGCACCAACTGGATTTGATCCTAGTAAGACGTGCCCTATCAAAAACGTTCTCCACACTCGCTCTTATCACAGCGCAGACTGCGACACAGACCACTCTCTGGTATGTTGCAAGATCAGGCTACAACCAAAGAAGTTCCACTGCTCAAAGAAACAAGGGAACCCTCGCATTGACGTCAGCAAGATGTCTCAGCCAGATCTTGTAGAACAGTTCGCAGAGGCCTTTCAGAGAGAATACGATGCATTGCAGCCCAGAGACTCTGCCACTCAGAGATGGAAACGCTACGAGACACCATGCACCGCATTGCTATGGCCACCTTTGGGAAGAAAACTGTGAAGTCCCACGACTGGTTTGAGGCCAAATCATCAGAGATGACTCCCACTGTTGAGGCCAAGCGTGCCGCACTCACCAAGTATAAGCGGTCACCCAGTGAGAAGAACCTGCAAATCCTCAGGGCTGCCAGAAGTAAGGTTCAGCTTAACGCCAGGCGCTGCGCAAACAAGTACTGGACAGAGCTCAGCGAAGAGATACAGAGTGCTGCTGAAAGAGGCAACATCCGAGGAATGTATGATGGCATCAAGAAGGCACTGGGACCAATACAGAGCAAGATCGCCCCCCTCAAATCCTCCACTGGGGAAGTAATCAGCAATCCTAAGCCAACAGATGGAAAGATGGGCGGAACACTACTCCGACCTCTACTCCACACAGAACATGGTGTCCCCCTCAGCCCTCGATGCTATCAAGTGCATGCCGGTAATGAAAGAACTTGACGCAGAGCCAACTGCGGACGAACTCAGCAAGGCCATTGATAGCCTGGCATCAGGGAAGGCACCTGGCAACGACGGAATTCCCCCAGACCTCATCAAGCACTGCAATACTTCTCTTCTGCACCCTTTGCACGCAGTTCTCTGTCAGTGTTGGAATGAAGGAGCTGTACCACAGGACATGAGGGACGTCAAGATCGTCACCCTGTACAAAAACAAGGGCGAAAGGAGCGACTGCAACAACTACAGAGGTATCTCGCTCCTCAGCATTGTTGGCAAAGTCTATGCTCGGGTCCTCCTAATCCGCCTGCAGAAACTGGCTGAACGCGTCTACCCGGAATCACAGTGTGGTTTTCGAGCAGAGAGATCCACGGTAGACATGGTCTTCTCCCTTCGCCAAATCCAGGAGAAGTGCAGAGAGCAGCGGATGCCCCTGTATATGGCATTCATTGACCTTACCAAGGCCTTTGACTAGTCAGCAGAGATGGCCTTTTCAGGGCTCTCCGAAAAATCGGCTGCCCCCCAAACTGCACAGCTTAATTGAGTCCTTCCACTCAAACATGAAAGGGATGGTGCAGTTCAACGGAAACCTCTCCAAGCCCTTCGACGTACGCAGCGGTGTGAAACAAGGCTGCGTCCTGGCCCCAACCCTCTTTGGAATCTTCTTCGCTCTCTTCCTGAGGCATGCGTTCAGCACAGCGCAAGAAGGGATCCACCTGCGGACCAGATCAGATGGCAGGCTCTTCAACCTCGCCCGCCTCAGAGCAAGGACAAAGGTCCGTGAAGCCCTCATCAGAGACATGCTATTTGCCGACGATGCCGCAGTTGTGACCCATACTCAGCGGGACTTGCAGTCACTAATGGACTGCTTCTCCCAGGCTTGCAAAGATTTTGGTTTGACCATCAGTCTTAAGAAGACAAACGTCCTGGGCCAAGACACGCCATCTCCACCAGCCATCACCATTGATGACTACGAGCTTGAAGCCATCCATCAATTCACATATCTTGGGTCCACCATCACCGATAACCTCTCCCTTGACACAGAGATCGACAAGAGGATCGGGAAGGCAGCCACAACACTAGCCCGCCTCACATAAAGGGTGTGGACAAATCCCAAGCTGACCACAAAGACAAAGATGGCTGTATACAACGCCTGTGTCCTCAGCACCTTGCTGTATGGCAGCGAGGCATGGACCACGCATGCTCATCAGGGGAAAAGGCTCAATACCTTCCACCTGAGAAGCTTACGGCGCATACTTGGCATTTCCTGGCAAGACAAGGTGACCAACACCGAAGTCCTAACCTGCGCTGGCCTTCCAACCATGCATACCATGCTGAGACAGCGTCGGCTGCGCTGGTTGGGCCACGTTCGCCGCATGGAAGATGGTCGCATCCCAAAAGACATCCTTTATGGTGAGCTTGCCACAGGGCAGAGAAACATTGGCCGCCCACAGCTGAGATACAAAGACGTTTGCAAGCGTGACATGAAGGCGCTTGAGATCAACACTGAGTCCTGGGAGGACCTCGCAGACGACCGCAACAGCTGGAGAACTACTCTCAAGAAACAGCTGCGGATTGGTGAGGACAAACTGTCAGCTGCTGCAGCAGAAAAGCGAGTTCGCAGAAAAGGGATGACAGCCAACAGACCAGCATCAGCATACACATGCGACCGCTGCGACAGAGACTGCCTCTCTCGCATTGGTCTGTACAGTCACAGGCGACGCTGCTTGGACCAAGCAGACAGCCCATCTAGACATTAGAATGGATGTACTTTGTCCATGGTCAGTCATGACCGAAGGAGGCCTACTATTGTTGTTTAAAGCCCAGCCGACTGCGTAGAGCCATATCAGGGCTTCGAACCCCCTCAAAACATACAAAACTTCAACAGGAAAAAAAATGAAGAAAAGAAAATTAAGTACACATATCAATGTATTCGCGCAGATAATCTACGGACATTCCCCTGGCGATGACCACTCCGTCTAATTTATCGCACAGGGGATTTAAAAAACACAACTGATTACAAATTTAAGCACATCTAAGGACACCAAAACATATATATATATATATATATAAACGGGCATGAATTACCTATAATTACTTCCGCATATCTCACCTCCCTACAGCCAAAAATGCACTTAATACATGTACCCAGTTATCAATCCTAAGAGAGAGTATATAAGACTTTATCGAACACATACAGGTGAATGGACCAGCAAGGCAGAAAATGATAGGAAGAAATGACAGAAAGCGAAGAATCAAGGCAGAAACAAAGAGAGTGACAGAAAAGAGGAAATTTCTACTTCTAGCACAGAATTTCCTGAAGGTGGGGGATACTATTTATGCTGAAAGAGCCCCGACATCCCCACTGGGACGAGCATCCTCCTCAGATGTGAGACAAACCGGAAGTCTGGGTTTAAATCCTGGTTTGACAGATGTCTTTCTTCTTTCCCCCCTCTATCCCCTCTTACAAAAGACCCTAAGTGGCGGTCTGGCTGCTAGTCCTTCGGATAAGATGATAAAATAAAGTCCCATGTAAAGCATTTTGCCTCTGGCAGATTTCTGTTATAAAAAAAAATCTACTCTGATAGGTAATAAAATATAGTTTTTTGTTTTGGTTTGTTTTCAGAAATGCTGCTTAGCTCGTTGACTTCCACATCCTGTCCATCAGCATCCTGCATTGTTCATTAAAGTCTCCCATGACACTGAGCTCTTCTCTCTCTGGATTAGCGCCAATGGCGTCTACCTGTCTCTCAAAGAATGTTCTGCTTTCTCTACTTCTGGGTAGGTGTTGTATGGCGAATGAACTTGAATAAAGGTTATGATCTTCTGTTTGTGTTTAATTCACGTCTATATGATTCTTTCTCAGACAAAGCCAGTGTCTACACTTAACATATTCTTCCCCATGTCAGAGTGCATGATGACTCCTATTCCATGAATAGCTCCTGATTTTAGGTCTATACTATTCCAGGTCAACACATAATAGTCTATACCATTCCAGGTTAATACAAATAGTCTATACCATTCCAGGATAATACATAATAGTCTATACCATTCCAGGTTAATACAAACAGTCTAAACTATTCTAGGTTAATACATAATAGTCTATACCATTTTAGGTTAATACATATATATACCATTCCAGGTTAATACATATATACCATTCTAGATTATACATAATAGTCTATACCATTCCAGGTTAATACATATATACCATTCCAGGTCAATACATAACAGTCTATACCATTCTAGGTTAATACAGATAGTCTATACCATTCCAGGTTAATACATAATAGTCTATACCATTCTAGGTTAATACAGATAGTCTATTCAATTCCAGGTTAATACATAATAGTCCATACCATTCCAGGTTAACACAGATAGTCTATACCATTCCAGGTTAATACAGATAGTCTATACCATTCCAGGTTAATACATAATAGTCCATACCATTCCAGGTTAATACATAATAGTCTATACCATTCCAGGTTAATACAGATAGTCTATACCATTCTACGTTAATACATAATAGTCTATACCATTCCTGGTTAATACATAACAGTCTATACTATTCCAGGTTAATACACAATAGTCTATACCATTCCAGGTTAATACAGATAGTCTAACCATTCCAGGTTAATACATAATAGTCTATACCATTCTAGATTAATACAGATAGTCTATACCATTCCAGGTTAACACATAATAGTCTATACCATTCTAGGTTAATACAGATAGTCTATACCATTCCAGGTTAATACAGATAGTCTATACCATTCCAGGTTAATACATAATAGTCTATACCATTCCAGGTTAATACATAACAGTCTATAGCATTCCAGGTTAATACATAATAGTTTATACCATTCCAGGTTAATACATAACAGTGTATACCATTCCAGGTTAATACACAATAGTCTATACTATTCCAGGTTAATACATAAGTCTATACCATTCTAGGTTAATACAGATAGTCTATACCATTCAAGGTTAATACAGAATAGTCTATACCATTCCAGTTTAATACATAATAGTCTATGCCATTCCAGGTTAATAATAATAGTCTATACCATTCCAGGTTAATACAAAATAGTCTATACCATTCCAGGTTAATACATACTAGTCTATACCATTCCAGGTTAATACATAATAGTCTATACCATTCTAGGTTAATACAGATAGTCTATACTATTCCAGGTTAATACAGATAGTTTATACCATTCCAGGTCAATACACAATAGTCTATACCATTCCAGGTTAATACATATAGTCTATACCATTCCAGGTCAATACATAATAGTCTATACCATTCCAGGTTAATACATATATACCATTCCAGGTTAATACACAATAGTCTATACTATTCCAGGTTAATACATAATAGTCTATACCATTCCAGGTTAATACACAATAGTCTATACCATTCCAGGTTAATACATAATAGTCTAAACCATTCCAGATTAATACATATATACCATTCCAGGTTAATACATAATAGTCTATACCATTCCAGGTTAATACATAACAGTATATACCATTCCAGGTTAATACACAATAGTCTATACTATTCCAGGTTAATACATAATAGTCTATACCATTCCAGATTAATAATAATAGTCTACACCATTCCAGGTTAATACACAATGGTCTATGCCATTCCAGGTTAATAATAATAGTCTACACCATTCCAGGTTAATACACAATAGTCTATACCATTCCAGGTTAATACACAATAGTCTATGCCATTCCAGGGTAATAATAAATAGTCTATACCATTCCAGGTTAACACATAATAGTCTATACCATTCCAGGTTAATACATAATAGTATATGCCATTCCAGGTTAATAATAATAGTCTACACCATTCCGGGTTAATACACAATAGTCTATACTATTCCAGGTTAATACATAATAGTCTATACCATTCCAGGTTAATACATAATAGTCTATACCATTCCAGGTTAATACATAATAGTCTATACTATTCCAGGTTAATACATAATAGTCTATACCATTCCAGGTTAATACACAACAGTCTATACCATTCCAGGTTAATACATAATAGTCTATATCATTTTAGTTTAATACATAGAGTCGATACCCGCATTCCCCTTTCCTCATAAAAACTCTTTCTGATACAAGTCAAAAATGTCGTTCATACATACATAAAGATGGCTTACCTGTCACGAAGTCCTTTCATGATACTGCGAGCAACGATTTCCTGAAAAGACAGTTTTACAGTGAGTTATGCGTTGATGCAAACACCAACAGACAGAAACACACACATACACACACGCATACACATACACACACGCATTCACACACACATACAAACACACACACATACACACACGCATACACACACACACATACACACATACAAACACACACACATATACATACACACATGCATACACATACACACACACATACACACACATGCGCGCGCACATACACATACAAACACACACGCACGCACATACACACACGCATACACACTCACACATATATATGCAAACACAGAGACAGAGACAGACAGAGATGAGAGGAGAGAGGAGAGAGAGAGAGGAGAAGAGAGAGAGAGGAGAGAAGAGAGAGAGAGAGAGAGAGAGAGAGAGAGAGAGAGAGAGAGAGAGAGAGAGAGAGAGAGAGAGAGAGAGAGAGAGAGGAGAGAGAGAGAGAGAGGAGAGAGAGAGAGAGAGAGAGAGAGAGCGTTTATCATTAGAATTATGTGGAAAATTTAGAGTATGTACACGAAGATGGAAACTCTGTAGAGTGAGTTCACTTCAGGTGTAGTTCAAGCATAATTCATGAATGATCTGGAGAATGTGACTGATAAAATGCGGTTCTATGCCTGTGAAGGTTAGTAAGACCATTCAGTAGTAGTATGTACCACGTCTTGGCTCAGCACGTTCGTCTTTTTCAGGCTGATGGTCAGATCAAAGTCTTTGCAGGCTTGTGAAAATCTATGAGGCACTGGAATTGTTACTCAATGTGTGAGGTAACAGTATTGTCATTGGCAAAGAATAGGTCTCTGATAATGGCCTCGGGCACCTTTGTCTTTGCTTTCAGTCTTGTGAGGTTGAAGTGTCGTCCGTCTGATCTTCCATGTCAGTCCCAAAAGCATGCTTCAGGAGCATGGAGAAGAAGATGCCAAAGAGGGTGGGAGCAAGAACACATCCTTGCTTGACGCCGCTTTTGATGTCAAAGGGTTCGGACATGCTGGCCTCGTACTGGAATGTTGCCTTATCGTCGTGGTATGATCTGATCAGGCTGTGCAGCTTTGGGGGGGTGGGGGGCATCCTATTTTCATGAGAATGTTGAACATTCCATCCTGCTGACTAGGTCAAAGGCGTTGCTAAGGTCGATGAAGGCGATGTAGATGGGTTTTTGCTGTTCTCTGCATTTCTCCTGTAGCAGACGATGGGAAAAAGTCATATCCACTGCGGAGAGTTCTGATCGGAATCCACACTAGGACTCAGGGAAGATGCGCTCAGCTAGTTTTTGGAGACACGCCAACATGATTCGGGAGTGCAGTCTGCCTACAATGGTCAATAGGGAAATGCTTCTATAGTTGTTGCAGTCGCTTCATTCTCCCTTGTTCTTACAGATGGTGATGATCTTGGCATCTCTCATGTCTTGTGGCACTGCTCTTTCTCTCATCATGGGGCTGCAGGAAGGTGTTCTTGCAGCGCTTGATGAGGTCTAGAGGGATGCCATCATTACCAGGTGGTTTCCCGCAGGTCAAGCTGCTAATTGCCTTATGGAATTCTTCTAGTGTTGGTTTAGCATCTAGCTCCTCCATGATGGGCTGAGGTTCGATGGCATCGAGGGCTGAGGTGGCAACAAAGTTCTCCCTGGAGTATAGCTCAGAGTAGTGTTCTACCCATCTCTCCATCTGCTTACTTTTATCGGTGATCACGTCCCCACTGGTGAATCTGAGGGGGCCTGCTCTGCTCTGTGTTGGATCAAGAGGTTTTCTGATGCCCTCGTACATACCTCTTATGTTGCCTGTAGCTGCTATGGTCTGGATGTCGTCACTGGGCTGTTTCTAGTATTCGTTGGCACATCTTGCTGTCTGCTGCACTTTGCTCCTGGCAGCTCTGAGTGCTTGCAGGGATTTTTCTCTTGGCGAGCGCCTGTATTCAGAAAGGGCAGCACACTTTGTTTCAATAACGGGGTCATCTCACTGGACTTGGCTTCAAACCAGTCGTTGTTCTTGGAGGTCTTCCTCCCAAAGGTAGGTACCTTTTCTGGGGCTGTTTTCTGAATGGTCTTCCGGAGGTGGTCCCATTTTTCAGAGGCAGAGTTGTGCGGTTGCTCTGTGGACACAGCATCTCTGAGAGACTTAACAAATTCCTCAACTTGTCTGGGTACTGCATCTTGGAGGTGTCAATGCGAAGCTTTCCCTCTTGTTTGGTACGGTGAGTCTTCTTCAGTTTGTAGCCTGACCTTGCAACACATTAATCAGTGGACACTATCTCTGTCTGTCTGTCTCTCTTTCTCTCTCTCTCACTCACTGATTGCATGTGCGTCTCTCTTTCTCTCCACAGACACTCTGTTGGTTGGATTCTAACACTATCCATCACCTTCTCTGTCTCAATACTTATAGATCATGTGTGACTATGTGTGCCTGCATACGTCTGAATGTGTATGTGCAGTGCATCTGTGTTGTGAGTGTACACGTGTTGATGCGTGATTGTGTGCATGTTCGTTTCTTCTTTCTTTTTGCATGTGTACGCGTGTGTGGATATGCGCGAACATGTGTGCATGCATGCGTGTCTGCATACGTGTGTATGTGTGTGTGCACGTGCAAGTATGAAAACGAGCGTGCATATAAAACTGACCTTCAAAGCAAGAACCTCCTCTTCTTGTAAAGAGTGAACGGGCAGATGTTGCAGCAAAGGGTTTTCCTCGCAGTGCATCTCTTTCAGTGGTAAACTGGACAACTGTCAGACACAGTTACCACATACTGTTAGTACTGTAGTTTGTTAGTAGTTTGTTCAAGAGGGATTCACTTCACATGAACGCCTGCCAGTAACTAAACTCGAGGTTCCAGGGTTCGCTCCCCGTAGAGGCCTCAACTTTTCTCCTCAGTTTGACTGGAAAATCGAACTGAACGTCTAGTCTTTCGGAAGGGGACGAAAAACGAGTCGGAACCGTGTGCCTTCTGGCTGCGAACGTTAAACATCCCATGGCAGTTGAAAATAATAATAATAATAATAGTGAACATTTATGGCGCTTAATCTAAAAAAAGCCCTAAGCGCTTACAGTAAACACACACACACACGCACACACAACACACGCACACGCACACACACACACACACACACACACACACACACACACACCCGCACACACACACCCCCGCACACACACACACTCACACACACACACACACACACCCGCACACACACACACACGCGCGCGGGCACAGATTTCAAGGTGGCAGCTGAAGTAAGAGTACAGAACTACAGGCTAGGATTTAAAAAGAGTGGTTTTTAGACTGGACTTAAACGAAGAAAGGGTACAGGTAGAGCGGAGAGGAAAGGGAAGTTTGTTCCAAATAGAGGGGGCCTGATAAGAAAAAGCACGTTCACCAAGAGTTTTGTTGCGGAAGTGTGGGATTCTAAGTAGGTGGGCATCAGTAGAAGAGCGTAGCTCTCTGGAGGGAATGTAAACAGTCAGGAGATCAGAAAGATAGGGGGGAGCTAGACCAGCCAGAGACTTATGGCATAGGAGGGAAAGTTTATAGTCAATACGCTTTCGAACAGGAAGCCAGTGTAGAGTTCGAAGCAGAGGGGAAACATGAGTTGACCTTGGGCATTTCCGTACAAGGCGAGCAGCGTTATTTTGAACTTTTTGCAATTTGGATAAGAGTGTTTGGGGGCAGCCAGCAAGAAGCGAGTTACAGTAGTCGAGTCTGGAAAGAATGAGAAAAATCGTGAAGAGCAGGGCATTGCAGGGCATTGCCCGGCTGCCTTGGTTTAAAACACTGGAGAGATAGATTGATTTTTCCAGGTCCCAACCCTTGAAGACCAATTAGCCTTCTCGCCTTTCTGAAGTCTTGGTAAAAAAAAAAATGTGAATATGAATATGAATCTGAAGCGAGGGAGAGAGGATGGGCGCCGCCCTCGTGGTGCTGGCCCCAGGAAAAGTTGAGGTCTCTGCCACCTCACTCCCCTACGACCCCAGAGTTATAGAACTACCTACACAGGACCTCAGGACCTGGCCAGCTCGTGGGTTTATGTGCAGGCTTAAGGCTTGTGCCATGATCATTCTGGATCTTCTCCGTCACACGGCACCTGTGACGTTAGTGCATATAGAATTCAATCCGAGTGCGAAGACGTCGTCTTGAGAAATTGAAACTGAAACTGAAATACCACACATGTAATGCATTCACAAAGGCATACCAAGGACCTTAGAAGACTCTCCAGCATCCTTTGCATATACCACATTACAAACGACAAAGCGCAAAGAACAAACTCAACTTGTGAGTGTAATATTTGGTGTGCTCTGCATGTGTGTCATGTATATGGGGGAACAACAGTTCATTTCATTGACACAGATGCACAACGCCATGCTCTGTATGCACCACACTGACAGAATTAACAAAGTTCCTTTGGAAAATGTTAAGGATTTCAAATATCTTGGCTCAGTAAAAACTGACGATGGAACCTGTTCCAAAGACATCAAAATAAGAATTGGAATGGCAAAGAAAAAAAATTGTCCAACTCAAAAACATCTGGAAAGATAGAGGCATACCGAATAGCCTGAAAGTTAGACTTCTAAAATGTTTGATCTGGCCCGTCATGATTTATGGCCACGATGCCTGGACTGTGAGAAAAACTGATTGCAGAAGAACTGAGGCAGCAGAGATGTGGTTTTCTCGGAGACTACTATGTGTCAAATAGACAAATAGAAGAACTAATGAAAGTGTACTGGAAGAATTTGATACTACCAGAAAACTACTGGTAGACATCAACAAGAGAAAACTAAAATATATTGGCCATATGTCACGTAACAAGAACACGTACCTCATGGCAACCATCTTTCAAGGAAAAACAGTGGCAAAAAGGAAAAAAGGCAGACCTCCAATCTCATACACTGAGAACATTACCAACATCAGTGGCCTAAATATCCAAGAAATTGTCCACAAAAGGCAAGAAAGAGCAGCCTGGAAGGAGATGGTGGTGTCCAGGTGTGCAGCCGCCAACACCAAACCTGGTGATGCTGACAGGTGAGACAGGTGAGACTGACAAAATCCAGAATGTGTCAACCTGTTTGATCCAATGTTTGTGTGTGTGTTTTCTCCTTTAGTAAAAACATGCTGAACTATTTGTGGGATACCAACCTTAGTGAGCTCAAATTCAGCTCTTTTCTTTTTGGGCAACATGAGCTAGCTTACTCAGTGTGAAAAAAACTTCACTGGCCTTAAAAAGTTTGCCAGACTGGCCATAGGAACATTTCTGTCATGTGAGAATGTTAGACAGAAAACACAACTACAGTGCTTGGCATGCAAAATGTACACTCGTGCATAAACTCTGAAATGTCATCATCATCATCACCATCATTATCATGTGCCTTGCCGCATGATGTTGGCGGTCATGGCCCTCCATATGAATCTATCTTTTGTCGGTGCAAGTATGTACATCTCCCATCCTTTCTGTCCTCATCCACTCCGCAAAACTGTTCAATAGTTTCTTCCTGGGTCTATCTGGTGCCCTTTTTCTCTCCAGCTTTCCTGTTGTGACTAGGTGCTCAAATTTCTCTTGCCTCATAAAATGTCCTGAAACGTTGCTTTGTCTTTTTGTAATCTGTTTCATTGATCTGTGTGTGTGTGTGTGTGTGTGTGTGTGTGTGTGTGTGTGTGTGTGTGTGTGTGTGTGTATGTGTGGGTGTGTGTGTGTGGGTGTGTGTGTGTGTGTGTGTGTGTGGGTGTGTGTAGGTTTGTGTATGGGTATGTGTGTGCTTGCGCGCGTGTGTGCGCGCGCGTGTGTGTTTGCTTCTTTCAAGACTGTCTCTTTTGTTTTCTTTCCTGTCCATGTAATTCTTAACATTCTTTTTAGAAATCACATTTTACCTGCCTCAATCTTATTCTGGCTTTGCACGTTGATTGTCATTGCTTCGCATCCGTACAAGTGTAGGAAGTAAACTGGTTCAGACTTCAGCTCTTCACAAAACCAACGTTATTACAGCAATGCCAGTCTCCTCTCCCTCACACTTTCATGTATACTTCGGAGTCTGCACTCTGTTCAGGGGGGACTCATTGCGCTCGGACAATTCCATATGCGCTCCACCCAAATCTGCAACCAAATATCTGGAAGACTCCCCGAGCTTGCGCAAAACCGTATAACATACGAACAAGGTCGTGAACTGAGGAGCGGAAAAGGGAAGTGGAGGAGACGACTTTTGAAACACTCAGCTGAGTGGAGGAGAAGACTTTTTGAAACGCTCAGCTGAGGGGAGAAGACTTCTGAAACACAAAACTGACACCATGACATAAATCTGTATCTGTTATGTGGAAAGTAAACTTCGCTTGCCAACAGCTCTGTAGCACTAGTTTTTCACACACTATGTGCGGCTGTGGTTCTTTCACTGAAGGTGTTGCTCAAATCTTCTGATCAGCACCGCAGGTGTCTGTATCTCTCGGGCCTGGTTGACGCTAGGATATATTATGATAGTAAGCGTAGAGTAGAGCCCTGTCACGCAGTCTCAATCCTAGATGGAACTCCACAGCATCATGATTATCATCCTCATCGACATCATCATCATCGCATTGTGAAAAAAAATGTGCCAGTTTCTGTGACCATTAATGTGGGGCAAAAAATGGGACAAAAAAAAAAAAAAAAAAAAGGGTGAGCGCAAAGATAACCTCCCTGGGTGCAATGATCCTAAAAAAAACAAAAAACAAACAAACAAAAACCAGAAGAACAAGAAAACCAATGTAAGTGCGTATTTAACAAGACAAGACAGAACAAGCGCAAATTTTTGGCCAACCGGCCTTTGTCAAGCGTGAACGCACGGCCACAGACAGACCACAAACACCAAACAACAGATAATGAAAACAGGACTAAAAACTTCCCTGCCGCCTCATCCAGCCGATAAAAAGGGACCAAATGGAATGCCCATGTCTTCACATGAGCAGTCAAACAAAAAAAACAAAAAAACAACAAAAAGAAAAACCGCCACATTTTTAAGAGGCCAGTGAATGAAACGCCGACAGGAGATTTGTCTGGCAGGATGGGCCATGACTGACTGCACCAGAACACGGTCCAGGGTTGTCACTGAAATTCTGGCCAAGAGAGAGAACTGAGATTGTTTAAACAGCACGTTAGACATGTAAAGTGCAGGTAGCTAATAAGGACTTGAACAAAAAAATCCTGTATTCTGTATTCCTCAATGTCACACTAAGCTTTAATTTGCATAAACATAACGTGCATTAAGAACAGTAGTAGACTGTCACAACAGTGACAACAGATTTTACATGATGTCACAAGTTCCCGAGAAAGCACTGCTCACACTCTTTTCTCAAAAACTGCTGATCTTAGACATGTTCTGTCTGTGTGACCTTGACCTCAAAGCTGTGTCTTTGAAACACAGTTCTTCAATAGTCCACAGCTTTGACGATAAGAATCAAAACAACAACAACAAAGTTTGTAAACAAGGTAACTGATGACTGGGTCCGAATGGGTCATGCAACGCAAGGACAGCCCCCCTTTATTTGGAGAAATGACTGTCGATTGGTGTTGAGAGCTCGGGAGATGAGTGTCCCGACAGTGGTGAGGCATTGGTACTCCGGGTCCCATCTGCACCCTCGTGGTGTTTCTTGTTAACGCAACAAAAACAAATGTCGCAGAACACCTTCCTGGTCCTATTTTGTACCAATTAGAGATGCTACATCTATACATACACAGGCAAGTTTCCACTGGACAGAAGATATCAAACCACATTCAGTTAGCACCACTGACATGAACTTTGATATCCTCAATCTCAGTTAAGACATCAGGGAAATTAGGAACCAGAAAAACCACACAAAAAATGAATAAGAACACGTATTTCATACCAGACAAGAAATGCGCAAATTTTCGGCCAACTGGCCTTTGTCAAGTGTAAGATCACAAACAAACAAACACCAGAAGAAAAAAAAATTAGGAGAAAAAGACAGTCCTTTTCTCAAACTGGACGGAGCAGCAGGGAAGTTCAAGTCTTTTTCTCCTAATTATTGTACCTGGTGTTTGTTTGTTTGTGATCTTATGCTTGACAAAGGCCAGTTGGCCGAAAATTTGCGCCTGTCTTGTCTTGTTGTATTAAAAACGCATTCTTATTCATTTTTCGTGTTTTTTTCTGGTTCCTGTTTGCTTGAACGTAGGCAGTCACACTTGTTTTGAAATCAGGGAAACTAACTGATGTGCTGTTTTGTAAATGTATCCCCGGGGATAAAGGTTAGAAGAAAAATGATAAACAATCTTCGTTAGGCAAATGACACCGTTCTAATTGCAGGAAATGAAAAAGACCCACCAAATCTTGTAAACATAATAGAAATAGAAAGCAAGAATATAGGGCTGGAGCTAAACAGTAAGAAGACTGAAGTCATGGTAATCAGTAAAAATACTAGAATCCCCCTCATGTACAAAAACAGCAAATGGCACAACATTGGCACGTTGATAAATTTAAATATCCGGAAACAGTCATCTCACCAAACGGCAAATGCACTTCAGAAATATCCAGCAAAATTGGCCAAGCTAAAGCAGTATTCCAGAATTTGAAAAGCATTCTTACAACAAATGTTTATCAGTTAGCATCAGGAAGAGTGTTCTTCAGTGTTACGTAGAACCAGTACTGTTGTACGGATGCGAAGTTTAGACAATCAAGAAGCAAAGCCAGAACAAGATTGAGACAGCTGAAATGTGGTTTTTAAGAAGACTGATAAGAGTTCCATGGACAGCAAAGAAAACAAACGAGACAGTCTTTAAAGAAGCAGACACAAAAAGAACATTTATGAAAAAAATTAGGAAAAGACATTTTATGAGACATCTGAGAAATATGAGCACCTAGTCACAATATAAAAGCTGGACGGAAAAAGAGCACCATGTAGACCCAGGGAGAAAATATTAGACAGTTTTGCAGAGTGGACGGGATGGAAATGACAGGAAATATATTTGCAGCGACAAAAGAAAGATTCATATGGATGGCCATGA
This sequence comes from Monoplex corrugatus, assembly GCA_030674185.1. Classification (NCBI taxonomy): domain Eukaryota; kingdom Metazoa; phylum Mollusca; class Gastropoda; order Littorinimorpha; family Ranellidae; genus Monoplex; species Monoplex corrugatus. The sequence continues at coordinate 29,777,153 of JAPXFY010000014.1, read as the reverse complement.
TAGCCAACACAATGCGGCAAGGCACATGATGATGGTGATGAGTGATTCTGATTCTTTGTGTCTTTTGAGTTTGTCTGACAATGGCTAGCCGACCAAAAATTTATGCCTGTTAATGAAATATGTGTTCTTATTCCATTTTAGTGTGCTTTCGGTTTCTACTTGCTTAACTACTGCACTCAGCTTGATTCAGATCAGGCTGAATGTATTTACCTGCATAACCGTAACAAATCATAACTATGACCTATACAGTAACGTTCTGAATTCTTGTAAAAAAAACCCACATCAACAAAGAACAAAAAAAGCCCTAACTACACCAGCAGCAGCAGCACCAGCAAAACTGATGTATGTGTACAGAACCAACTCTTACTCAGTGTAAGAGATGGTCATACTTGCAACATACCTCAGTTGGAAATATCCTGAGCTCGTTTGCAGCAACATCCAGTATCCTCAGCTTGTAACATTTCCCAATGCCCTGAAAACAAATGGCTCCAGTATTAAACAATGAAAACACATCCGTAGCGTGGGCATAATGATGATAACCATGGCTCCTAGTTTCAGTTCTAGCATGCCGAAGAACGTGCTGTTACATGATGAACATTGCAAACGCACTGCACTTTAAATCTTATGGACGTGTCTTTTAGAATGATATCATTTCTGAATGAATGATCAACCAGACCCGAAACTGCATCGAGATTGATCTGTACACAACAAACAAATTCTTCGATCTCATTCTCTTTAAATTTCCTTCTGTTAGCATTCTTCATTGTATACCAATGCACCTGGCTGGTTTTGTTTCTGTCTGTCTGTCTGTCAGCCTGCCTGTCTGCCTGCCTGTCTGTCTGTCTGTTTGTTTGTCAGCCTGCCTGTCTGCCTGCCTGCCTGTCTGTCTGTTTGTCTGCCTGTCTGTCTGTCTGTTTGTCTGCCTGTCTGTCTGTCTGTCTGTCTGCCTGCCTGCCTGCCTGCCTGTCTGTCTGCCTGCCTGTGTCTGCCTGTCTGTCTGTCTCTGTCTTTAACAATGTGGACTGTACTTATCGTCTTTTTCAAGAATTCATTACCAATAACTGACTGAACAGAAAAATATGCATGACCAAATTTGCCTTTTGTATCAATCAATCCACCAGTGATGGCCAGCGGTACAAATGTTCATCTGAGAAACCAGAAAGTCCCAGGTTTGATTCTCTGTTGGACTGGGATTCTTCTCTTCCATTAACTAGATCCTGACTGGTGGTCTGGGTGCCAGTCTTTCAGCTGCTGTTTTTCAAAGCATCCCAAACATTCTACCTCAGAAGTCTGTATGCACAATGTTCAGCCCACACCGTGCAGGTATAATGCTGCTACACAGTCTGCATAGTCTGTCTTTGGCAGGTGTGCATGCTGCGTATTGTCATGTTTTTAACAGTCACCGAACATGACATTGCTCACAGGATCTTTAATGAGTGTATTTGATGTTTTGTGTGCATATACACATGAAGGAGATTCTGGCACTAGCAGGCCTGCATATATGCTGACCTGGCAGATCACAGCTGTGTCCACCCTTCACCCACTATGCAGTACCCAGGCTGGATCCAATTCAGTCCTATAGACGGAACCTGCTCCAACGACATCAAAACAAGAATTGGAATGGCAAAGAAAAAAAAAAGGTCCAACTCAACAACACCTGGAAAGACAGAGGCATACCGAATGGCTTGAAAGTCAGACTTTTAAAAAGTTTGATATGGCCTGTCATGATTTATGACAGTGAGGCCTGGATCTGAGAAAAACTGATTGCAGAAGAATTGAAGCAGCAGAGATGTGGTTTTTATCAGAAACTACTACGCATCAAATGGACAAGTAGAACATCTAATGAAAGTGTCCTGGAAGAAACTGATACCACCAGAAAACTACTGGCAGACATCAACAAGAGAAGACTGAAATACATTGGCCATGTGTCATGCAGCAGGAACACAGGCCTCATGGCAACCATTTTTCAAGGAAAAACAGTGACAAAAAGAAGGAAGGCAGATCTCCAATCTCATACATCGAGAACATAACCATCATCAATGGCCTAAATAGTCAAGAAATTGTCCACAAAAGTCAAGACAGAGTGGCCTGGAGGGCGATGGTGGAGTCTAGATGTGTAGCGGCCAACACCGAATCTGGTGACACCGACAAGTGAGGTGAGACTGGAAGTCAGACAACATAATGACTTGGCTATTGCACTAGTCTGTCTTACAGATGAGATGACAAAGCAACGTTTGGTGCACAGCATGCACACCGCACACTTTAAATGAACCTAAGGAAACACGGGAGTTGTTCCTGGCAAAATCATAACAGAAAACTCCATTCAAAACCAAAGTACTTGCACACACAGAAAGAAAAAAGAAGAAAAAAATGTGTGGTACAGCACTGCGATGATTCACTCCCATGAAAATGAGCAGCCTGAATTATAGATGAAAAATCCACGAAAAAGCAAAAAACAGAAACAACAACAACAAACAACAAACAAAAAGAAACGTAAGTGCAATGAATACCTCTGGTAGTTCCCTGATCTTGTTCTTTTGCAGATGGAGTCTCTCCAGATTGGTGAGGTAGCCGAATTCCAATGGTAGAGAGGTGAGCTGGTTGCCTGCTGCATGGAATTCCTGCAAGGTGGTCAGAGCACAGAATTCCACCGGCAATTCTCTCAGCAGGTTGTTGTCCACGCTCAGAAACTGAATGCTGTACAGGCTGTGGAGCAAAATGACAATAATATGTCAACTTCACAGCAAGAAAATGGTTACCTGACTGTGCCATTCAAAATAATCATACAAACTTACTCAGAACATCTACATAATCTGCTGAAAACCACAAACTTTCAGTCTCACCCACGTGCAGCGTAAATGACTCATTCCACCTGACAATGACTTTTTGATGAGGTTGAAAACTTGGGGTTGGCAAACTCTGTAGACACTGTGCGGAAGAATTATTTTAAAATCAATACAGCAAATTGTTCTTAGACGCAAAGTCTTTACATTGTTAATTGTGAGCTGAGACTCCAGCTACACAGTCTTGGGACAATATGTAAAAAAAAATGCTGGCCAGAAAAATGAACAAATCCGGCAGGAAAATCAGAGTGGTACTGAAAATCATGCAATTAAGTCTTTGAATAGAAAAGGCAAGATAGAGCTTCCAAATGTACATGAAGCTGTCCTCACATTACTGGATGAAAAACTTCCAAATGTTCATCAGGGAGTGCTCATATCACAGGAAGAGAAGCTTCCAAATGTTCATCAAGCAGTGCTCACAACACATGACAAAAAGTTTCCAAATGTTCATCAGAGAGTGCTCGAATCGCAGGAAGAGAAGCTTCCAAATCTTCATCAAGAAGTACTCACAGCACAGGACAAAAAAATTTCCAAATCTTCATCAAGAAGTGCTCATGGCACTGGACAAAAAAATTCCAAATCTTCACCAAGAAGTACTCACAGCACAGGACAAGAAGCTTGCAGATTTTAATCAAGAAGTGCTCATGGCACAGGACAAAAAAATTTCCAAACGTTCATCAAGCAATGCTCACAGCACACGATAAAAAACTTCCAAATTGTTCATCAGGGAGTACTCACAGCACAGGACAAAATGTTTCCAAATGTTCATCAGGAAGCGCTCACAGCACAGGACCAAAAAACTTCCAAATGTTCATCAAGCAATGCTCGCATCACAGGACAAGAAGCTTCTAAATGTTCATCAAGCAATACTCATGGCATAGGACAAGAAACTTCCAAATGTTCATCAAGCAGTGCTCATGGCACAGGATAAAAAGCTTCCAAATGTTCATATCTAGCAATACTCATGGCACAGGACAAAATCCTCCCAAATTTTCATCAAGAAGTGCTCATGGCACAGGTCAAGAAGCTTCCAAATGTTCATCAAGCAGTGCTCACATCACAGGTCAAGAAGCTTCCAAATGTTCATCTAGCAATGCTCATGGCACAGGACAAAAAGCTTCCAAATGTTCACCAAGAAGTGCTCATATCACAGGTCAAGAAGCTTCCAAATGTTCATCTAGCAATACTCATGGCACAGGACAAAATCCTTCCAAATGTTCATCAAGCAGTGCTCACATAACAGGTCAAGAAGCTTCCAAATGTTCATCTAGCAATACTCATGGCACAGGACAAAAACCTTCCAAATGTTCATCTAGCAATACTCATGGCACAGGACAAAAACCTTCCAAATGTTCATCTAGCAATACTCATGGCACAGGACAAAAACTTCAAATGTTCATCTAGCAATACTCATGACACAGGACAAAAACCTTCCAAATGTTCATTAAGAAGTGCTCATATCACGAGACCAGGAAATGAGTTGTGTTGGCTGAACATTGTCAAGACGAAAAAATAAAATGGTGAAGAAGACCTCAGGTTGAAGTTGAAAGCTAGCAAGCCATATTGTAAATACTCCGTAGGTAACAAATGTTTAATATTGCACATGGCAGAATCAGGACATAGTATCAAAGAATGATAATGATACACAAAATTTGGTGAAAATGCATCAAAAACAGCTGAGAAATCTCTGCTGACACTTTTTCTGCAAACACCACACACACACGCGCACGCGCGCTCACACACACACACACGCGCGCGCGCACACACACACACACACACACACACACACACACACACACACGCACACACACACGCACACACACATACAGACACACACACTCAAATTTAAATAAAATATTACTTCTATTTTACATACTTGCAAATTTCTGGAGGTAAAAACTGTAATCTGTTGTTGTTCAGGTTCAAGAATGTGAGAGTCTTGAATCCAAATCCATCTGATGGGAAAAAAAACAACCACCCAAAATTATAAACCGGACATAACCTACGAAGATGCTGACAGGATCTGTTTCAATCACGTCTTGGTGAGATTTCAACATATTCTGGGAGTCTTTGTCAGCCCTAATGGTTTGCTGTGCATCTTGCTCTGCTGCTGTGAAAACATTGAAACCAGTCAACATACCAAAGTGACCAGTCGCCGTGGTGTAGTGGTTGACGCAATGGACTACCGACTAGAAGGTTGTGGGTTCGAATCCCCATCAGTCCCTTCAAAACTATATCATTGTGGTTTTTGTTGTTGTTGTTGCTCTAACCGGCTCCTACGCAGAGTTGGACATGCTATGGGCTCATCAGGAAGACTAAGACCACATGTCGACTCTCATCTACTTCATGGATGCGTCATAGAGGGTGTTGCTAAAATCTTTTGAACAGCACAGCAGGTGTCTGTATCTCTCAGGCCTGGTTGACGCCAGGATATGTTATGATAGTAAGCGCAGAGTACAGCCCTGTCACGCAGTCTCAATCCTAGATGTAACTTCATAGCATCATGATTATCGTCCTCATCGACATCATCATCATCGAATTGTAAAAAACAAACAAACAAACAACAAACAAACAAACAAACTGTGCCAGCTTCTGTGGGCATTGAAGATGGCGTAGAAAATGGATAAAAAAAATTTTTTTAAAAAGAGCACAAAGGCAACCTCCCTGAATGAGATGATCCTAAAAATTTTTTTTAAAAAGTGGTTAGTCTTATGGACTACAGACTGGGAAGTATGGGTTTAAATCCCCACTAGTCCCAAAAAATTACTGTTTATTTTTCAGTCTGAACCAGCTCCAATCCAGGATTCAGCATATTATGGGTTCAGTGGAAAGACTGCACACTTATCCGCTTTACAAATGCATCATTGAGGGTGTTGCTCAAATTTCTATGGCCAACATGGTGGAGGAGGTGATTAAATTCAAGACATATGAAAATAAGTGCCGAGTATAGACCTCAGCAGTCTCAATCCAAAATGGAGTTTCACAGCATCATTACTATGGCCCCAATCCACATCATCATAGCACTGAAATATTGAAACAACAATCTGGATTTTTCATATACTGACGCAAGAGATATCATTTACAACAATTTTTTTGGTAGTTCAGCTGATTCTCAGATCCCCTTTTGGCAGATTGTTATGAAAAGTTAATTAATCGATCGGGTACGGCATGAAGAATTGATCAACCAACTGGAGAAACTCAATGTTGATGGAAAAGATCACGAATAATCAGAAATATGTACTGGGAACAAACAGCTGCAATGAGAATTGAAAACAATGTAAGCTCTTTCCAAAACATCAAAAGAGGAGTCAGACAGGGTTGTTTTTTGTCACCAGATCTGTTTTCACTTTACAGCGAAAACATCATGAGAAACCTAGAAGAAGACCCTGGATTAAAGGTTGGAGGGAAAATGATAAACAACATTCGATATGCAAATGACACCGTGCTAATTGCAGAAAATGAAAGGGACCTACAAAACCTTGTGAATATACTAGAAATAGAAAGCAAAGGTAAGGGGTTTGAACTAAACAGCAGGAAGACTGAAGTCATGGTGATCAGTAAAAAACATGAAATCCCCTCATGCAAAATAACAGCAAATGGCACAACCTTGACACAGGTTAATAAGTTCAAATACCTGGGAACGGTCATTTCATCAGATGGCATATGCACATCGGAAATAGCCGGCAGAATTGGCCAAGCCAAAACAGCATTCAAGAAGATGACAAGCATTCGTACCAACAAATGCCTATCAATTAACATCAGGAAGAGACTTCTTGAATGTTATATAGAACCAATACTGTTGTACGGATGTGAGGCGTGGACAGTTAACAAGCAAAGCCAGAACAAGATTGAGGCAGCCGAGATGTGGTTTCTAAGAAGAATGTTGAGAGTTCCATGGACAGCAAAGAAAACAAACGAGACAGTCTTGATGGAGGCAGACACAAGTAGATCACTCATGAGGAAGATTAAGAAAAGACAGGCAACATTTATAGGCCATTTTATGAAGAAGGGGGATTTGGAGCACCTGGTCACAACGGAAAGCTGGAGGGAAAGAGAGCACCAGGTAGACCCAGGGAGAAAATGCTGGACGGACTTGCAGAGTGGCTGGGGATGAGGAGGGTGGGGGAGATGCTAGGGGCAATGAAAGATAGAGACAGATGGAAGTCCATGATCGCTAACGCCATGCAGCAGGGCACCTGATGATGATGATGATGATGATGATGTTATTTGGCACTTTTATTATTCATTGTTGTAAATTACTAACTGTAATTGTTCCCCTTCTTACATTCAAACTCCCATTCTCCTCTCCTCCCTTTTACATATTTTTTCATTTTTCTTTTCTCTTTATTTGTGTGGTGTGTGTGTGTGTGTGTGTGTTGTGTGTGTGTGTGTGTGTGTGTGTGTGTGTGTGTGTGTGTGTGTGTGTGTGTGTGTGTGTGTGTGTGTGTGTGTGTGTGTGTAAAATCACTACTGTGAACAGACATTAAATATAAGATTCCTTATTCCTTTATGGTATTGTCAAAAATTGGCACTGGGATTCTATGGCCCTTCACGCCATGCTGTCGTGGTGATCTCAGAGTTGGAGGGTTTGGAGATATGATGGAGAATCAAAATGAGAGGGGTGAGGAGGAAGGAGGGGGAAGAGATACAGCTCTGGCACTGAGGATGGAGCAGCAAATAACATCATCATCATCAACAACATCAATTCAGTTTCAGTTTCTCAAGACGACGTCTCCGCGCTTGGAAAGAATTCCATACGCACTAACGTCACAGGTGCCATGTGTATGGTCATCATGGCACAAGCACATAAACCCATGAGCTGGCCAGGTCCTGAGGCCCTACCTAGACCATGCTTTACCTAGTCTATATTTTATACTGGTATTTTATCAGCCTACCACTTGAATAATCTTGGTTACATGTAAATGATACATGTATCTGAGTATCCTACCTGCAAAAAAGGAACATGCATATAAAATACAAAAATAACTGATTAAAGTCTGAATCACAACACAACTAACTATTCTGTGTAAACTCATCTAACATGACAGAACCCCCCTGCCCCAGTCAATGCCCAAATTCCCAGCTGTCGATCAATTAGATGAAGACAATATTTTCTTAATAATAGATAGGTATGTAAGTAGGTGAGTTAGTAAGTAAGTAAGTGAGTAAGTAAGTAAGTAAATGAGTGAGTGAGTGAGTGAATGGGTGAGTGAGTGAGTGAGTGAGTAAGTGAATATGAAGTAAGTAGGTAAATAAATAAATACAAAATAAAGGAGTATGTAGATAAATAAACAGGTAAGAGATGAAAATAACAAATAACAGTAAATACTAAATATGTGCATATACCCACATGCCCACACACAGACATACACACAAATATTCATACATATACACCCATATCAACACAGCATGATGACCAACAACAACAGCTACAACAACAGCAATACCAGCACAGAGGAAACACCCACATAACGTACATACCATGACAAACTTACAGACTTATCTGGATAACACTCAACAAACAGCCCACAAATGCACACTCAGACGGTTTGGCAAACTTGCGTGTTCTTCAGTTGTCTTTTTCTTTTCTTCACTTTTCTTTTATCTCTGTTTCAGGGAAAGCCCAAACACTTTCCACTCCACGCTGTAAGAGTCTGTGCAGTGTTATTTTAATGATGATACCAATGTTGGTCTGATTAATGATAGCTCTTGTCTTTCCTTTGAATATCTACACAGACAATTTAGTGCTCACATCAGGTGAACCCCAGGAACCGAAGAACAGCCAACTGTACAGCAGATCTTTGGGTCTAAGAAACACCCCTCGAAGAGGATAAAAAGCTCACCAAAAAAATGATGGAAAGTGAATAAAATCTGAAGTATGGAAACGAGATGCAATGAAACGAATCTTTATCTTCCAACTGTACAGATATTAGCACAAATGCTAACTTAAAGTATCTGCTGTAACTACTCTATTTACAAAACAACAACAACAACAACAACAACAACAGTAAGATATTGCACAAGAATCAAAATACACAGAAAGCAGACAAATACAACAACACAAGGAAAAAAAAAAGTAAAACATTTCATCATGAATATATAAATGTGCATATATAATTTCCAAATATGTGCATACGCGTGCGCATGCAAGTGTGTGTGTGTGTGTGTGTGTGTGTGTGTGTGTGTGTGTGTGGTGTGTGTGTGTGGTGTGTGTGTGTGTGTGTGTGTGTGTGTGTGTGTGTGTGTGCGTGCGTGCGTGTGTGGTGTGTGTATGTGTGTTGTGTCTGTGTGTGTCGTGTGCATCATGGCATGCATGCGATGTGGTGTGTGTGTGTGTGTGTGTGTGTGTGTGTGTGTGTGTGTGTGTGTGTGTGTGTGTGTGTGTGTGTGTGTGTGTGTGTGTGTGTGTGTGTGTGTGTGTGTGTGTGTGTGTGTGTGTGTGTGTGTGTGTGTGTGGTGCGTGCGTGCTATGATCATATCTAAATGGATACATTAACCTTACATGTATTCAAACAAACATAAGCAGACTTGTATTGTTAAACAGTCAACAATATCAGTGTCTACAACAACCTATCCACAGATGTGCTCAATTTAGTAAACAGAAAGAAAAGAGAAAGTGTGAAATAAAGCATAAATGATATCAGTAGATAATTTCAAACTGTATCATTCAAATTGCTCTGTTGCTGTATTTCTCGGTCAAGAATCTGATTTAATCATTCATATGTATTTGATTTGATTTTTTCAATTGATGATTTTTTCCCTGAAATCCCCTGTTTGCCTCATTTTAGTCCTTTTTTGTTTTTTTTATATAAAACTTATCTGATCTGATAGTATTTGTCCTTATATGATTTGCTTATTTGCATGTCTCATTATTCATGTTAACGAGTCACGATACTGGTGATGGTAAGGTTTTTAATAATTTTATGCTTTCGCTCCGTCTTTCTTTCTCTCAAGTCTCACTTTATTTTCATTTTTTAAAATGAACTGACCCAATAAACATCCATAGTGGTAAGCACAGAATAATACTAACACATACTTTGATCGAATTTTTCTTCCTGTTGTTTGCTGACGATATTATACATTAACCAGAAACCTCAGTAGGACTGCCAACCAATTAACAGTTTACTTTAGTTGATTATACAAAAAGCTAAAACTAAAAATAAGCATGTTCGCTTATTATACAGTATTTTTTAACAATATTCTGAGGTTCATGGACTCAAAGATCTTTGTATGTAATAACTTTTTTTATCATTATTTTGCTGGCTTGTATAGTTTAAAAAGTTTTTGTTACATGCTGTATACATCTGCATGCTATGCATATGTTAATGTATGTACTGATTCTGGATTACTACAGGTTTATTGAAAAAAATTAGACTATGCGTATGTGGTAGGATGTTGTTTCTTTTCTTTCTTCTTTTTATGTCATATGTGATATTAATGCATTAATAATTTTTTGCCTTGCTGTATGATCGATCATTTATTAAATGTATATACGTTAAAAAGATGGCAGGCATTCTTACCAACAAATGCCTATCAATTAACATCAGGAAGAGAGTTCTTGAATGTTATATAGAACCAATACTGTTGTATGGATGTGAGGCATGGACAGTCAACAAGCAAAGCCAGAACAAGATTGAGGCAGCCGAGATGTGGTTTCTAAGAAGAATGTTGAGAGTTCCACGGACAGCAAAGAAAACAAACGAGACAGTCTTGATGGAGGCAGACACAAGTAGATCACTCATAAGGAAGATTAGGAAAAGACAGGCAACATTTATAGGCCATTTTAAGAGGAAGGGGGATTTGGAGCACCTGGTCACAACGGGAAAGCTGGAGGGAAAGAGAGCACCAGGTAGACCCAGGGAGAAAATGCTGGACGGACTTGCAGAGTGGCTGGGGATGAGGAGGGTGGGGGAGATGCTAGGGGCAACGAGAGATAGAGACAGATGGAAGTCCATGATCGCCAACGCCGTGAGGCAGGGCACCTGATGATGATGATGATACGTTAAGTGTGTGCATATGCGTGCATGTGGTGTGTATGTATGTGTGTGTGTGTGTGTGTGTGTGTGTGTGTGTGTGTGTGTGTGTGCACATGTGTGCATGCATGCATGCGTGTGTGCGTATGTGTGTGTGTGAATGTGAGCAACAACAACAAACATACATTCTGTCTTCAGAGGGAAGTGAATGCGAGCTACAACAATAAACTTATATTCTGTCTTCAGTGGGAAGTGAATGTGAGCAACAACAATAAACATATATTCTGTCTTCAGTGGGACGTGAATGTGAGCAACAACAATAAACATACATTCTGTCTTCAGTGGGACGTGAATGTGAGCAACAAAATAAACTTATATTCTGTCTTCAGAGGGAAGTGAATGTGAGCAACAATAATAAACTTATATTCTGTCTTCAGCATGAAGTGAATGTGAGCAACAACAATAAATTTGTACTCTGTCTTCAGAGGGAAGTGAATGTGAGCAACAATAATAAACTTATATTCTGTCTTCAGCATGAAGTGAATGTGAGCAACAACAATAAATTTGTACTCTGTCTTCAGTGGGAAGTGAATGTGAGCAACAATAAACTTATATTCTGTCTTCAGTGGGAAGTGAATACAAGCAACAACAATAAACTCATATTTTGTCTTCAGCATGAAGTGAATGTGAGCAACAACAATAAATTTGTACTCTGTCTTCAGTGGGAAGTGAATGTGAGCAACAATAAACTTATATTCTGTCTTCAGAGGGAAGTGAATACAAGCAACAACAATAAACTCATATTTTGTCTTCAGTGGGAAGTGAATGTGAGCAACAACAATAAATTTGTACTCTGTCTTCAGTGGGAAGTGAATGTGAGCAACAACAATAAATTTGTACTCTGTCTTCAGTGGGAAGTGAATGTGAGCAACAATAAACTTATATTCTGTCTTCAGTGGGAAGTGAATGTGAGCACCAACAATAAACTTATATTCTGTCTTCAGAGGGAAGTGAATGTGAGCAACAACAATAAACATATATTCTGTCTTCAGAGGGAAGTGAATGTGAGCAACAACAATAAACATATATTCTGTCTTCAGAGGGAAGTGAATGTGAGCAACAACAATAAACATATATTCTGTCTTCAGAGGGAAGTGAATGTGAGCAACAACAATAAACATATATTCTGTCTTCAGAGGGAAGTGAATGTGAGCAACAACAATAAACATATATTCTGTCTTCAGAGGGAAGTGAATGTGAGCAACAACAATAAACATATATTCTGTCTTCAGCATGAAGTGAAGGAAAGCAACAGTAAACTTACATTCTGTCTTCAGAGGGAAGTGAATACAAGCAACAACAATAAACTCATATTTTGTCTTCAGTGGGAAGTGAATGTGAGCAACAACAGTAAACTTGTACTCTGTCTTCAGTGGGAAGTGAATGCAAGCAAAAACAAATTTTTAAATTTTTTTTATCATTACTGCTGTGAAAGTGTGTGAGTGTATTTTGTGTGTATTTATCAGAAGTGGATTTTCTAGTGAAGCTTTTAAGAGCAACCCCTTTGTTTTTGTGTGTTCTATTATGAGCATGAAGTGCATGCTTGTTTTAAGGGAAAGGCGAGCACCCAGACCACTGCTCAAGGTCTAGTGGAGGGTGGAGAAAAATCAGACCAGGACTCAAACCCAAGATGTCACTTGTCAGTCTTTTCTTATTTCTCATGTTGGCACCGTATCCACTGGGCCATTCAGAAGTTATACCAGCAAAAGTTACAAATACATATTTTTGTAGCCAGGCGATTCATACACGTCACATATAACAGAACAGTGTCTTTCATATCAGGTGTGAGAAATGTTTTCTTCACGCTACACATACACATTAAGGCATCTAAGATAAGAGTTCTGGGTTACATACTGAGACATGGAGGGGGAATGTCTGTTATCTTGTTGCTGAAGAGATGCAGCTTTTCCAGGTTATGCAGGTGCTGAAGCAGATGAGGGAACTCCTCCAATTCATTGTTTCCGAGATTTAATACCTGAAGCTGTAAACACACAAAAATCTACATCAGCATGGGTACCTTGATAATAGATCTACATCAGCATAGGTACCTTGATAATAAATCGACATCAGCATGGGTACCTTGATAATAGATCTACATCAGCGTGGGTACCTTGATAATAGATCTACATCAGCGTGGGTACCTTGATAATAGATCTACATCAGCATGGGTACCTTGATAATAAATCGACATCAGCATGGGTACCTTGATAATAAATCTACATCAGCGTGGGTACCTTGATAATAGATCTACATCAGCATGGGTACCTTGATAATAGATCTACATCAGCATGGGTACCTTGATAATAGATCTACATCAGCATGGGTACCTTGATAATAGATCTACATCAGCATGGGTACCTTGATAATAGATCTACATCAGCATGGGTACCTTGATAATAAATCGACATCAGCATGGGTACCTTGATAATAAATCGACATCAGCATGGGTACCTTGATAATAGATCTACATCAGCATGGGTACCTTGATAATAAATCGACATCAGCATGGGTACTTTGATAATAAATCGACATCAGCGTGGGTACCTTGATAATAAATCTACATCAGCGTGGGTACCTTGATAATAGATCTACATCAGCATGGGTACCTTGATAATAAATCGACATCAGCATGGGTACCTTGATAATAAATCTACATCAGCATGGGTACCTTGATAATAAATCTACATCAGCATGGGTACCTTGATAATAAATCTACATCAGCATGGGTACCTTGATAATAAATCTACACCAGCGTGGGTACCTTGATAATAGATCTACATCAGCATGGGTACCTTGATAATAAATCGACATCAGCATGGGTACCTTGATAATAAATCTACATCAGCGTGGGTACCTTGATAATAGATCTACATCAGCATGGGTACCTTGATAATAGATCTACATCAGCATGGGTACCTTGATAATAAATCGACATCAGCATGGGTACCTTGATAATAAATCTACATCAGCGTGGGTACCTTGATAATAAATCTACATCAGCGTGGGTACCTTGATAATAAATCTACATCAGCATGGGTACCTTGATAATAAATCGACATCAGCATGGATACCTTGATAATAAATCTACATCAGCGTGGGTACCTTTATATAGATCTACATCAGCATGGGTACCTTGATAATAAATCGACATCAGCGTGGGTACCTTGATAATAGATCTACATCAGCGTGGGTACCTTGATAATAAATCGACATCAGCATGGGTACCTTGATAATAAATCGACATCAGCATGGATACCTTGATAATAAATCTATATCAGCGTGGGTACCTTGATAATAAATCTACATCAGCGTGGGTACCTTGATAATAGATCTACATCAGCGTGGGTACCTTGATAATAGATCTACATCAGCGTGGGTACCTTGATAATAAATATACATCAGCATGGGTACCTTGATAATAGATCTACATCAGCGTGGGTACCTTGATAATAAATCTACATCAGCGTGGGTACCTTGATAATAAATATACATCAGCTTGGGTACCTTGATACTACAATACATACAATATTGACTGAAGTGAAATTGGCTGAAACTGACTAAGACAGACCAAAACTGACTGACTTACTCCTTTACTGTCCATTATCAGACTACACCACTCGAATATAGGGCAGCAATAAACATCTACCATTCCTGTCTGTTCTGGGCCAGCCTCTTTAACTCTTTGACTCCTGCACCCTGTCCACCAGCATCCTACACTGTCAACCATGCTAGCAAGCAAAAACTGAACCCTTTGACTCCCTCACCCTATCCACCAGCTTCCTGCAGGGAGTCAAAGGGATAAGGTACCTCACATGCACGTTAAGATCTAGAGTTTTCCTTCTGCGTACTCTTCACTGTCAGGTGTTGATGGGTCTTCTCTCTGATGTCCGGTGATGGGCAATCTAGTTGATGTTACCTTCCTTTTTTGAAAACTAACAAAGGGCAATTAACCCTTTGACTCCCAAACTCTATCCACCCCAACTGCAAAAACTTAAACCTTTAACTCCCTCACCCTTTCCACCAGCTTCCTGCAGGAAGCTGGTGGAAAGGGTCAGGGAGTCAAACAGTTTTGAGTTTTTGCTTTGCTAGCATGGTTGACAAGGCAGGGGGCTGGTGGACAGGGTGCGAGAGTCAAAAGGGTTAAAATTAACAAGAAACAACATTTTTGCCACTGACCAAACTCAACCAAACCCGAGTCTGTGTTCACATCCAAAGAGATCATGAGTTGATCTCAGTCAGTTTCAGCTGGTATTGGTAAGTGTTGTATCAACATGATACAAGAAACTGCATTAGTGTATATATACATACATATGCATACATACATACATATACTTTATTTTTTACTGGCAAACCATGTTTGAAATTCTTCTGAAATTTTGTATATATATATATATTATATATATATATATATATATATATATATATATATATATATATATATATATATATATATATATATAAATATACACACAAGCTATATTTCCTGATGACAACACAAAGGAAATGTACTTTTTTAAGCATAGAGGTACGGAATACTGCTTTGCCAGCATCTTCTGAGCAAGCACATCATTACCACTTGATATCAGACATCCTACTAACTCCTTGAGTGTCGTGTCAGGTTTTCCAAAAGGCAGTGCTTCATAAGGTAAGAAAAAGGATGTCCCCTAACTTGAGGTTGTAGACAGGATGGTGGAGAGCTCAATTTTTCCTGGTGCTAGCATTATGAGGGCACTGCCAAACGCCTCTCCCTTGTTGCTTTATCTTTCCCTACCCTAAACAGAGTTAGGAATCACTTTACAGCTGGGTGGCTTTGAGATTATATGCAGTTTTCTTGACTTAGACTTGAACTCGTGCAGTCAGGCTGAGAAGCTGAGGCTTTACCTCTATCCCAGCAAAGTATCTGGACACATAAACCTACATAAAATCTACATGTATCAATAAGCATAAGATATATTTATAATGATAAAACAAATATGTGCTATTTGGATGAGATTTTCATGGATAATTTGTTGCTTCTAGTTTTGAGCTTTGTTAGGAAAACCTGTCTGACCTTAAATAAATTAGTTTTCATAAGTTTCCATATGAATTTTGCATCCTCAAGTGTGCTGAATTGTTTTTCTTCTTCTTCTTCATCTTCTCATGTAACTCCATAATATTGTCAGACCATTGTTTTTTCTGTCTTTTCCTCTCTCTCTCTCCCTCCCTCAACAGTTGACTGGAGGAGTGATTTAGCGAGGCCAGTGGATCTTGTTACATGGCCATACCAAAGTAATTTAACTGGTGTCAGCAGATTTTCATATGGCCTGACATATTGCTTGATGGTTTGGCACACTTTTAATCATTGGTGAAATGATCAGTATATTTGATGTTTAGTACCCTGCAATAAGACTTCATTACCAGGGCTTGAATTAATATTTCCATATCTACTCTGAGGGTCCATGTCTTGCATGCATACAGGAAAACAGAATATTGCAGAGCATTTAAGAGCCTGACCTTGGGTTTCATGGAGAACTTCTTGTCCTTCCACACGTTTTAGCTCGGACAGTGTTAATGATGTCTTTGCTGGCCTTGAGAGGATTTCTGGTTTGGATCCCCATTGCTAATGATGGAATCCCACGTAAGTGAATTGTGAAGTAAAGTACTGAAATGTAAATCTTTGAGAATTAATTATTTCTTTTGCCCTGTGTCTTATGAGAAATGGCAGTGGTGTATGAATACTGCCAAACTTCAAAGTGGATTGATTTCCCAGAAATTTAGTTTACCGATGTTCTATCCTCTCAACATACACATATCTCACCAAATACTAAAATAAAGGAATTCTGGTGGTTTTCTTCCTTTTCTCTCTCTTTTTTCTCAATTTGTTTCAGCACTATCTCATCATAATTATTATTATTATTATTATTATTATGAACATTTAGTACGCCTAATCAAATTAATGCCCTAGGCGTTTACAATGGCAAAACATATAACCAGAATCACAAGCACACACACACACGCCCACAGAAGCACCCACACACACAAACACACACACACACACACAAACACACACACAGCATGACATGCAAATACAATGACACATTGACACTAAGACACTATAATGTCACCATTACATTACATGGGGGGAAGGGGCAGAGATTACCAGTTTTGGGAAACAGGTGAGTTTTGAGGGAGCGTTTGAATGTGGACAGAGAGGGTGAGTATCTAAGAGAGCGAGGTAACTGATTCCAGATGGTTGGAGCTTGATAGGAAAAAGAACGCTGCCCAAACCTTTTAGTGCGGACTATGGGGATACTATAGAGACGGTATCAGATGAGGACCGCAAAGCTCGAGATGGCGTGTAGAGATGTAACAGATGGGTGAGATACTCAGGACAGGAAGACTCAATAGATTTGAAGCAGAGGCAGGCAATCTTGTAGGATATTCTTTGCTGAACAGGGAGCCAGTGGAGAGAACAGAGCAATGGCGTAACATGGTTAAATTTTGAAGAGCGGAAGATGAGACGGGCAGCATGATTTTGAACTTTCTGAAGTTTGTTAATGAGATGAGAGGGGGAACCAGAAAAAAGAGCATTACAGTAATCGAGACGGGATAGAACAAATGCACAGACAAGAGCCTTTGTCGTGTCTTCTGAGAGGAGGTGGCGGATAGAAGCAATTCGGCGGAGTTCAAGAAAACAAGTCCGACAGACGTTGCTCACATGCTGGTGGAAGGACAGGGTTTGATCAAGAGTTACACCAAGGTTACGGGCAAAATGGGAGAGAGGGATAGATGAGTCAACAAGTGTGACAGAGGTTGGAAGAGAGGGGTGATTTTGGAGTTTGGGTGGGGTGATCAAGATCAATTCGGATTTCTCTTCATTTAATTTCAGTTTGTTTTCAGTCATCCAATCCTTCAGGTCAGCTACACAAGATTGGGTTTTCTGGATCATGATGGGAAGGTCAGGGAGAGGCCCAGAGACATACAGCTGATTGTCATCCGAGAAAGAATGATGCTGAAGCAGGTGTTCTTGGACAATAGAGGAGACAGGGTAGGTGTAGAGAATGAAAAGTAACAACCTCAGTTTGTCAAAACTGCAGTATCCATGATTTTCCCACGCACTGTCACATATACCTTCATAGCAAGAGATCTGTAGCATACAACTTCATCATGACATCTT
This sequence comes from Monoplex corrugatus, assembly GCA_030674185.1. NCBI lineage: Eukaryota > Metazoa > Mollusca > Gastropoda > Littorinimorpha > Ranellidae > Monoplex > Monoplex corrugatus. The sequence goes on along the minus strand of JAPXFY010000014.1, from coordinate 29,759,121 downwards.
AACTGCAGTCCTTGCATTGTCATGCTTATAAATACAGTGAAGTCCATCTACAGTCAAATTCACGGGAGACAGATATGCATTCATTATACTACCTATAGCAGTAGTTTGTAGCAGTTACAAGTAAGGAAAATCAATGATTTTACACATCACTGACTGTTTGTTGCCTTGCTGGTGGAATTCAGACATTATTCACAACATTTATTATTTTATGCGTCATCATTTTGATGTTTATCAGACATCCAAAAAGATATGCATGCACACGCAGACACACACACATACACACACACACACACACATGCATGTGCACACACACACACACACACACACACACACATGCGCGCGTGCGTGTGCATGCACACACACACACACACACACACTCTCACACGCACACACATATGCACACAAACACAAACACACGTATACACACACACACAAACATGCACAAACACACACACACACACACACACACACACACACACACACACAGAGCATCACACATAGCTTCTGATGTTACATCATGCTGATCCCTGTGCTAAATATACATGCATATCATGACACTAAGCAGGTGTACCAGTCTTCAGCGCTTGTTTGTAATAGGACAAAGCTATACTTAGCATACCTGGCCTTTGGGAAACTACACAATGTTTGTACAAAGAGGAATTTGTTATGTGAGAGAGTATATTTTGTTCATTATAGTATTTTTTGTTCATTACAGACACCATTTTATGACAAGAAAAGAGACAGAAGTGGGCAGGGAAAATACAACTGTACATAGTTGCCAGAAATTTGTTGTAGACAGGTTACTGTATAAGTATTGGTAATAACGGATAATGAGGATAAACATGGCAAGATTTGACAACACACATTCATCAATCATTTGTGCTGTGCCAGAGGAAGTCAGAGGAATTCATAAAAGTGTCCAAAACTTAAGGTGATAAAGTTACCTCCCCTAGCACAGGTTTCCATGGAAACACATTCAGTTGCACTGGACACAAACATAATGCTACAGTCCTCACATCATATGATGTGGGAAACAGTCCGGTTAATCAACCAACACCTGCTGGAGTTGTTCTCATGAAATCTTGTGCCTGATAAAAGCGTTGTGAGGCTCCAGCCTGCACCCAATACTAGAAACAGTTTTATCGCAAAAGTACTATTCAACGTTATTTAACATCAAGACAACATTTTTAGTTCCCTCTGGCCAAAAACAAATCAAAGGGTGTGAATAATTCCACTGATGGATAAACCCTGTTGAATAAAGTCACTGATGTTTCTTACTTGTAGCTACAATGAACTACTGCACTATTATGAACAAGTATACGTCCCTTTTGAATTTTGTTGCAGGCCTGCTCCACTGTATGTGTAGGTGCAGAGGTCATGTTTGATCCATTAGACACCTCCAACTGATGGGTAAAAGGGTGGATGTTTTTCTGATCTCTCAGATCAACATGTGTGCAGACCTGTCAGTACCCAAGCCCTCTTCACCTTACATATGCATGCAGAATACCAAATATGCTCGTTAAGGATCACGTAGGTCATGTCAGTGACTGGCTGATGGAAACTTGAAAACAATATGCATGTAAGCAATTGTAAGTTTGAAAAATGGCTTTTTTAAAATTAAAATTTAAATTCTACAATTTGAAAATAAATCGTTGTCATAATTATTATCAAAACTTTCTGCATTATTATATGATAAATCAACTGATCTTGATATGTATATCACTAAAACCATGACAGGCAAAAATGTAATGTAAATGGCATAATCGCCATGTAGATCTATCTAAACAGTAACCATTATTGTACGCCTTAGTTCAACTACACACTTAATGGCATCAGACATTTGTCTCAGTTTGAAGAATAATGATGCATTCACACACACACACACACACACACACACACACACACACACACACACACACACACACGCACGCACACACACACACACACGCACACACATGCATACACACACACATGCGCACATCACATCACTGTGACAAGCTCAGATACTCAAGATTATTTTTATGATTGTAAAAAGGCCTACCTGATACAAATGTGTCAGTTCCGGTGGCAGCTTCTTTATATGGTTGTTCTTCAGATTGAGCTGGCAAATAAACTCCAACTTGCCAATGGCTTTTGGTATTTTGTCAAGATGCTTGTTACACAGATTTAAAGTCTTTGGTTGTCCTTTTAAAGCGCGAATGAGGATAGCGTCCGCCATATTGTTTATGTTGCCCAGGCGTTTGAATAAGCTTTGCTGTTAGTTTCGAAATATGTAATGTGAGTTTGAAAAAAAAAAGTATATACAATAGATGCTGCATATAAAAACTAAAATGGGTTTTAAGGATTATATAGTTCACTATGATAATATCATATAGCATAAAATTATAGTTGATGCTTTTGATTCGAAACTGTGGAAAGAATAGTTGCTAGTTTCGTTCGTTCGTTCTTTCATTTAGCCTAATGTCTTTTCACTTTGAGTGATATTAAACGGCGAGTATGTCGATGATCACAGTACTACAGTACCGTACTTGCTGTAATGTGTAGGTCTACACGTATTTTGCTAAATGAAACGGAATGATATAAAATAAAACAGAAAAAAAAGAAGTTTTTTTTAAAAGACATTGATCGGCTGGAGCGAGTGCAACGACAAGCAGCACGCTTCATCAAAAGAGACTATAGGTCTAAAGAAGAGGGCTGTGTCGACAAGATGCTCTATGAACTGAGCCTTCCTCCCCTACAAGAACGCAGGAAACAACAACGCCTCATCACACTCTACAAAATCAGCCATGGGCTCATCAATACAATGCCACCAGAGAAGTTCCTGACCCCTGCAAACAAAACTAGAAGGACAATCCGCCCCACAACACTTAAGCCGTTAAGGACTGCGAGACTACAAACATCATTGCTCACCATGCTGTCAACAACACAAGGGCTACAAGATTCCAGATGGCACTTCAGAGCAGTACAAAAGCTCCTTCTTTGTGAAAACCATCGAGGAATGGAGGAATCACCTGGAAGAAGAAACAGTCCAGGCCAGTACTGTCACCGCATTCTCAGCAGCGGTGGGCAGTTCTGCAGCCCTCCACTAAATCCACGCTGCATATTAGTTTGTTAGGTAGGTGGGGAAAGGGTGGGGGTGGGGTCGTTTTGTTTTTTGTTGTTTGTTTTTGTGGGCTTGGCACTACCTCTTGTAGTGTCAGGGCCGGTAATGTACAGGCTCGCCTGTATGTGCAAAGCGAAAAGTAGTAGCGATCCGGCAGCTCCACATCTAGCTAGCTTTTTGCCCCCCCCCCCTCCCCCTGTTTTCCGTCGCAACATAATCAGGTTGGTTTCAGCGACGTATATATCCAGATCCAGATCCAGATTGAGGAAATAGATGATGAAGCATCTGTCACAAGAGTACTATTGGTGTGTTTGTTCATTGTTCAGCCGCCTTGCTATATCATTGTTGTATATTATACAAACTGTAATTAATAATCGTTTTTCTGTGCCAAGCTCACGCCTGGAATACACCCCTTGGCCAGTATGGGAAGCTACGTCTTTAACCGAATGGTTTGAAAATTTAAGGCCTTAATATGAAATGAAAAGTCAGGGATTTGATCTCAAGTTGGAACAGGGACGTCACCCCTTGCCGTGACGCAAGGTCACATTTAGATAATATCCTACTTGTTCTATGACGGAGCGGAGATGGGCCGCCTAAAGCCCTAGATCCCTGAGCTATAGTCGGGGCATCGCCTACAGTAAAACTACAGGGCTGAAGTCAGGTACCGGACCTGCAGACAGCTTCTAACAAACTATGGTATGGCCTTCCATGCAGTGTAAGAAAGGCAAACACAAATTATTGCAAACGTTTACACGGTCACTACATCAGATGTGAATGGCGCTTGTCCACTGAGGTCTTTTCAGCCATGACCAGTACAGGGTCCAGGATCCCCTCGCCCCCCCCCCCCCCCACCCCTATGGGGATGCTGGGGGATCTTTCAGTATAAATAGTATCCCCACCTTCTGGAAATTCTGTGCTAGAAATGTTCTATTTTCTGTCACTCTTTTTGTTTCTTTCTTCCTCCCATGCTTTCTGTCATTTCTTCCTATCATTTTCTGCCTTGCTGGTCCATTCACCTGGACGTGTTCGATAAAGTTTTACGTAGTTTTTCTTAGGGTCGATAATTGAATAAATGTATTAAGTGCGTTTCTGGCTCCAGGAAGGCGAGATATGCGGAAGAAATTTTAGTAATTTATGCCCGTTTTTATGTATGTTTTGGTGTCCTCAGGTCTGCTTAACTTGTATTCAGGTATGTTTTTTAAATCCCCTGGTCGATAAATTGGACGGAGTGGCCAACTCCAAGGGCATGTTCTTGGATTATGTGCGTGAATACATTGATATGTGTACTTAATTTTTTTTTCTTTTTTTTTTTTCCTGTTGAATTTTTGTACGTTTTGAAGCGGTTATAGCCCGTATATTTCTCTATGCAGTCGGCTGGGATTTAAACAATAACAATAAAAACAATAATCCTCAGCTCAAACTGACGCCGGCCGTCACTGACCAGCCTGCCGCTGAGGTTCGATGGACCAAGCAAATAAATGCATGCAACGATGTCGTCGTTATCAGGCGGAGTGACAGGAGACATGGCTAACTGCAGCCCCTTAGAATGCCAGGTTTTATGGCGGGAGGCAGCCACACTTATTACCACACGTGGCCTGGCCATGTACATGGTGAAACGTTGAAAAAAGAAGAAGAAAAACAAGATCCCCCACACTCCTCTCCTCCTTGGCACTTTGAACAGTTGTCTGGGTGCTAAATTCACGTTCACACAATGTTCAGTCATGACCCATTCTCCTCCGTGGGGATGCGGGGGCTCTTTCAGTATAACAGAATCCCCCATCTTCTGGAAATTCTGTGCTAGAAATTTCCTCTTTTCTGTCACTCTTTTTGTTTCTTTCTTCCTCCATTGCTTTATGTCATTTTTTCCTATCATTTTCTGCCTTGCTGGTCCATTCACCTGTATGTGTTCGATAAAGTTTTACGAACTTTTTCTTAGGACTGATAATTGTGTAAATGTATTAAGTGCGTTTTTGGCTCTAGGAAGGTAAGATATGCGGAAGCAATTTTAGGTAATTTATGCCCGTTTTTATATGTTTTGGTGTCCTTTAGGTATGATTAAATTTGTGTTCAGGTGAGTTTTTTTTTAAAATCCCCTGTGCGATAAATTAGACGGAATGGTCAGCACCAGGGGCATGTCCTAAGATTATGTGCGCGAATGCATTGATATGTGTACTTAATTTTCTTTTCTTTTCTTTTTTTTTTTAATGTTGAAGTTTTGCATGTTTTGAAATGGTTATAGCGCTGACATGGATCTACGCAGTCGGCTGGGCTTTAAACAACAATAATACAAACAATGACCCATTCAACATCAACAACAATGATGATGGCTCTGTCTGTCTGATTAGACAATAGGTGCACCTGGTTGAGGACTCGGTTTGGCGTAGAACAGGATCGGCTGTGGCTGAACAAGCCGATTGTTCAGTGGCAGTCCTTGGCACAGCTGGTACACATGAAAACTGATGGATGCAGTTGGGTGTCACAGCTTTCCTCAATTTTCTCTCTTCTGTCCGACCGCAGTTGAGTTCGTTTCTCCTTTTCAGTGACAACGCCTGCTAGTACAATCCTGCATCGCCACGGGCAGGCACAGCAATTTGCAGCTTTCTCTTCCCAAGTGTCCACACTGATCATCATCATCATCACAAGTGCCTTGCCACATGGCGTTGGCGATCATGGCCTTCCATCTGTTTCTATCCCTTGTTGCCTCAAGCAGCTTTTCCACCCTCTTTGTCTTCAGCCACTCTGCAAGTCTGTCTAATATCTTCTCCCTGGGTCTACCTGGCTCTCTCTTTCCCTCCAGTTTTCCTGTTGTGACCAGGTGCTCCAATTCCTTTCCTCATAAAATGGTCTATAAATGTTGCCTGTCTTTTCCTAATCTTCCTTATGAATGATCTTCTTGCGTCTGCCTCCATCAAGACTGTCTTGTTTGTTTTCTTTGCTGTCCATGGATTTCTCAACATTCTTCTTAGAAACCACATCTCAGCTGCATCAATCTTCTTCTGGCTTTGCGTATTGACTGTCCACGCCTCACAACCGTGTAACATTATCGGTTCTATATAACATTCAAGAACTCTCTTTGTGATGTTAATTGATAGGCATTTGTTGGTAAGAATGCTTTTCATCTTATTGAATGCTGTCTTGGCTTGGCTGATTTTGCTGGCTATTTCTGATGTGCGATTGCCGTCTGGTGAAATGATCCTTCCAGATATTTAAACTTATCAAGCTGTCTCAATGTAGTGCCGTTTGCTGTTATTTTGCACGAGGGGATTTCATGTTTTCCACACTGATATCAGCTGATTTCAGATCACATTTGCAGACATCTCTGTGTTGCAGCAGTGGGCCCCTGTGGGCCGGTGTCCTGTGGCAAGCTCTCCATAACCGGGATGTGGCCGTCCTGCATTCAGTGGACGTGGTCATGTTAGTGTACTCGTCGCTGTGTGGAAGGCAAGTAGCATTCTGGCCTGGTAGTTGTCAGCGTTGGGCATGCTGTCCTTTCAGAAAATGACCAGGATCTAGCGCACGCACAGCAGGTGGAAGCTACTGAGATGGCGCTCTTGGTGCACGTCCATAGAATGTTAAGCCCTCACTGCTGTGGAGAAGAGTGTTCAGTAAACAGGCTTTACACGCTCTAATTTTGGGGACTGTAAGTGAGCTTACTTTCCCCACACTCTTTGGTCATGGCAGTGGCATCATTCCCTGTCGACTTTTGAACTCTGGGTCAAGGGACAGGTTGCTGGAGATTGTCAACCTTAAGTAGTTGATTCGTCTATCACTTGCAAGGTGTGATCACCGATGCTGATGCTGGGTCTTTGCTGACTTTCTTGACCATCATCTCTGTCTTTTTCAGAGTGATGATGAGGCCAAACTCTTGACAAGCAATCGTCAGGGAGTTGACTAGCCTGTGGAGAAGGACCGTGTGTTTGATATGCCAAGACTACATCCGAGTAGTGATCAGTGAAAAGCATCTCCTAGACTGTGTAGGTACACTCCATCATCAGATGCGTTGAAAGCATACCACAGTACGAAGGAGAAGATCCTGAAGAGTGCTGGGGTGAAGACGCAGCCGTGTTTTATTTCATTTTGAATGGGGAATGGCTCTGAGAATGATCCGTCAAATTTTTACTGTCCCATGCATATCGATCTTCATTAGTACGCAGAAGCCTCCTCTGCTAACCAGGTCTAAAGCACTGGTCAGTTCGATGAAGGAAACAAACAAACGCTGCCTCTGCTCCTGGCCTTTCCCTTGTAACTGCCTGAATGAGAAGATCATGTCGATGTTAGATCTCTTTGCACTGATCACATTGGGGCTCAGGATTGCCTGATTGATTGATTTGGTTCAGTTTTTTATTGATTGATTTGGTTCAGTTTTTTCGTCGACACACACCTCAGGTGATATGGCCTACAGGGATAACCATCCCAGGGAAGTGGGGGAAGGGGGACTTATCTAATCCTATACCGACACCACCAGAACGACAATGATAAGATGGGACAGTGAAAAGACCAGTTTTAATGTAGCGCACCCCGGGATTCGAACCCACAACCGTTAGCATGTGACTCCGACGCTCAAACCAACTGAGCTACTGGGGCCCTCTAGGGGCTCAGGATAGACGCGATATGCTAATTATTGATATATGTATTCAGCCTCTTCAGGACCACTCAGGCAAAAGCCTTGCTAATTATTGGTGGCTGCGGTCTGCCTTACTCTTGTACAACACGGCTGGCTGTGGTTGTTTCTCGCACGTTTGGGAAAATGATCTCTCCTCCCAACACGAGCAGAGTAGCTCGTGAAGACAGCTAAGGAACACTGATTGTCCACACTGAATCATTTCAGCAGAGATACTTTGTCTGATGCTTGTCATGAGTCAAATGAGTCGATGGCAATGCTGAGTTTGTCCTTTGTAGGAGGTAGGTCCAGCGCATCCATGACGCCCAGGTAGCGATGCTGACAAAGGCGGAGTCGGTGACCATGTTCTCAGTGGAGTACAGGTTCCACCAGTGCTCGGCCCACTTCACCATCTGCCTGGCAGTCTTTGATGACTTTACCTTTCTTGGACTTCAGCAGGGCGATCTTACTACCAATAGGGCCGGAAACCCCCCCCCCCCCCCCCTTTTTTATTTTTTTATTCCCTCATATATACTTTATACGTTGCCACTTATGGCACAGTCACGCTTTCAACCTCCAGGTTTCAGAGAGGTCTCCTATGCGGGTCAAGGGATTCCTGTCTGACTTACGGAGTGCCACAAGGATCTGTTCTGGGCCCCCTACTTTTCATTCTCTACACCTACCCTGTCTCCTCTATTGTCCAAGAACACCTGCTTCAGCATCATTCTTTCTCGGATGACAATCAGCTGTATGTCTCTGGGCCTCTCCCTGACCTTCCCATCATGATCCAGAAAACCCAATCTTGTGTAGCTGACCTGAAGGATTGGATGACTGAAAACAAACTGAAATTAAATGAAGAGAAATCCGAATTGATCTTGATCACCCCACCCAAACTCCAAAATCACCCCTCTCTTCCAACCTCTGTCACACTTGTTGACTTATCTATCCCTCTCTCCCATTTTGCCCGTAACCTTGGTGTAACTCTTGATCAAACCCTGTCCTTCCACCAGCATGTGAGCAACGTCTGTCGGACTTGTTTTCTTGAACTCCGCCGAATTGCTTCTATCCGCCACCTCCTCTCAGAAGACACGACAAAGGCTCTTGTCTGTGCATTTGTTCTATCCCGTCTCGATTACTGTAATGCTCTTTTTTCTGGTTCCCCCTCTCATCTCATTAACAAACTTCAGAAAGTTCAAAATCATGCTGCCCGTCTCATCTTCCGCTCTTCAAAATTTAACCATGTTACGCCATTGCTCTGTTCTCTCCACTGGCTCCCTGTTCAGCAAAGAATATCCTACAAGATTGCCTGCCTCTGCTTCAAATCTATTGAGTCTTCCTGTCCTGAGTATCTCACCCATCTGTTACATCTCTACACGCCATCTCGAGCTTTGCGGTCCTCATCTGATACCCGTCTCTATAGTATCCCCATAGTCCGCACTAAAAGGTTTGGGCAGCGTTCTTTTTCCTATCAAGCTCCAACCATCTGGAATCAGTTACCTCGCTCTCTTAGATACTCACCCTCTCTGTCCACATTCAAACGCTCCCTCAAAACTCACCTGTTTCCCAAAACTGGTAATCTCTGCCCCTTCCCCCCATGTAATGTAATGGTGACATTATAGTGTCTTAGTGTCAATGTGTCATTGTATTTGCATGTCATGCTGTGTGTGTGTTTGTGTGTGTGTGTGTGTGTTTGTGTGTGTGTGGGTGCTTCTGTGGGCGTGTGTGTGTGTGCTTGTGATTCTGGTTATATGTTTTGCCATTGTAAACGCCTAGGGCATTAATTTGATTAGGCGTACTAAATGTTCATAATAATAATAATAATAATAATAATTACAGACACAGAAAAAAATTATTACAAATTTATCGTTCATGTTTATGTGATGTACAATGATAATGTGAGGGCGTGCGCGCGCGACACACACACACACACACACACACACACACACACACACACACACACACACACACACACACACACACACACACACACACACACTCTCTCTCTCTCTCTCTAAGAGACAGAGAAAGAGAAAGAGAGAGAGAGAGAGAGAGAGAGAGAGAGAGAGAGAGAGAGAGAGAGAGAGAGAGAGAGAGAGAAACTGCACACGAACGAACACCGTTTCCGAAGTTATGATAATACTATTTATTATTCATGCACATTATGCAAAAATGCGGAATCAGTTATAAATGTTGTACCTTAAGTAAAGAACAACCATGCATGATAAACATAATGATGAACATACACAGTGATAAACATCTTTATTAACTAGCGTGCTTTCGCATAGTTTATTCTCAAGCCACAAAACAACAACAACAATAACATCAACAACAACAACTACGAATACAAATTATAGAAAGATAGGTCTACACAGAGTCTGACGCATCATGCTTGTAGCTGTAGGACTACATGTAAGTTGCTATTTTAATTGCTATTTTTTTAAAGCCCAGCCGACTGCGTACAGCCATATCAGGGCTATAACCGTTTCAAAACACACAATACTTCAACAGGTAAAAAAGGAAAAGAAAATTAGTTACACGTATCAATGCATTCGTGCACACAATATAAGGAGATGCCCCTGGCGTTGACCACTCCGTCCAATTTATCCCACAGGGGATTTAAAAAACATATCTGAATGCAAATTTAAACATAATTAAAGACACTAAAACACATATAAGAACGGGCCTAAATTAACTAAAACTGCGTTAGCATACCTCATTTCCCCAGAGCCAAAATTGCACTTTATACATGCACCCAATTACCAATCCAAAGAGAAAGTACGTAAGACTTTTTCGCACACGTACAGGTGAATGGACCAGCAAGGCAGAAAATGATAGGAAGAATCGATAGATCATGGCCCTCCATATGCATCTATCCCTTGTCGCCGAAAGCACATCTTCCACCCTTTCTGTCCTCAGCCACCCTGCAAGTCCGTCCAGTGTTTTCTCCTTGGGTCTACCTGGTGTTCTCTTTCCCTCCAGCTTTCCTGTAGTGAGCAGGCGCTCTAATTCCCCCTTCCTCATAAAATGGCCTATAAATGTTGCCTGTCTTTTCCTAAAACTTCCTTATGAATGATCTTTTTGTGTCTGCCTCCATCAAGACTGTCTCGTTTGTTTTCTTTGCTGTCCATGGAACTCTCAACATTCTTCTTAGAAACCACATCTCGGCTGCCTCAATCTTGTTCTCGCTTTGCGTGTTGACTGACACAATCCAAGGCCATGCGCTAGGGGCTGACCACTCCTTCCAATTTATCGCACCGGGTATTT
>JAPXFY010000014.1:29738782-29741927 GCA_030674185.1 Monoplex corrugatus | reverse complement strand
AGTATCGTAACATGATCTTTGTCTATCTGACATTAGAGTGAGACAATTATTTAGGTATTGTACCTTCACCTTGTGAGGCGTGGACAGTCAACAAGCAAAGCCAGAACAAGATTGAGGCAGCCGAGATGTGGTTTCTAAGAAGAATGTTGGGAGTTTCATGGACAGCAAAGAAAACAAACGAGACTATCTTGATTGAGCCAGACACAAGAAGATCATTCATAAGGAAGATTAGGAAAAGACAGGCAACATTTATAGGCCATTTTATGAGGAAAGAGGAATTAGAGCACCTGGTCACAACAGGAAAGCTGGAGGGAAAGAGAGCACCAGGTAGACCCAGGGAGAAGATATTGGACGAACTTGCAGAGTGGCTGAAGACAAACAGGGTGGAAGTGGTGCTTGAGGCAACAAGGGATAGAAACAGATGGAAGGCCAAGATCGCCAACGCTAATTGGCAAGGCACCTGATGATGATGATGACCTTCACCTTCACCTATACCAGAGTCTTGAAGACCGTTGGGGCACTACAGAAAACTTTGCAACCAGCTTCCTCCATTCCTCCCTGTTCTCAGACGCTCTTGGGTAGTTGCTGAGTGTGAGGCCAGTCCATTCATTGATGTTGTCCTCCAGTGTCAGGCCAGTCCATTCACTGATGTTGTCCTCCAGTGTCAGGCCAGTCCATTCACTGATATTGTCCTCCAGTGTCAGGCCAGTCCATTCACTGATGTTGTCCTCCAGTGTCAGGCCAGTCCATTCACTGATGTTGTCCTCCAGTGTCAGGCCAGTCCATTCACTGATATTGTCCTCCAGTGTCAGGCCAGTCCATTCACTGATGTTGTCCTCCAGTGTCAGGCCAGTCCATTCACTGATGTTGTCCTCCAGTGTCAGGCCAGTCCATTCACTGATGTTGTCCTCCAGTGTCAGGCCAGTCCATTCACTGATGTTGTCCTCCAGTGTCAGGCCAGTCCATTCACTGATGTTTTCCTCCAGTGTCAGGCCAGTCCATTCACTGATGTTGTCCTCCAGTGTCAGGCCATTCCATTCACTGATGTTGTCCTCCAGTGTCAGGCCAGTCCATTCACTGATGTTGTCCTCCAGTTTCAGGCCAGTCCATTCACTGATTTTGTCCTCCCATCTCTTCTTCTGCCTCCTTGTGCTGTTCCTTGTAGAATGGTTTTGGAATGGTTTTGACAAGTCTTGTTGATCTTGATACATGACCATACCATCCCATTTTCCTTCTTTTCACTGTAGACAACAGGTCTTCGTATGGTCCACTGGCTGGTCTTACTCTGGTCTAGACCTCCAAGCTGGTAATGTGGTCTTTCTATGAGATACCGAGGATCATGTGAAAGCATCTCATCTCTAATGTCTGAATCCTCTCAAGTTCAGCCATCAGAATCCACGTCTCACAGTTTCAGGTTCAGTTTCTCAAGATGACGTCTCTGCGTTCGGAACGAATTCCACATACACTAACGTCACAGGTGCCAAGTTTATGGTGATCATGGCACAACAAGCCTTAAGCCTGCATGAGCTGGCCAGATCCTGAGGCCCTACCTAGACTATTTTTTTACCTAGTGTATATTTCATACTGGTACTTTATCAGCCTGCCACTGGAATAACCTTGGTTACATGTAAGTGACATGTGTATCTGTGTATCTTACCTTCAGAAAAGGAATACATATATAAAATAAATAAATAAACAATTAAAGGTCTGAATCACAACGCAACTAGCTATTCTGGATAAACTCGTCTCACATGACAGAACCCCACAGACATAGAAGAATATGGCAATGACCAAGGAACACAGCAGGTTTCGTACATCCGAGGCAAATAATAAGACCACTTTGATAGGAATGTGGTGTTGCGCATGTTTACACACGCTGTGTGTCTTTCTAGCAGAAATATCTATTTAAGCTTTTCTAAGAGTACATGATACACACGTTGTGTCTTCTGTGTTCGACATTTGGATATAAACAATTTTGCAAATACAAGAAGGAAATAAAAGGTATCATTTGTTTTAAAGCCTTGGGAAAATCAGAGTATAATTAATCCTTCGTTCAATTCCAGATAACGTGCATGTTGACAGTTATCATTTGAAAACAAAATTCAAAAGAATGCCAAACTGACGAAGTGTGTTACAACGCCAGAATAAATATTGAATATTTTCAGGTTCTGTGTCACAAAAGCTACATTCATCATTATTATTGATTTTTCAAAGCCACCAAGTAAAGAAATTAAAAAAAAATGTGTAGGAGAGTACATAAAAACTTTAGAGGCTGTTTTCTCAAAATGGCCGTCATACAACTTAATGACTTTAAACATACATAACGGCAACATTTTTTTTAGTACAAGCTTTATTCAAGTACCAAAATAATTGGCAGAATGTACACATTCCAGTGATATGTATATCTCAAAATACCCAAAATGCTAGTTAAGACTGATTTCGTGCTGGGAGGTCACATTTAATAATGTTTTGTTTGTGGTAATTATTCAGTAAACTGTCTGCATTTGAAACAATTTCAGTTTGGTATCTGCTATTTTCTGAATCTTTTTGAAAACAATCTTTGAGTTGGAAGTAATTGACAGTTTTGTGTTCAAGCAATAATGTGAAGAAACCCAATAATAGCACTAATAATGATAACAATAATAATAAACGGAGAGCCCTGTCTGTCACCGATTCACAATAGTCCCATCAAAGACCACGCACGCTATTTACGGGATTAGATATGATGATGACAGTGACAGTGACGGCAACGACGACGACGGTGGTGATGATGATGATGATGACGTCGACGATGGTAATGACGATGACGAGTGCGATGATGATAACAAAGGACGGGTAGTGATGATCAAGGATGACGGTGATGACAACAAGGATAGTGACGACGACGACGATGATGATGATGATGGATCGTGATGATGAAAACAATGATTGGTGGTGACGATGACGATAATGACGACAACGACGACGACGGTGATGGTGGCGATGATGACAATCATGGCAGTGATGAGGAATATGATGACGGTAATGGTGATGGTGATGATGGACGGCGATGATTTCAAAGGATTCATAAGTCATCAAATATCACAAGAACGAAGATACACAGGAACGCTAAAGATTGCAAGGTACAGTTAGACTGACAGAGCTT
>JAPXFY010000014.1:29731282-29733782 GCA_030674185.1 Monoplex corrugatus | reverse complement strand
AGTGCGGACATTCTCTCAGATCAGATAACTGTGACTTCAGAAAGGGCGGGCATTCTCTCAGATCAGATAACTGTGACTTCAGAAAGAGCGGACAGATCTCTCAGATCAGATAACTGTGACTTCAGAAAGGGCGGACATTCTCTCAGATCAGATAATTGTGACTTCAGAAAGAGCGGGCATTCTCTCAGATCAGATAACTGTGACCTGAAGTCAGAAAGGGGGGGGGGGGCATTCTCTCAGATCAGATAACTTGACTTCAAAAAGGGCGGACATTCTCTCAGATCAGATAACTGTGACTTCAGAATAAACGGGTATTCTCTCAGATCAGATAACTGTGACCTCAGAAAGGGCAGGCATTCTGTCAGATCAGATAACTGTGACTTCAGAAAGAGCAGGCATTCTCTCAGATCAGATAATTGTGACTTCAAAAAGAGCGGGCATTCTGTCAGATCAGATAACTGTGATTTGAAGACGGAAAGAGAGGGCTTTCTCTCAGATCAGATAACTGTGACTTCAGAATGGGCAGAAAGATCTCCTAGATCAGCTGGCAGTAAGGTCCAAATAGATGACGCAAAAAACAAACAAACAAACAAGACAAAACAAAACAAAAACAAGAACAACAAAACAACAAAAACAAACGAACAAAACCCCACGAAATCGCGTTCTCCAGCTGATTTAAGATTGCGTTACTTTAAATTTCAAAGACAACTCAGTGCATCAAGCTGGCAATGCTAACATTGTTAAACAGAGAGAGAGAGAGACGGAGATAGAGATAGATAGATAGATAGATAGAGAGAGAGAGAAACTGAAACTGAAACTGAAACTGAAACTGAAACTGTTTATTGTCATTACCCGAAAAGGTCTTTTGACAAGGGGGATAACAATTTTCCAGTAGTGCGACACATAATCCACTCTTTGTATGTGCGCAAATTCTTCACACATAATCAAAAAAAATATCGAACATCCATTCCTTGAACAGTCGAACATATTCAAATCATATATAATGAACAATCATCCATTTTACCACTACTACATAATGCAAAGAAAACAACAACAAAAAATATCAGAACAGTGTTCCCACATTCAGGCCAATAATTTGTCTAGGTTTAGACAAACCAAAATCTTTTTCACACACCCACACCCACTCACACGCATCCATATACGCTCACACGCGGGCGCGCGCTCGTGCGCACACACACACACACATCAAAACTGTAATATGATGAAACATCTGGGCTAGACCACCCAAACCTTACATTTAGTGATAATAATATAATCTTCACATAACTGCCCCAAAATACTCTGTTAACAAGGGACATCACTATGCCTTTTATTTATTTGTTTTTTGGTTTGTTTGTTTTTTTTGTTTTTGTTAACATGTATAGTAAACCCTTAAGTGTCTATATACCCTTTCAATATCCACTTCTAACATATTCTACAAATATACCATTATTTTCATATTATTAGCTACTCTTAAATTATCGGCAAACAAAGCAAAATGAGAGAGAGAGACAGAGAGAGAGAAGAGACGGAGATAAAGATAGATAGATAGATAGATAGAGAGAGAGAGAGAGAGAGA
Source organism: Monoplex corrugatus (assembly GCA_030674185.1). NCBI lineage: Eukaryota > Metazoa > Mollusca > Gastropoda > Littorinimorpha > Ranellidae > Monoplex > Monoplex corrugatus. Next base: position 29,732,203 of record JAPXFY010000014.1, on the reverse strand, counting down.
GACAGAGAGAGAGAGACAGAGAGAGAGAGAGAGACAGAGAGAGACAGAGAGAGACAGAGATAGCGAGAGAGAGAGAGAGAGATAGAGAGAGAGATAGCGAGAGAGAGAGAGAGAGGGAGAGAGAGAGAGAGAGATAGCGAGAGAGATATAGATAGAGATAGCGAGAGAGAGAGAGAGAGATAGCGAGAGATAGAGATAGATCGATAGATGGAAAGATAGATAGAGAGAGAGAGAGAGAAAGAAAGAGAGAGAGAGAGAGAGAAATGGAGAGAGATATCGAGAGAGAGAGAGAGAGAGAAAGAGAGAGAGGGATAGCGAGAGAGACAAGGAGAGAGAGAGAGACAGAGAGAGACAGAGAGACAGAGACAGAGAGAGACAGACAGATAGATACAGAGAGAGACAGACAGAGAGAGGGACAGACAGAGAGACGGAGAGAGAGAGAGAGAGAGAGAGACAAAGAGAGAGAGAGAGAGACAGAGAGAGAGAGACAGACAGAGAGAGACAGACAAAGAGAGAGAGGGAGGGAATGAGACAGAGAGAGGCAGAGAGATAGAGAGTGAAAGAGAGAGTGAGGGAGAGAGAGAGACAGAGAGAGAGAGACAGAGAGACAGACAGACAGAGAGAGAGAGAGAGAGAGAGACAGAGAGAGAGAGAGAGAGAGGGAGAGAGAGAGACAGAGAGAGAGAGAGAGGGAGAGAGAGACAGAGACAGAGAGAGAGAGAGGGAGGGATAGGAGAGAGAGAGAGAGAGAGAGAGAGAGAGAGAGAGAGAGAGAGAGAGAGAAAGAGATTTGTCCCATCTCTCTGTTCAGGATACAAACAGAGAGATCGTTTGCAAGCTAAACACCTACAGCCATTATCTATCACCTTGTCATCGTCACCTAAGCAACATTGCTTTTACAAAACATTCCAGATATGTTAA
>JAPXFY010000014.1:29708782-29721282 GCA_030674185.1 Monoplex corrugatus | reverse complement strand
GTGTGCAGATATATATACATATACAGTTGCATACATACATATGTACGTACGTATGTATGTATGTATGTATGTATGTATGTATGTATGTATGGCTGGCTGGCTGGCTGGCTGGGGATGGCTGGATGGATATATATATAATAATATATATATACACATATATACATGCGTAGGTATAGATATTCAAACAGACAGACAGACAGACAGACAGATAGAAAGGTAGGTAGGTAGGTAGGTCGACAGATACATGTAGCTAGCTAGCTGGAGAGTTAAACAGACAGATAGATAGATAGATAGATAGATAGATAGATAGATAGATAGATAGATGGATAGATAGATAAACAGACAGACAGACAGACACAAATAGATAGATAGATGGATGGATAGATAGATAGGTAGATCGATAAATAGATAGACAGACAGATAGATAGATGGATAGATAGATGGATAGATAGATAGGTAGATAGATAAATAGATAGATGGATGGATAAATAGATAGATAGGTAGATAGATAAATAGGTAGATAGATAGATAGACAGATAGATAGATAGACAGATAGATAGATAGATGGATAGATAGAGAGATGGATGGATAGATAGATAGATAGATAGATGGATAGACAGATAGACGGATAGACAGATACACAGATAAACAGATTCCTATGGAGGGCCATATATATATATATATATATATGTGTGTGTGTGTGTGTGGGTGGGTGCGTGTGTGTGTGTATGTGTGTGTGTGTGTGTATCTACAAACACTCGCACACACGCTTGCACGTAAACACGTAAGCGCACGCTGGCGCGAGCGCGCACACACACACACTACTCACACACACACACACACACACACACACACACACACACACACACACACACACACACACACACACACACACACACACACACACACACACACACACACACACTATATTGATGATGATGACGATGCTGCTGCTGCTGCTGATAATGTAAAATTTTAATCACATATAAAAGACTGGGCTCTTCCATGCCACTGACGGAAAGACTTCGTCATCCGTGTATCATCTAAACCTGAACAATCTGTTCAGTCCGTCCAGTTTTCGCTCCGTAGCCACGACTATTGGTAAAATGGCCTTCTGGCTAAAGACCAGCGCGGTTTCCACAAGCACCACCCCACAATCGGCCATTTCATCCGCCTGGAAAACATAATCCGTAATGCCTCTCAAACAAACAAACAACATGAACCAGAAAAAGTCTTTTCCTCCCACTGGAGGAAGCAGCAGGGAAGTTTTAGTATTCGGTGTTTGTTCGTTTGCGATCTTACGTTTACGCTTGACAAAGATAAGTTGGCGTAAAATTTGCGCCTGTCTTGTCTGGTTATATTAAATACGCGTTCTGATTTTTTTTCGTGTTTTTTTTTCTTCTGGTTGCTGTTCGCTTGAACGCGGGCAGTCGCTCTTGTTTTGGAAACAAACAACATGTAATCACCATTTTTTTAAGTAGAAAAGCCTGTAATACCACCTGGAAATCTGGAATACTTTCAGACCTTCATGAGCTCATCTTTCGAAGTTACCTCTTTCTGTTTATCAAAATCATTTTGCAAGAGCAACAGCATCAAGTCTGTGGCGGTACTACTCTTTCCAACATCCACGAGAAGTTGTTTTGAATAATACTCAGTGAAATCTAACCCTCTGGCATGGCCCTGAAATGCATGAGGGCTTGTGTGGACTGGGCCCTATGAACGACTAAGCTGACATCAGTGGAATCACTGTAGCAATAAGATGGGCAGCCAACAGGCCACTGTTTATGTTGTAGAAGGGGATTTAAACTCCAGACATCAGATCTTGAGTCCACACCTCTGTCAACAGAGACAGACAAACCCACCTGAGAACAGCAACAACAACAACAACGACGACGATGGCAACAACAACAACAACAACAACAATAACAACAAACAACAACAACAACAAAACGACGACGACGACAAGAACAACAACGACAACAACAACAACAACAATAATAACCCAAAACCTGCGGCACACCTAAGAGCCTAAAACCTACCAGCCAACCAACCAACCAACCAGCCAACCAACCAACCAACCAACCAACCAACCAACCAACCAACCAACCAACCATCCAACCGACCGACCGACCGACCAACCAACCAACCAACCAACCAGCCAACCAGCCAACCGACCAGCCAGCCAACCGACCAACCAGTCAGCCGATCAGCCAACCGACCAACGCACCAACCAACCGGGGCACCAAACAACCAACGCACCAACCAAACCCAACCAAACCCAAACCCAAACCCAAACCCAACCAAACCCAACCAAACCCAACCAAACCAAACCAAACCAAACCAAAACCCAACCCAAACCACCAACCCAACCAACCAACCCAACCAAACCCAAACCCAACCAACCAAACCAAACCAAACCAAACCAAACCAACCAACCCAACTCAAACCCAAACCCAACCCAACCAAATCCAACCCAACCAAACCAAACCCAACCAAACCAAACCAAACCCAACCAAACCAAACCCAAAACCCAACCAAACCCAACCAAACCCAACCCAAACAAACCAAACCAAACCAACAACCAAACCAACCAAACCAAACCAAACCAAACCAAACCAAACCAAACCAAACCCAACCCAACCCAACCCAACCAACCCAACCCAACCAAACGCAACCCAACCAAACCCAACCAAACCCAACCAAACACGCCTGAACTGAACTAAACAGAACTGAAAACAAACCAAACAGCCAGTTCAATGGTGAATTAAAACAGAAACCATCACATCATACACAACATGATCAGCTTCCTCACGTGTGAGCGACATGCTGCCCTCCGACACACTCAGACCCACGATGTCACAACCAGGGGACTGCAGGGTGTCCAGGTAGCGAAAATGGACTTGCACCTGTCTGGAACCACCTTCTCTGGTCTGCAGGGACACCTGGCACCGGTAGTCTGCTGGCAAGGTGGAGCGGTAGCTGGAATATTCCAGAATCACGTCCTTGGAAAACTGCAGGACGCTTGATGATCCGCAGTGCTCATCCAAATATTCTGCAGAGTGTGTAAGAAGATAAGTTCGAGAAACAGGTGCAAAGCAAAACAAAACAAAACAAACAAAACAAAACAAAACAAACAAAACAAAGCAAAACAAAACAAAACAACACACACGAAAAAAAAAGAAGAAAAGAAAGAAAGAACAGAAAGAAAGAAAGAAAAGAACAGAAAGAAAGAAAGAATAGAAAGAAAGATAAGACAAGAAAGAAAGAAGGAAAGAAAGACAAGAAAAAAGAAAGAAAGAACAAAGAAAGAAAGATAAGAAAAGAAAAAAAGAAAGAAGGAAAACGAAGAAAGAAAGAGAGAAAGAAAAGAAAGAAAGCAAAGCAACAAAGAAAAATAAGTAAGAAAAGACAAGAAAGAATGAATGAAAGAAAAAAGAAAGAAGGAAGAAAAGAAAGACAAAAGGAAGAAAGAATCAAAGAAAGACAGAAAAGAAAGAAAGAAAACTAAGAAAGAAAGAAAGAAAGAAAGAACGGAAAAGAGAGAAAAAGAATAAAGTCACAGAAACAAAGACATCAATGAAGGAACACATGGAAAAATTGGAAGAAGCAAAAAAAAACAAAAAAACAAAAACAACAACCAATGAGGAGAAGAAAGAGACACAAGAAAGTGATGATAAAGAAGAAGAAAAACAGGAAGAACGATGGTGATGATGATGATAATGATGATGATGATAATGATGATGATGATGATGATGATGCATCGAAGATGATTATAGCGATAGTAATTTTAATGGTAACGATGTGCTGATAATGATGAGGATGAGATTGATGATAAAATAAATTGACAACGATGATGATGGTGATAACGATAAATATAAGTTTAAGGAGATGGAGATGGAGAAAGAGGCATGAGAAATAGATGAGAAAAAGGACACACACAACCACCCCCCCCCCCAAAAAAAAAGCAAAAAAAAACAACAACAACAAAAAAGAAAAAAACAAGAAAGAGAGAGACAGAGAGAGAGAGAGACAGAGACAGAGAGAGAGACAGAGAGAGAGAGAGAGACAGAGAGAGAGAGAGAGAGAGAAAAGAGAGAGAGAGAGAAAGAGAGAGAAAATGACAATGATGCTTTATTTTTCAACGGTAAAAGCTATTGGCTAGAAGCCATTTTTCAAACTTGCCGTTGCTATTCTATACACATGACATTTGTTTACAGTAACAAGTACAGCTTAAGGAAAATACATGTTGAATACTAAAATTAAGATAACATTACAATGAAATCAAGAAACGTACACAGTCAGCACTTAGAGATAGATAGATAGGTAGATAGATAGATAGATAGAGAGAGAGAGAGAGAGAGAGAGAGAGAGAGAGGTAGATAGTATAGATAGATAGACAGATGAGCAGGTAGATAAGTAAATAAAGAAAGAAAGATAATGTTGATAGTGATAATAATAAAAATAAGACGAAGAAGAGGAAGAAGGAAGAGGAGGAGGAGGAGAGGAAAACACAGTAAACAAAATAGTAATAAGATAAAACAAAATAAAATGAAATAGAGGGAGAAGAAACATTACATGTGAAAAAATTATAGAAGATAAATCAAGCGTCAAATAGACTAATGTTCTTACAATTAAATCAAAGAAGATGAAATCAATTTTCTGATTACACACAAAAAATATTAACACTGCTACAACAATTACCACTACTACCACTACTACTACTACTACTACTACTACTACTAAACCCAAAGATAATAAATGGAGGTAGAAAAAAAGAGCAGTTCAGAAGGATGATTAGAGGGGGAAAAAAAAGGGGGGGGGGAGTAGCAAACATTGGGTCGATTGAAGGCATAAACACATAAAATTCTGTAGGAGACAGAAAATCAACAGATGATATGAAGTCAAATAGACAAATGTATAGATAAATAAATAAAGTAAATTTTACTTTCGACAATAGGAAATTACAGTAATGATAAACGCATATGTATAATAGAAATATCATACATGTGTAAACAAATCAATAATTCATGTAATAAGACATAAATAAATCAAGAATAGTAACCATAATCAAGCGCCGTTTTTCTTGATAGGAGAAGAGAGATACAAGCATGATATGGATAACAGTTGGAGAAAAGTGACAAATACAGACAGCAGATAAGAGCCAACCAAACAAACAGACAAAATGGCTAACAGATAAGATGGGCAAGCAAGCAAAGCAAAAAACAAACAAACAAAATGAACAAAAGAAATGAGAAATAAAGGAGAAGCAAGAGAAAATCAAACACATCATAGAGTCATCAACAAATCATCGCATATAATACAGAAAGAAATACTGGTTGGCTGTTTGAACTGTTAAAATATCAATAATGTTAAAAAAAAAACACACAAAAAACCACAACGAATTATCATTGTGCATACACACACACACACACACACACACACACACACACACACACACACACACACACACAGACACACACACACACACACACACACACACATACACACACACACACACACACATACACACACACACATTGACTAGATTAGATGTTATAGGTTGAAAGGCAGCTGACGTTATTGTTGCTAACTGAGGTAATATACGACACTGACGTCAGGTATTTAAATAAAGTAACTTTGAAGGAAGAGAGTGATTGAGTGTTTGTGATATTTGGGGGAAGGGTGTTCTATAGTTGTGCACCAGAAAACGATAAACTACTTTTATATATGTCAATTCTTGGACGGATAATTTTGAATTGATTTTGTCTTGAGTTTGAGTATGATCGCACATTCTGATTAAACAAATTGAGAAGATATTGCGGAACATTCCTTTTTGATACTTTAAACATTGTGATACCTTTATTGAACATTAAGTGTGACTTTAGAGGGAGGATTCCTAACTGTTTAAGTTTTTCATCTGTTGTTAAAGTGGGATCTGGCATGATAAGTTTTGCTGCCCTCCTATGTAAGGTGTTCAATTTTTTTAGATGAACTTCACATGAGCTATCCCACAGTGTAGAGGCATAATCTATGTGCGACTTAATATGAGCATTATAAAATAATTGGCGTGTGTTTGTATCTGTTAGATATCTTAATTTGGACAGAATAAATAAGTTCTTGGGGATAATCCTGCATAAATAATCAATGTGGTTTTACCAGGTAAGATTATGATCAATGAGAATTCCTAGTAGACGGTGTTCAGGTATTCAGAGAGACAGAGAGAGAGAGACAGAGAGAGAGAGAGAGAGACAGAGGCAGAGACAGAGACAGAGAAACAGAGACAGAGAGAGACAGAGACAGAGACAGAGGCAGAGACACAGACACAGACACAGAGAGACAGATAGAGAGGAAAGAAGGTGATCTGATAAAGCTGAAGATGTTGTTCATAATAAAGATGACGACTTCGACGACGAAGAAGAAAAATGACGAGGAAGTAGAGAAGCAGGAGGAGAAAAAGAAAAAAACTAGGAGAAGAAGAAGAAGAAGAGTTGAAGATGATGAAGAGAAGGAAGAGGAGGAGAACAGAGGAGAAGCAGAAGAAAAAGAAGAGGAAGAGGAGGAAGAAAAGGTACTGATAATGATGACAACGATGATGAAAAGAAGCATGTAGTGAGGATAATAATAACAACGATGATGATGATGATAATGACGATGATGAACATAACAATGATGATAACATGATGGCGATGAAGCTGGTGGATAGCATGAGGAAATCACAAGGCCTAGTTTTTGTTTCGAGAGCCATTCTATGAGGAAAGAGATGATGACAATGACAACGACGACGACGACGAAGATGACGATGACGATGACGATGACGACTATGACCATTTATCCATATTCAAAAAAACGTTTCAGTTTGTTCCACAATCCTGAGTTTCGTATCAATGTGAGATTTATAGGCCATTTTATGAGGAAAGGGGAAAGAGAGCACCTGGTCACAACAGGAAAGCTGGAGGGAAAAAGAGCACCAGGTAGATCCAGGGAGAAAACATTGGACGGACTTGCAGGGTGGCTGAGGACAGAGATGGTGGAAGATGTACTTGCGGCAACAAGGGATACATATGGAGGGCCATGATCGCCAACGCCATGCGGCAGGGCACTTGATGATGATGATGATGATGATGATGATGATGATGATAATAATTTAATAATAATTACAATATTTATATAGCGCAAAATCTTGATAAAATCAAATCTAAGCGCTGAAGCAGACACACACGCAAGCACGCACGCACGCACGCACGCTCACACACGCACGCACACACACACACACTCTCACACACACGCATGGCTATAAATGGGGAGAAAGAATAAAAGCAATAAAAGCAAGAATAAAAGCAATGGAATATTATAGAGAGCATAGCATATACAATTATATATTATAACCATGTGATTCCCCTCCGAGCGGAGACAGGCTGCAGGGGGGGGGGGGGGGGGTTGAGTGAGGTTAGGATTTTATGCGGAGGAGAAAAGGTGAGTTTTGAGAGCGGACTTGAAGGAGACAAAAGTAGGTTGCTGACGGACTGAGAGAGGAAGTTTGTTCCAGGAGAGTGGACCAGAAACAGAGAAGGCTCGTGGACCATAGGTATTGAGCTTAGTGCGTGGAAAGCGAAAAGTTAGAGGATCGGAGGCAGAGCGGAGGGTACGTGAGGGAAGATAGATCTCAAGTAGGCTTGACAGGTAATCGGGGGCTGCGTTATTGAGGCTTTTGTAGCACATGGTGTCTAGTTTGTACTGTATGCGCTTTGATACAGGGAGCCAGTGAAGTTGTGCCAGGAGAGGAGATATGTGGTCAGCTTTTTTCTTTTTGAGTACAAGGCGTGCAGCATTGTTTTGAATGCTCTGTTATTATTATCCTCACTACATGCTTCTTTTCTTCTTTCTCTTCATCATCGTTGTCATCATTATCAGTACCTTTTCTTCCTCCTCTTCCTCTTCTTTTTCTTCTGCTTCTCCTCTGCTGATGATGTGAGACGGTAGAGACATCAACTGTTCTTGAGGCAAAGACAAAATGAAGGTTTCGCCAATCTGTTCTCCCTCATTACTCTACCTTTCCAAGTCACGAAGACGATCAGGTACCCCACTGACAACTGGTACACTGGAGACCACACGCACATACAATGGTAATGGGTGAGGCTTATCTGTCATCCGGACTTCGCGTAAGGACACCACATGATCTTTTGAAAGGATCATTGCATTTAGGGAGATTACTTCTGTGCTCACCTTTTTTTTTTCGTCCCATTTTCCACGTCACTTTAATGGCCACAGAAGCTAGAACAGATTTTACAATGCGATGATGATGATGTCGATGAGGATGATAATCATGATGCTTTGGAGTTCCATCTAGGATTGAGACTGCGTGACAGGGCTGCACTCTACGCTTATTAACATAATACATTCTGGCGTCAACCAGGCCCGACAGATACAGACACCTGCGATGTTGGTCAGAAGATTTGAGCAACACCCTCAATGACGCATCCTTGAAGTGGATGAGACTCGACTGTGTGGTCCCAGTCATCCCAATGAGCCCATAGCACGCCCAACTCTGGGTAGAAGCCGGTTAGAGCCGAAAAAATCTCACACTGATTTTGAAGGTACTGATGAGGATTCGAACCCACAACTTCCCAGTTGGTAGTCTGTTGCGTTAACCACTACACCACGGCGACTAGTACGATACCACATGATTTGGTTTTGGTCCTGATTTTTGTCCATCAACCCCTACACCTGAGGAACATCTCGTTTCTTCTTTTTGCCGTTTTGACTTTTCCCGTTTCGCCTTAAGATACGTCACTCTATTAACCATTTGACTCCCTCACCCTGTCCACCATCTTCCTGCAGGAAGCTGGTGGACAGGGTGAGGGAGTCAAAGGGTTAAGTTTTTGCTTTGCTAGCATAGTTGACAATGCAGGATGCTGGTGGACAGGGTGCAGGAGTCAAAGAGTTAAGTTTTTGCTTTGCTAGCATGGTTGACAATGCAGGATGCTGGTGGACAGGGTGCAGGAGTCAAAGGGTTAAGTTTTTGTTTTGCTAGCATGGTTGACAATGCAGGATGCTGGTGGACAGGGTGCGGGAGTCAAAGGGTTAAGTATTTGTTTTGCTAGCATGGTTGACAATGCAGGATGCTGGTGGACAGGGTGCGGGAGTCAAAGGGTTAAGTATTTGCTTTGCTAGCATGGTTGACAATGCAGGATGCTGGTGGACAGGGTGCGGGAGTCAAAGGGTTAAGTATTTGCTTTGTTAGCATGGTTGACAATGCAGGATGCTGGTGGACAGGATGTGGGAGTCAAAGGGTTAACTTTGTCCGGTTTTCCTTAAATGCACCCACTTGTACATCAGCTGATTTACTGACGCCTACACACATCAAACACAAAATGATAAAAATGAATAAGTTTACTTCTTTCTTTTAATTCATTCTTCTTGTATCTCTCCCTTTCTCATTATCTAAATGTTAGATCATTTCATCAGACGGCAGATGCACATCAGAAATAGCCGGCAGAATCGGCCAAGCCAAAACAGCATTCAAGAAGATGACAAGCAATCTTACCAACAAATGCCTATCAATTAACATCAGGAAGAGAGTTCTTGAATGTTATATAGAACCAATACTGTTGTACGGATGCGAGGCGTGGACAGTCAACAAACAAAGCCAGAACAAGATTGCGCCAGCCGAGAGGTGTGGTTTCTAAGAAGAATGTTGAGAGTTCCATGGACAGCAAAGAAAACAAACGAGACAGTCTTGATGGAGGCAGACACAAGTACACTACGCACAAAAAGTTAAGGATCACTTGCACAAAAATTCATAACTTTCAAAATAAGAAAGCCAATGCGTTGAAGTTTGGCAAACATTTAATTCCATGCTTTAGTGATAACGATACACAATTGCCTTCAATTTCGAGCAATCGTTTGGTGTGTACATTTGATCAAAGTGGGTACGTATCGAAATTTGATTTCCCAAAGTCATTGAAATCACAAGACAGGGCATTCGGATGCTCCCAAAAGTTCAGTAATGCGTGTAACCGCCATGGCTGTTCTGGCACTCGACGCAGCGAGTCCTCATCGAGTTGACCAGGTTGGTGAAGATCCTCTGTGGAAGCGCCTGCCACTCAGCCTGCAGCATCTGGTAGAGGTGTTGGGCATCCCTGGGAGGGGGTGGTTGCTCCTAACTTTGCGATCCAGCTCATCCCAGAGGTTCTCAATCGGGTTGACTCCAGACTGCTGCAGGAAGTCGTTGACCACCCTTGCCCTGTGGGGGCGAGCGTTGTCATCCTGGTAGACAGCCGTCGGTCCCATCTGCTGCAGTGTAGGCACAGCGGTCGAAGGATCTCATCCCGGTATCGGAGGCCAGTCATGTTACCCTGTACATGATACAAGGGTGTTCTGTGGTGAAGGCTGAAGGCCCCCCAGACCATTACAGAACCTCCACCAAAGGCCACCTTTTCTTGGACAGTGGTGTCAATAAAGCGTTGCCCTGGGCGCCTCCAGACCCTCAGTCGGCCGTCGTTGTGGTTCATGGTGAAGCGTGATTCATCACTGAACAGGACCTGGGACCATTGCTGACGTGTCCACCTCACGTGACGTTTGCAGAAGGCGCGGCGTGCTGCCCTATGGGCTGGAGTTAAGCGTGGCCGTACAGCTGGGCGACGAGAACGGAGGTTAAACCCATGAAGGCGGGTTCCGTATGGTCTGCTGGCTGATGTTGATGTTAGTAGCCACCCTCAGCTGCCTTCGAATGATGCTGGAAGAGGCTGTTCTTGTCTGCAGGGTTTGTCGTTCAATGAGACGATCTTCACGTGGGTTTGTCTTCTTCGGTCGACCAGATCTGCGTCTTTCATGGACCCTCCCAGTGGCTGTGAAGCGTTGAATCAGTCTAACAATGACCGAGATGGACACCTGAAGTCGCCTGGCCACTTCTCGCTTGGGAACACCATCTTGGAACCATGCAACAGCTCGTCCCCTCTCAAACTCGCTCAATTTTCGTCGTGGAGGCATTGTCAGATCAGGCCTACTACTGGTGGAATGTCTTCTTATAAAGCCAAGCAAGAGACAGCATCTCACACATAAACAGCAGTGCTTGCACGTGCATAATGGTTTTTCCATCTGGCTTGTGCAATGTGTTCAGGCAGAACGGTCCAAAACAAGGTCCTTTTTCGCAAGTTTCCGCTTTTCCGTTTGCGGCCAAGCTCAGTAGTAGAGAATCCCGTGCAATTTTCGCACTAACACAACAACGCCCACTTACAGCTGAACAAGAATTCATAACAATTTGGCTGGACTGAGAAATAAATAACAGTAGCGAACTGAGTTTATTACGCACCTGTTTTCTCATAGTGATCCTTAACTTTTTGTGCGTAGCTTAGATCACTCATAAGGAAGATTAGGAAAAGACAGGCAACATTTATAGGCCATTTTATGAGAAGGGGGATTTGGAGCACCTGGTCACAACGGGAAAGCTGGAGGGAAAGAGAGCACCAGGTAGACCCAGGGAGAAAATGCTGGACGGACTTGCAGAGTGGCTGGGGACGGGGAGGGTGGGGGAGATGCTAGGGGCAACGAGAGATAGAGGCAGATGGAAGTCCATGATCGCCAACGCCATGCGGCAGGGCACCTACCTGATGATGATGAAATGTTAGATGGGGTCAGCAAAAGGAGTTGTTGACTGTTACTGTTACTGTTAAAGTATAATCTGAGGAAAGCATTGAAAGTTACAATTTTGGATGATGTGGTTATATGCTTTGTAAAATTTGTATAAATCACAAAAGTCCTACTTCCCTCCCCACCCCATTGACTATTGTATTGTGGCATAGGACCGATGTACATTATAAGTTCTGAGTTCTGAGTTCCCTTTCCCACAGGCTCTCATACACACCTAAAAGGTAAAATACTGACTTTTGCAGATACTATTAAAAAAAAAAAGAAAAACAACAGAAAAATAAGATGAACTGGTCTTACTGCATAAGGTAAAACGATAACTTTGCTCAGTCCAAAGTACACAGCCCCAAATCAGGCATTTTAATTGGAAAGACGAAAATTAGTGGTGTGAAGGCGAAATGGGGTGTTACCAAACCATGGCACCAACGAAGTTTGCTGCCTCAATTTCAACTCGCCTAACTCTCCCACCATAAGAAAGTTCCCGTTAACTGTCTCCTCAAGATCTGATTGATAACCGTTGCATACAAAGCCCTTTACCCTTTGACTCCCGCACCCTATCCACCGACTGCAAAAACTTAACCCTTTGACTTCCGCACCCTATCCACCAACTGCAAAAACTTAACCCTTTGACTCCCGCACCCTATCCACCAACTGCAAAAACTTAACCCTTTGACTCCCGCACCCTATCCACCAACTGCAAAAATTAACACTTTGACTCCCGCACCCTATCCACCAACTGCAAAAAACTTAACCCTTTGACTCCCGCACCTATCCACCAACTGCAAAAACTTAACCCTTGGACTCTCGCACCTATCCACCAACTGCGAAAAATTTAACACTTGGACTCCCGCACC
>JAPXFY010000014.1:29696282-29701282 GCA_030674185.1 Monoplex corrugatus | reverse complement strand
AGATGCTAGGGGAAACGAGAGATAGAGATGGTTGGAAGTCCATGGTCGCCAACGCCATGCGGCAGGGCACCTGATGATGATGATGATGATGATGACTCTAAAATGGACTTTGACAAGCTGGTCAACGGATTTGTCTCGTAAACAGCACAATGTCTACCTACAAAACCATCAGATCTGTTATTCGTTTAGTTTTCTTCATCAGAGTCCCTCCTATTCGCCTACCCGTGGATATAATTTTCTCTTCACCTAGTTGATAGACAGCTGAGCATTTGGGCATTGAATGGAGGGGAGGGGGGTTCTGTCATGTGAAACGAGTTTATACAGAATAGCTAGTTGCGTTGTGATTCAGACCTTTAATTATTTATTTTAGTTATTTACTATAATAATAATAATAATAATACCTAGGACTTATAAAGCGCACTAAGCCACTGGATCTAGGCGCTGGGGAATGGGGGATATAATAGGAAGTCAGTAAATACAAGACTACACAACAACTTACACATCATCAAATGACAATCAAATACATACATACATCATAATCACATAACATAATGATTTACATTCGCAATCTTCAAAATATGCATACCACGCAATTCAATCAAATATCAGATTCATTCCAATTAAACACTTTTCACTCAGTTACTCCATATAAACTATTATTCCACCCCTTCCCTACTACCCCCCACCCCCACGCGCATACACAAAATCCAATTACACATATCAGCCAGCCGACAAGGTGATGTGGGGAAAAGTGATCAGATGTCGAAATACTGCTGGAAAAGGTGTGTTTTCAAGTTTGACTTGAAAGAAGAAATGGACGGAGAGTGGCGTAATTTCTTGGGAAGAGAGTTCCAAAACTGGGGACCGAAATGCGAAAGTGAGCGAAAGCCATGAGATTTGCGGTTATACTGTATCTGCCTGAGGAGTCTTGAATCAGAGGAAGAGCGGAGAGACCGAGATGGAGTATACAAGTGCAGAATATCAGAAATATACTCAGGAGCAGAACCAGAGATAGAATTGAAGCAGATGCAAGCAGTCTTGTACTTAATTCTCTGAGACTATATATATATATATGTTCCTTTTTGAAGGTAAGATACATACATACACATGTCATTTACATATAACCAAGATTATTCCAGTGGTAGGCTGATAAAATACCAGTATAAAATATGGACTAGGTAAAACATAGTCTAGGTAGGGCTTCAGGACCTAGCCAGCTCATGGGTTTATGTGCAGGCTTAAGGCTTGTGCCACGGTCACCATACACATGACACCTGTGACGTTAGTGCATATGGAATTCGCTCCGAGCGCGGAGACGTCATCTTGAGAAACTGAAACTGAAACTTTGGACACCTTTGGTCACGTAGAATTTTTCTTGCTTTCTAGTCCCCAACGTGACATATTTTTTTGTCTGTTCTCTCACATCATTCTCTCCTCAAAGGTTTTTGATTTGTTTGTTTTGTCTCAGACTTGGCAGTTAATTTTGTTGACATAGAAGGTGTTTTTTTTGTTTGCTTGTTCTGTGTGTTTGTCTGTTTGTTTGTTCTTTGTGTTTGTCTGTTTGTTTGTTCTTTGTGTTTGTCTGTTTGTTTGTTCTTTGTGTTTGTCTGTTTGTTTGTTCTTTGTGTTTGTCTGTTTGTTTGTTCTTTGTGTTTGTCTGTTGCTTGTTCTTTGTGTTTGTCTGTTTGTTTGTTCTTTGTGTTTGTCTGTTTGTTTGTTCTTTGTGTTTGTCTGTTTGCTTGTTCTTTGTGTTTGTCTGCTTGCTTGTTCTTTGTGTTTGTCTGTTTGTTCTTTGTGTTTCTCTGTTTGTTCTTTGTGTTTGTCTGTTTGTTTGTTCTTTGTGTTTGTCTGTTGCTTCTTTGTGTTTGTCTGTTTGCTTGTTCTTTGTGTTTGTCTGTTGCTTGTTCTTTGTGTTTGTCTGTTTGCTTGTTCTTTGTGTTTGTCTGTTTGTTGTTCTTTGTGTTTGTCTGTTTGTTCTTTTGTTGTTTGTTGTCTTGTTTTGTCGTTTGTGTTTTGTTCTGTTTTGCTTGTTCTTTGTGTTTGTCTGTTTTGTTCTTTGTGTTTGTCTGTTTGCTTGTTCTTTGTGTTTGTCTGTTTGTTTGTTCTTTGTGTTTGTCTGCTTGTTCTTTGTGTTGTCTGTTGTTGTTCTTTGTGTTTGTCTGTTGCTTGTTCTTTGTGTTTTCTGTTTGTCTTGTGTTCTCTTTGTGTTTTGTCTGTTTGCTTGTTCTTTGTGTTTGTCTGTTTGCTTGTTCTTTGTGTTTTCTGTCTTGTTCTTTGTGTTTCTCTGTTTTGCTTGTTCTTCGTGTTTTCTGTTCGCTTGTTCTTTGTGTTTGTCTGTTGCTTGTTCTTTGTGTTTCTCTGTTTTGCTTTGTGTTTGTCTGTTTGCTTGTTCTTGTGTTTCTCTGTTTGCTTTTCTTTGTGTTTGTCTGTTGCTTGTTCTTTGTGTTTGTCTGTTGCTTGTTCTTTGTGTTTGTCTGTTTCTTGTTCTTTGTGTTGTTTGCTTGTTCTTTGTGTTCTGTTGTGTTCTGTTCTTGTTTCTGTTGTGCTTGTTCTTTGCTGTTTTGTTCTGTTTCTGGTTTGTTTCTTTTGTTTCTCTGTTTGCTTCTTCTTTTGTTTTGTCTGTTGTTTGTTCTTTGTGTTGCTCTGCTTGTTCTTTGTGTTTGTCTGTTCTTTGTGTTTCTCTGTTTGCTTGTTCTTTGTGTTTGTCTGTTTGTTTGTTCTTTGTGTTTCTCTGTTCGCTTGTTCTTGTGTTTTTCTGTTTAATTGTTCCCGTCATTGCAAGGGAAGCAACCTTATTTTCACTCTGTTGGAGCTGAGGATACACACCTGCATTTATTCTACTTGATAACGCTGTCCCTGACATCCTTTTGCCATAACCAGTTTATATGATATTATATACATTTTCCCCATGTGTCGCTCCGTGCTTGCCATTACAGTTTTTCTGTTTTTCTGAATCAATTGTTTTCAAAACTGTCGGCTGAAATAGTCGTCTGGTTAACACTTTGACTCTCACTTTGCAAAAGTATCTTTTCCCCACCCTATCCAACAACTGCAAAAAGTTAACACTTTGACTCCCTCACCCTATCCAACAACTGCAAAAAGTTAACACTTTGACTCCCTCACCCTATCCAACAACTGCAAAAAGTTAACACTTTGACTCCCTCACCCTATCCAACAACTGCAAAAAGTTAACACTTTGACTCCCTCACCCTATCCAACAACTGCAAAAAGTTAACACTTTGATCCTCCCTTCCCAACAACGCAAAGTACACTTGACTCCTCACCTATCCAACACTGCAAAAAGTTAACACTTTGACTCCCTCACCCTATCCAACAACTGCAAAAAGTTAACTCTTTGACTTCCCTCACCCTATCCAACAACTGCAAAAAGTTAACACTTACTTCCTACCTATCCATGCAAAGTAACACTTGACTCCTCACCCTATCCAACAACTGCAAAAAGTTAACACTTTGACTTCCTCACCCTATCCAACAACTGCAAAAAGTTAATTCTTTCATTCCCTCACACTATCCACCAGCTTCCTGCAGGAACCAACCAACCAATCAATCCACCAACCAACCAACCAACCAACCAACCAACCAACCAACCAACCAACCAACCAACCAACCAACCAACCAACCAAATAAATCAGCAACAACAACATCAACATCAACATCAACAAAAAAGCAAACAAACAAAGAAACAAAACCAACAAACCAACAGAGAAAGACAGAAAGAAAGAAAGAGAGAAGGAAGGAATGAAAGAAAGAAAAAAAGAAAGAAACAGATAAATGAACAAACAAACAAAACAAACAAAACCCATGGCCCCTACACTTAAAAGTTCCTTAGGATCGCAACTCACACGGGGTGGGAGAGGGGAGTTAACTTAGCGGGTGGGAAGGGGCGTAACTCGCGGATCAATGCCATTCCGCTGTGCACATTTAGTCTGGAGCGCCCAGCCCCTGAGTGTGTCTATATATATACACCAGTGTTAATTAATATGGAGTAGACTAACATATGTGTTCAAACGCTGTATATCGTATGACTGAACTTTTCTGCCGTCTGACTGTTTGTTCCATGTGATGTGAGTTCAAGGCTAGTTTAGCAAATCATTCCTTTCTCTCTCTGTCTCTGTCTCTCTCTGTGTGTGTTGTCTCTCTGTGTCTTTCTCTCTCTTTCTCTGTCTGTCTGTCTCTATCTGTCTCTCTCTGTGTTTGCCTCTGTCTGTCTCTGTCTCTCTCTGTCTCTGTCTCTGTCTCTCTCTGTCTGTCCCTGTCTTTGTCTCTGTCTCTCTCTGCCTGTCCCTGTCTCTCTGGCTTTCTGTCTCTGTCTCTCTGTCTCTCTCTGTCTTTCTCTCTCTGTCTCTGTCTGTCTCTCTTTCTATCTCTCTCTCTCTCTTTCTGTCTCTCTCTCTCACTTTCTCTCTTTCCTCTCTCTCTGCCCCCAACCTCTCTCTCTTTTTCTCAATCCCTTACACATTCCCTCCCTTCCTCACTCACACTCTCTCTCTTTGTCTCTCTCACTCATTCTTTCTCTCCCCTCTCTCTCTCTACCCACTCTCTATCTCTCTAACTCACTCACTCAGTCAGTCACTCACTCACTCACTCATCCATTCTCTCTCACTAACTCACTCACTCACTCACTCTCTCTCTCTTTGTCCCTCTCTCTTTCTTACTCTGTCTCTGTCTGCCCGACTCTCTCTCTGTGCCTCTTTCTGTCGCTCTCTCTCTCTCTCTCTCTCTCTCTCTCTCTCTCCTCTCTCTCTCTCTCTCTCTCTCTCTCTCTCTCAGCATGCCACGTATGTATCAAATGAAAAGGTCGTTTGTCTAATAGCGACACTGTCGTATGTTCTCCAGTGTCGGTGTATAAATGGATCGATATGTTTGCGTGCATGTGCATGCTGTGTGCGAGCGCGCGCGCGGGTGTGGGAATGTAAATGTGTGTAAGTGTGAATGTGTGTCTATGTGAATGTGAATGCGTGTGTGTGTGTGGTGTACAT
>JAPXFY010000014.1:29656282-29693782 GCA_030674185.1 Monoplex corrugatus | reverse complement strand
TAAAAAACAAAGAAAAAAGAAACAAAGAAACACAAAAAAACAAAAAAAACGAACAAACAAAAATCCAACCAACCAACCAACCTACCGACCGACCAACTAACCAACCAACCAACTAACCAACCAACCGGCCGACCAACAACCAACCAACCAACTAACCAACCAACCGGCCGACCAACCAACCAACCAACCAACCAATCAACCAACCAACCAACCAACCAACCAACCAACCAACCAACCAACCAACCAACCAACCAATCAACTAACCAACCAACCAACCAAGGAAGCAAGCAAGCAAGCAAGCAAGGAAGCAACCAACCAACCAACCAACCAACCACCAACCAACAACCAACCAACCAACCAACCAACCAACCAACCAACACAGAAACAAAACACACACAAAAACAACAACAACTTTTCAGTTTCAATTTCAGTTTCTTTAGATGACGTCTCCGCGCTCGGATCGAATTCCATATGCACTAACGTCACAGTTGCCATGTGATGTAGTATGGCACACGCCTTAAGCCTGCACATAGACCATGGCTGATCGAGTTCTTAGGTCCTACCTAAGGTATGATTTTTCCAGCCTACATCTTTTTTTTTTACAACAGCACAGGAATGGTTTATTATATTGCATTGTGTCGCGTTGAGTTGTCTTTTTGTAGCGTAAGTTTGAGTCGTACTGTGTTCTGTTCTATTATTTTGGGTTGCATTGTGTTAGGTTTTGGGTTTCATTGTGTTGTGTTGAATTGTTCGGGGTTGCATTCTATTGTATGCTATTTTGGGGGTTGTATAGTATCGTGTTGTGTTATATTGTTTTAGGCTGCATTGTACTGTGTTGTATTATTTTGTGTTGTGTTGTGCAGTGTGTTGTATTGCTTTGGGTTGTGTTGTGCTAGTGTGTTGTATTGCTTTGGGTTGTGTTGTGTAGTGTGTTGTATTGCTTTGGGTTGTGTTGTGTGTGTGTTGTATTGCTTTGGGTTGTGTTGTGTGTGTGTTGTATTGCTTTGGGTTGTGTTGTGTAGTGTGTTGTATTGCTTTGGGTTGTGTTGTGTTGTGTTGTGTGTTGTATTGCTTTGGGTTGTATTGTGCGTGTGTTGTATTGTTTTGGGTTGTGTTGTGTGTGTGTGTTGTATTGTGTTTGGTTGTTGTTTGTGTTGTGTTGTTTATTTTGGGTTGTGTTGTGTTGTGTTGTGTATTGTTTTGCTTGGGTTGTGTTGTGTTGTGTTGTATTGTTTTGGGTTGCGTTGTGTAGTGTGTTGTATTGCTTTGGGTTGTGTTGTGTGTGTTGTATTGCTTTGGGTTGTGTTGTGTGTGTGTTGTATTGTTTTGGGTTTGTGTTGTGTGTGTGTTGTATTGCTTTGGGTTGTTTGTGCGTGTGTTGTATTGCTTTGGGTTTGTGTTGTGTAGTGTGTTGTATTGCTTTGGGTTTGTTGTGTTGTGTTGTATTGCTTTGGGTTGTTTGTGTTGTGTTGTATTGTTTTGGGTTCGTTTGTGTGTGTGTTGTATTGCTTTGGGTTGTTTGTGTGTGTGTTGTATTGTTTGGGTTCGTATTGTGTTGTTTGTATTTTGGTTTGGTGTTGTGTTGTGTTGTATTGCTTTGGGTTGTTTGTGTTGTGTTGTATTGTTTTGGGTTGCATTGTGTTGTGTTGTATTGCTTTGGGTTGTGTTGTGTTGTGTTGTATTACTTTTGGGTTGCTTTGTGTAGTGTGTTGTATTGCTTTGGGTTCATTGTGTTGTGTTGTATTGTTTTGGGTTTTTGTGTTGTGTTGTATTGCTTTGGTGTGTTGTGTGTGTGTTGTATTGCTTTGGGTTTTTGTGTTGTGTTGTATTGTTTTGGGTTCTGTGTGTGTGTTGTATTGCTTTGGGTTGCATTGTGTTGTGTTGTATTGTTTGGGTTTGTTGTGTTGTGTTGTATTGTTTGGGTTGTGTTGTGTAGTGTGTTGTATTGCTTTGGGTTGTATTGTGTTTGTGTTGTATTTTTTGGGTTGTGTTGTGTGTAGTTGTATTGTTTTGGGTTGTATTGTGTTGTGTTGTATTGTTTTGGGTTGTATTGTGTTGTGTTGTATTGTTTGGGTTCATTGTGTTGTGTTGTATTGTTTGGTTTGTTGTGTGTTGTATTGTTTTGGGTTTATTGTGTTGTGTTGTATTGTTTTGGGTTTATTGTGTTGTGTTGTATTGTTTTGGGTTCATTGTGTTGTGTTGTATTGTTTTGGGTTCTATTGTGTTGTGTTGTATTGTTTTGGGTTGCATTGTGTTGTGTTGTATTGTTTTGGGTTGCATTGTGTTGTGTTGTATTGTTTTGGGTTGCATTGTGTTGTGTTGTATTGTTTTGGGTTCATTGTGTTGTGTTGTATTGTTTTGGGTTGCATTGTGTTGTGTTGTATTGTTTTGGGTTCATTGTGTTGTGTTGTATTGTTTTGGTTGCTATTGTGTTGTGTTGTATTGTTTTGGGTTGCATTGTGTTGGTGTATTGTTTTGGGTTGCATGTGTTGTGTTGTATTGTTTTGGTTCATTGTGTTGTGTTGTATTGTTTTGGGTTTATTGTGTTGTGTTGTATTGTTTTGGGTTCATTGTGTTGTGTTGTATTGTTTTGGGTTCTATTGTGTTGTGTTGTATTGTTTTGGGTTCATTGTGTTGTGTTGTATTGTTTTGGGTTGCATTGTGTTGTGTTGTATTGTTTTGGGTTGCTATTGTGTTGTGTTGTATTGTTTTGGTTGCAGTTGTGTTGTGTTGTATTGTTTTGGGTTCCATTGTGTTGTGTTGTATTGTTTTTGGGTTCCATTGTGTTGTGTTGTATTTTTTGGGTTCCATTGTGTTGTGTTGTATTGTTTTGGGTTCATTGTGTTGTGTTGTATTTTTTGGGTTCATTGTGTTGTTTGTTTGTTTTTGGGTTCATTGTGTTGTGTGTATTGTTTTGGGTTCCATTGTGTTGTGTTGTATTGTTTTGGGTTCTATTGTGTTGTGTGTTGTGTTGTTTTGGGTTCTATGTGTTGTGTTGTATTGTTTTGGTTCATTGTGTTTGTTGTTTTTTTGGTTCATTTGTGTTGTGTTGTGTTTTTTGTGGTAGCATTGGTTGTGTTGTTTTTTTGGTTCATTGTGTTGTGTTGTTTTTTTGGGTTCAATGTTTGTGTTGTATTTTTGGTGGTATATTGTGTTGTGTTGTATTGTTTTGGGTTCATTGTGTTGTGTTGTTTTGGTTATGTGTTGTGTTGTATTTTTTGGTTCATTTGTGTTGTGTTGTATTGTTTTGGTTGATTGTGTTGTGTTGTTGTGTATTTTGGTTGCATTGTGTTGTGTTGTATTGTTTTGGTTCATTGTGTTGTGTTGTATTTTTTGGGTTCATTGTGTTGTGGTTGTTTTTTGGTTGCATTGTGTTGTGTTGTATTGTTTTGGTTCATTGTTTGTTGTTTGTTTTGGGTTGCATTGTGTTGTGTTGTATTTTTTGGTTGCATGTGTTGTGTTGTGTTGTTTGGGTTATTTGTTGTGTTGCATTGTTTGGTTGATTTGTGTTGTGTTGTGTTGTTTTGGGTTGCATTGTGTTGTGTTTGTTTTGGTTGCATTGGGGTTGTGTTGTATTGTTTTGGTTGCATTGTGTTGTGTTGTATTGCTTTTGGTTGTATTGTGTTGTGTTGTATTGCTTTTGGGTTGCATTGTGTTGTGTTGTATTGTTTGGGTTCTATTGTGTTTGTGTGTGATTTTTGGTTGTATTGTGTTGTGTTGTATTTTTTGGGTTCATGTGTTGTGTTGTGTTGTGGTTGATTGTGTTGTGTTGTATTGTTTGGTTCATGTGTTGTTGTATTGTTTTGGTTCATATTGTGTTGTGTTGTTTGGTTGCATGTGTTGTGTTGTATTGTTTTGGTTGCATTGTGTTGTGTTGTTTTTGGTTGTTTTTGTTGGTTGCATGTGTTGTGTTGTTTGTATTTTTTGGATGTCTATGTTGTGTTGTGTTGTATTTTTTGGTTGCATTGTGTTGTGTTGTATTTTTGGTTGCATTGTGTTGTGTTGTATTTTTTGGTATTGCTGTTGTTTTGTTGTGTTGTGTTGTATTGTTTTGGGTTGCATTGTGTTGTGGTTGTATTTTTGGGTTGCATTGTGTTGTGTTGTATTTTTGGGTTTGTTGTGTTTGTGTTGTATTGCTTTTGGATTGTATGTGTTGGTGTTGTATTCTTTTGGGTTCATTGTGTTGTGTGTGTTGTTTTTGGTTGATTGTGTTGTGTTGTATTTTTGGATTGCATTGTGTTGTGTTGTTTGTTTTGGTTGCATTGTGTTGTGTTGTATTGTTTTGGTTGCATGTGTTGTGTTGTGTTGTTTTGGTTGCATTGTGTTGTGTTGTATTGTTTTGGGTTGCATTGTGTTGTGTTTGTATTGTTTTGGGTTGCATTGTGTTGTGTTGTATTGTTTTGGGTTGCATTGTGTTGTGTTGTATTTTTTGGGTTGCTTGTGTTGTGTTGTATTGTTTTGGTTGCATTGTGTTGTGTTGTATTGTTTGGGTGCATTGTGTTGTGTTGTATTTTTTGGGTGTGTTGTGTGTGTTGTATTGCTTTTGGTTGCATTGTGTTGTGTTGTATTTTTTGGTTGCATTGTGTTGTGTGTTGTATTGTTTGGTTCATTGTGTTGTTGTATTTTTGGTTGCATTGTGTTGTGTTGTATTGTTTTGTGTTCATTGTGTTGTGTTGTATTTTTGGTGCATTGTGTTGTGTTTTGGGTGATGTGTTGTTTGTTTGGGTTGCATTGTGTTGTGTTGTATTGTTTTGGGTTGCATTGTGTTGTGTGTATTTTTTGGTTCATTGTGTTGTGTTGTATTGTTTTGGTGCATTGTTTGTGTTGTATTGTTTTGGTGTTGTATTGTGTTGTGTTGTATTGTTTGGGTTGCATTGTGTTGTGTTGTATTGTTTTGGGTTATTGTGTTGTTTGTATTGTTTTGGGTTGCATTGTGTTGTATTGTATTGTTTTGGGTTGCTATTGTGTGTTGTATTTTTTTGGTTTGTATTGGTTGTTGTGTTTGTTATTTTGGTGCATGTGTTGTGTTGTGTTTGTTGAGTTGATTGTATTTGTTTTGGTTATTGGGTTGTGTTTGTTGTGTTGTATTGTTTTTGGTTGCCATTGTTTGTGTGTATTGTTTTGGGTTGTATTGTGTTGTATTGTATTGTTTTGGTTGCATTGTGTTGTATTGTATTGTTTTGGGTGTGTTATTGTGGTGTTGTATTTTTTGGTTGTGTATGTGTGTGTATTGTATTCTTTTGGGTGTGTGTGATTGTGTTGTGTTTTTTTGGTTGCATGTGTTGTGTTGTATTGTTTGGATTGCATGTGTTGTGTTGTGTTGTTTTGGGTTGCATGTTGTTGTGTTGTATTGTTTTGGGTTGCATTGTGTTGTGTTTGTATTGTTTTGGGTTGCATTGTGTTGTGTTGTATTTTTTGGGTTGCATTGTGTTGTGTTGTATTTTTTGGTTGATGTTGTGTTTGTGTTGTATTGTTTTGGTTGCATTGTGTTGTGTTGTATTGTTTTGGATTGAATGTGTGTGTTTGTATTGTCTTTGGTTGCATTGTGTTGTGTTGTGATTGCTTTTGGTTGCAATGTGTTGTGTTGTATTGTTTGGATTGCATGTGTTGTGTTGTATTGTTTTTGGATTGCAATATTGTGTTGTGTTGTTTATTCTTGGATTCATTGTGTTGTGTTGTGTTTGTATCATTGGTTCATTGTGTTTGTGTTGTGGTTGTATCTTTGGTTCATGTTTGTGTTGTATATTTTTTGGGTTGCTATGTGTTTGTGTGTATTGTTTCTTTTGGATTGCATGTGTTTGTGTGTAATTCTTTGGTTGCTAATGGTTGTGTTGTATTGCTTTTGGTTGCAATGTTTTGTGTTGTGTTGTTTCTTTGGTTCGACTGTTGTTTGTTTGTTTATTCTTTGGATTGACATTGTGTTGTGTTGTATTTTTTGGTTGCATGTTGTTGTGTTGTATGTGTTGTTCTTTGGTTCTATTGTTGTGTTGGTTGTATTTTTGGATTGCATGTGTTTGTGTTGTGTTGTATTTTTGGATTGCAATGTGTTGTGTTGTGTGTTTGGATTCTTTTGGATTGCGATGTGTTTGTTGTTTGTGTTGTGTTGTATTCTTTTGGATTGCAATGTGATTGTGTTGTGTTTGTTGTGTTGTTTCTTGATTGCAATGTGTTTGTGTTGTGTATTCTTTTGGATTGCAATTGTGTGTTGTGTTGTATTCTTTGGTTGCAATGTGTTGGTTGTGTTGTGTTGTGTGTATTCTTTGGATTGCAATGTGTTGTGTTGTGTTGTATTCTTTGGATTGCAATTTTGTGTTTGTTTATCTTTGGATTGCAATGTTGTTTGTGTTGTATTCTTTGGATTGCGATGTGTTGTGTTGTGTTGTATTCTTTGGATTGCAATTTGTGTTTGTTGTGTTGTGTTGTATTCTTTGGATTGCAATGTGTTTTGTGTTGTATTCTTTGGATTGCAATGTGTGTGTGTTGTGTTGTATTCTTTGGATTGCAATGTGTTGTGTTGTGTTGTGTTGTATTGTTTTGGATTGCATGTGTTGTGTTGTGTTGTATTCTTTGGATTGCATGTGTTGTGTTGTTTTTTGGATTGTGTTGTGTTGTATTCTTTGGATTGCAATGTGTTGTGTTGTATTTTGATTGCGATGTTTGTGTTGATTGTTGATTTGGATTGTTGTGTTGTGTTTGTATTCTTTGGATTGCAATGTGTTGTGTTGGTATATCTTTGGATTGCATTTGTGTTGTGTTGTATTGTTTTGGATTGCATGATGTTGTGTTGTGTTGTATTGTTTTGTGTTGTTTTTGGATTGTTTGGGATTGTTTGATTGCATGTGTTGTTGTATTTTTTGGATTGCATTGTTTGTGTTTTGTATTTTTTTGGATTGTATTGTTTGGGTTTTTGGATTGTATGTGTTGTGTGTGTTGTTTGTTTTGGATTGTTGTTGTTTGTTATTTTGATGGATTGTGTTTTGTGTATTGGTTTTGGGGATGTGTTGTGTGTGTTTGGTGTTGTATTTGTTGTATGTTTGGTTGCATTGTTTTTGGGTGGGATTGTATTGTGGTGTTGTATTGTTTTGGAGTTGCATGTTTTGTATTGTATTGTTTTGGGTGGGACTGTATTGTGGTGTTGTATTGTTTTGGGTTGTATTGTGTTGTATTGTATTGTTTTGGGTGGGACTGTATTGTGTGTTGTATTGTTTTGGGTTGCATTTGTGTTGTTTGTATTGTTTTGGGTGCATTGTATTGTTTGTTTTGGGTTGATTGTATTTGTATTTTGGGTTTGGACTGTATTGTGTGTTGTATTGTTTGGGTTTGCACTGTGTTGTGGTGTATTGTTTTGGGTTGCATTGTATTGTTTGTTGTATTGTTTTGGTTGCATTGTGTTGTGTTGTATTATTTTGGGTTACATTGTACTGCATTGTTTTGGGGTTGTATTGTGTTGTGTTGTATTGTTTTGGGTTGCATTGTATTGTTTCGTATTGTTTTGGGTTGAATTGCATTGAGTTGTATTGCTTTGGGTGCCACTGTATTGTGGTGTACTGCTTTGTGTTGCATTGTTGTTTTGTATTGGTTGGATTGTATTCTGTTATGTTGTATTGTTTTTGGATATATACATACATACATGCATATATATATATATATATCATCATCATCATCATCATCAAGTGCCTTGCCACATGGTTTTGGCGATCATGGCCTTCCATCTGTCTCTATCCCTTGTTGCCTCGAGCGCCTCTTCCACCCTCTTTGGCTTCAGCCACTCTGCAAGTCCGTCCAATATTTTCTCCCTGGGTCTACCTGGTGCTCTCTATCCCTCCAGCTTTCCTGTTGTGACCAGGTGTTCCAACTCCCCTTTCCTCATAAAATGGCCTATAAATGTTGCCTGTTTTTCCCTAATCTTCCTCATGAATGATCTTCTTGTGTCTGCCTCCGTCAAGACCGTCTCGTTTTTTTTTATTTGCTGTCCATGGAACTCTGAACATTTTCCTTAGAAACCACATCTCAGCTGCCTCAATCTTGTTCTGGCTTTGTGTGTTGACTGTCCACGTCTCACAACCGTATAACATTATCGGTTCTATATAACATTCAAGAACTCTCTATCTGATACTTATATGTATATATATATATATATACACACACATGTATACATAAATATATATATATATGTATGTACACACAAACTCACACAAACACACAAAAAACGCACACACACACACACACACACACACACACACACACACACACACACACACACACACACACACACACACACACACACACACACACACACACACACACACACACACACACACACACTGCAGATCAAAGTTTAATCCATCAAGGACTATAACATCTCAAATCACAGATTGCAACTTGGCGGAAGCAAAACAATTTCGTTTCGATAAATTGCAGACAACGTATTATAGTTACTGTACATACATTACTCTACAAGGCAGAAAAGTTATTCATAATTCAGTGTGAACGAAAGTACCAATTACAATTGAAAACAAAAAGCGAAAACAAAATATGTTTATACACGCACAGTTCACTGCAGATTAAATATCACTGAATTAGTAATTGTGACAAAAAATAACTACACCACACAAGAACAACATGAAAAGAAAATGTTGAATAAAAACGAATTGTGTACATTTCCATCGAAGAAGAATACACCGTGGCTTTCAATTGCATGATAGACATACTATGATCATAAATGAACAGCTGAACAGCACAGAAGCACAACAACAAGGGATAAAGGCTGTAACACTACACAATTATGATCCGACAAAGTTTGAACGAAAAGAAGAGCCAAACCAAACGAGAGGGTTCAAATATCTATCTATCTATCTGATATATATACATACACACACACATATACATAGATAGGTAGATAGGTAGGGTAGATAGGCTGATAGGCAGATAGGCGGATAGGTAGATAACTAGCAAGCTAGCTAGATGGATAGATAGGTAGATACATAGATAGACAGATAGATAGATAGACAGACAGACAGACAGACAGACAGACAGACAAGACAGACACACACACTTGTCTCATATAATTATAAGCCACATGTATAGACATAACAGTAGGAAGTAGGAAATTCTGTTCACTTGGACCAATAGGAAAGGGGAGGGTGCCTTGAATAAGACCAGGAAATTATATACGATCACATGATAAGGGCGGCGTGAGGAAGACAGAGAAAGTGAGGAAAAGAAGAATATTAAGGAGAAAGAAGAAGAAGGAGAAGAGGAAGAAGAAGGAGAAAGAAGAAGAAGGAGAAGAGGAAGAAGAAGAAGGAAAAGAAGAAGAAGAAGAAGGAGAAGGAGGAGGAGGAGGAGGAGGAGGAGCAGACAAGAACAAGAACAAGAACAAGAACAAGGACAAGAACAAGAACAAGAACAAGGACAAGAACAAGAACAAGAACAAGAACAAGGACAAGAACAAGAACAAGATCAAGAACAAGAACAAGAACAAGGACAAGAACAAGAACAACAAGGACAAGAACAAGAACAAGAACAAGAACAAGAATAAGAACAAGAACAAGAAAGAGAAGAGGAAATGGAGAAAGAGCAGAAGAAGGATGAAAAGAAGAAGAATTAGAGAAAGAGGTGTAGAAAAAGAACACTTAGTATGTTAAAAAAAAAAGGTAAGATTAGTTTGAATTGAACGAACTGAACAACAACATACAAAATATCACACTTTGAAGCAGAAAGGTGGTGGTGTTTTGAGCAATGCATAATACTCACAGTACACTATAGTATAGTATAGTATAGTATAGTTATAGTATAGTATAGTATAGTATAGTATAGTATAGTATAGTATAGTATAGTATAGTATAGTATAGTATAGTATAGTATAGTAGTATAGTATAGTATAGTATAGTATAGTATAGTATAGTAGTATAGTATAGTATAGTATAGTATAGTATAGTATAGTATAGTATAGTATAGTATAGAAGAGTAGAGTAGAGTAGAGTATAATGGAGTATAGTATAATGTGGTGTGGTGTGGTCTGGTGTGGTGTAGTATAGTATAGTATAGTATAGTATAGTATAGTATAGTATAGTATAGTATAGTATAGTATAATATAGTATAATATAGTAGAGTAGAGTAGAGTATAATAGAGTATAGTATAGTGTGTGTGGTGTGGTCTGGTGTGGTGTAGTATAGTATAGTATAGTATAGTATACATTTATAGTATAGTATAATATAGTATAGTATAGTAGAGTATAGTATAGTATAGTACAGTATAGTATAGTATAGTATAGTATATAGTATAGTATAGTATAGTATAGTATAGTATAGTATAGTATAGTATAGTTATAGTATAGTATAGTATAGTATAGTATAGTATAGTATAGTATAGTTATAGTAAAGTATAGTATAGTATAGTAAGTAGAGTAAGTAGAGTATAATAGAGTATAGTATAGTATAGTACAGTATAGTATAGTATAGTAGAGTAGAGTATACTACATTGTTGTGTAGTGAAGTGTAGTATAGTATAGTATAGTCTGGTAGAATAGAGTTGAGTAGAGTTGAGTAGAGGAATGGAATAGAGTAGAATAGAGTAGAGTAGAGTGGGTAGAGTAGACATATGGTAAGGTGTATTGTTGTGAAGTGTGCGTGTGTGCGTGTGTGTGTGTGTGTGTGTGTGTGTGTGTGTGTGTGTGTGTGTGTGTGTGTGTGTGGTGAGGTGTGCACACACGCATGTGTTTTTATGTGAGTGTGCATATGCGTGCGTGTGTAGTAGTAGTAGTAATAGTAGTAGTAGTAGTAGTAGTAGTAGTAGTAGGGACTGGCTTTCAATGGCCTAGGCCTTGCGGCCTATTTACGTCCCCTCTTTTTCAACTATTTCTAATACAGGTGTTAAAATGCGCATTTTCTTTTTGTTTGCATAAGCCTAATCAGGCCTTTAATCATCATAATCGATGAAAAGTTCTTTGAATTTTGGAATTTCGTCCAAAAAATTCTTGAATTTGTTAGTATCTTGTACAAATTTTATGTTAGTTGGGAGTTTATTCCACAAAGGGGCTACTCGATGTGAAAAAGAAAATTTTCTTGTGTTAGTACGACAGTGCTGAATAAATATCCTTGTTTCTTGTGATATTACATTGTGAAATAGAAAAGAGTTGTTCTAGGTATGTAAGCTTCAAGCACACACATACAGGACGCTGAACAGACAACACCTCCACATGCATATGGTCACTGTTGCTGTTGGTACTTCAAGTCAAGATTCACATTCCCTTTTGCAATTCTCTTTTCGGTCGAAAAAGTGTAATTTTCGTCTTGTGAGTACCAATCACCAATCCTCAACTGAGAAACGTTTACGTGGAGTGCATTTATTTTTAGTACTATAGTATGTTTTGTTTTTTAATTGACGAAAAACAATTATGTATGGCGTTTTTGTGTTGACAATATTCTGATGGTGATTTCAACCAAATTAATTCGTTTATTATGAAAGCATCTTAATACAAAAAATTGCTGTGGACAGCTTCAAGAGACAGATAGATAGATAGAGATAGAGAGAGAAAGAGAGAGAGAGAGAGACAGAGACAGACAGAGACAGAGACAGAGATGGCATTAAAAGCAAGGTCAATGCTGTTACTCGATTGAAAACATCACCATCATCATCATCATCTCATCGTCATTACAGAAGAATTTCACGTATCGATGGAATTATCAAAGACTGTTGCACATCCACGTAATTTATCAACTGGAGTTTGGTGAAGTTCATGCGAATAAGTTATACACTATTTGCCTTTAGTATTGACATGTTCCTTGACGTTTATCGGAATCTATGAAAGTCAGTCATCATCCTTTTGACTTTGGTTGCCACGAGACTTTTTGACACCTTAAGCTAGGAATGTCAGTGCAACGTTTCAGATGGTGCAATAATTTTGGTTCATATGATTGTAACCAGACGACACCCCCCCCCCCAACAAAATAGAATCAGAACGCGTATTCAATACAACCAGACAAGACAGGCACAATTTTTCGGCCAACTGGCGTTTGTCAAACGTAGACGTAAGATCACAAACGAACAAATACACCAAATACAAAAATTAGGAGAAAAAGACTGAAACTGCCCTGGTGCTTCGTCCAGTGGCAAAAAAAGGACTAAAATGACATCATAATGCGTTTGTGAGTAAATATGACGTCAGAGGGGAAGTGAGATGAATTCTACAATTTGAAAAGTGGTCATGCCATATTAAAGCTGTTTTATCCTGAAGAGGGTCCCGAGCTAAAAACTATGATGTACTAGCTAAGAGAGGAAGGCCACACACAGGCCGAAATACTGGGCTCAAAATTCCGATGTGTTCTCTTGTTTTTTGGTTTATCTGCAATATACATACATACACACACATACACACACACACACACACACACACACTGCACAGCAAAATATTATATTTTTTTATATTTATATATATTGTATGTACATATATATGTGTATATATATTACTATGTGTGTGTGTGTGTGTGTTTGCACATTTACGTCGTTTTGTTGTTTTTTCTGTGCACATGCTGCTTCGTTATATATATATATATATATATATATATATATATATATATATATATATATCTCATTCCCCTTTGACCCTTATTATATCTTTATCCCCCGCCATCGCAATCCCCCCTACCTTTTTGTTTTTGTTTTGTTTTGTTCTGTTTTCTAACAAGTTTATACAGGATAGCTAGTTGTGTTGTGATTCAGGCCTTTAATTATTTATTTATTTATTTTATAAATATATGTTCCGTTTTTGAAGACAAGATGCACATGTATTTACAAGTAACTAAGCTTATTCCAGTGGTAGGCTGATAAAATACCAGTATGAAATATAAACTAGGTAAAACACAGTCTAGGTAGGGTCTCAGGGCCTGGCCAGCTCATGGGTTTATGTGCAGGCGTAAGGCTTGTGCCATGATTACCATACAAATGGCACCTGTGACGTTAGTGCATATGGAATTCGTTCCTAGCGCGGAGACGTCATCTTGAAAAACTGAAACTGAAACTGTTTTCTAAACACTGACATTCATAGCTGTTCAACTCAAAAACGTCTCGTGGCAGCATCATTAAGATCTCCATGCATAAACCGCGTCGGCAAGTAAAAGACGGTCTTTCCATGGACTGCAAGGTACCGACCAGGTGTTCCGTTACTTCCTGTGTCCAAGCGTTCATTGTTTAAAACCCTTTGACTCCCGCACTCTATCCACCAGCATCCTGCATTGTCAACCATGTTCGCAAAGCAAACACTTAACCCTTTGACTTCCGCACCCTGTCAACCAGCATCCCGCATTGTCAACCATGTCAGCAAAACAGGAAGCTAGTGGAAGGGTGAGGGAGTCCAAGGGTTAAGTTTTTGCAGTTGGAAGATAGGGTGCGGGAGTCAGAGGGTTAAAGGTGTTTTACACTTATCTTGAGAGAATTTCAAACGATTTTAATTTTTCGATTGGATAGACAGAGGGTGTGTACGTCAGCTCCAAGAGAGTATTAGAAAATTTTTAAGTGAATTTTTATTTTTCGAACTTGCGACTTCTTATTCAGTCGCAAGTCTGGTCCAAATTTTGATGATAATCCATCCATCTCAGCTGATTTGTTTTTTTTTTAATAGGCACACTGACATGCAGGCAGATAGACAGATTGATCTCCCTTAAGTTGACGTGAAGCAATCTCCCTTTGTTAAGAGATTAACCCTTTGACTCCCGCACCCTATCCACCAACTGCAAAAAAATTAACCTTTTGACTCCCTCACCCTATCCACCAGCTTCCTGCAGAAAGCTGGTGGATAGGGTTACAGAGTCGAAGAGTTAAGTTTTTGCATTTGCTGGCATGCTTGACAATGCAGGATGCTGGTGGACAGTGTGCGGGAGTCAAAGGATTAATGGAGAAAGTGGACAGATTTGATGATAGTCCACACTTCTCAGCAAATTCGTTAGGTTTATGGACGCATAGACAAGCAGACAGACAGACTGGTACTCCCTTCAGTCGGTGTGAAACACTGTCCTTTTGTTTGGAGGAGATTAACCCTCTCATTCCCACACCCTGTCCTGCACCGTCAACCATTGTAACAAAGCAAAATAGTTAACCCTTCGATTCCTCACCCCATCCACCAGCTTCCTGCAGGAGAGTGGTGGATAGGGCGAGGGGAATCGAAGGGTTAATATTTTTGCAGTTGGTGGATAGGGTGCGGGAGTCAAAGGATCAAAAAAACAAAAAGAAAAAAAAAGGAAGAAAGGGAACAGGGAGGAGGAAAAAAGGAGAGAAGATTAAGAAGAACAGAGGAAGAGCTGAAAAGATGGAGAAAAAAAATGAGGATGAAAAGAAAGAGGACCAGGAGGAAGAAAGAGGGGGGGGGGGAGGGAGAGAGGGAGGGAGGGAGAGAGGGGGGGGGAAGGGAAAGCAGAAATATGGACATTTCGCACGGCGTGGTTATGGTCATCATCCATCGCAGTTACTACAGCGTGTACTTATAGGCCTGCAGTGCCGTGTAGGCTTTAGTGCCGGTCAGCAGGCTGTTGTATGTCGTCGTATCGAACATGGCCGTGGTGGAGGACGTGCAGTACATGGTGTTTCCCGTTGCCATCCCTACTGTCACCCATTCTCCCGTAGAAATGAGAGGGCAGATCACGGATGCTCCCGAGTCGTACTGGAATCGGAAGATTTACCATGAGATGCGATGCGATACGATACGATACGGTACGATATGATACGATACGATATGACACGGCACGATACTACACGATATACGATACGACACGTCACGATATGATACGATACGATACGATACGGTACGGTACGACACGATACGAAACGACACGACACGACACGATACGCGATACGATACGATACGATTCGACACGATACGACACGACACGACACGATACGATACGATACGATACGACACGATACGATACGATACGATACGACACGATATTATATGATACAATGCAATACGATTCGATACAATTTGCTATGCTACGATACGATACGATACTATACGATACGATGCCATACCATACCATACCATACCATACCAAATACCATACCATACCATACCATACCATACCATACCATACCATACCATACCATACCATACCATACCATACCATACCATACCATACGCTATTCTACGATACGATACGCTATGCTACGATACGACACGATGTGCTATGCAACGATACGATAGGATAGCTATGCTACGATACGATACAATACGATACGATACGATACACGATGCGCTATGCTACGATACAAGATACGATACAACACGACACGACAAAACACGACACGATAAGACAGAACACGATACGATACTATACGATCAGATATGACACGATACGATACGATACGATAAATACGCTATACTACGATACGATACGATACACTATGCTTCGATACGATACAATGTGATACGATGCGATACGAACTACTTTGCTATATGATCCATTTTTCCCCAAGGCTGATAGATAAACATTACACAATGTGGTATTTATGCTGGCTGATAGATAAACATTACACAATGTGGTATTTATGCTGGCTGATAGATAAACATTACACAATGTGGTATTTATGCTGGCTGATAGATAACCATTACACAATGTGGTATTTATGCTGGCTGATAGATAACCATTACACAATGTGGTATTTATGCTGGCTGATAGATAAACATTACACAATGTGGTATTTATGCTGGCTGATAGATAAACATTGCACAATGTGTATTTATGCTGGCTGATAGATAAACATTGCACAATGTGGTATCTATGCTGGCTGATAGATAAACATTGCACAATGTGGTATCTATGCTGGCTGATAGATAAACATTACACAATGTGGTATTTATGCTGGCTGATAGATAAACATTGCACAATGTGGTATCTATGCTGGCTGATAGATAAACATTGCACAATGTGGTATTTATGCTGGCTGATAGATAAACATTGCACAATGTGTATTTATGTGGCTGATAGATAAACATTGCACAATGTGGTATCTATGCTGGCTGATAGATAAACATTACACAATGTGGTATTTATGCTGGCTGATAGATAACCATTACACAATGTGGTATTTATGCTGGCTGATAGATAAACATTGCACAATGTGGTATTTATGCTGGCTGATAGATAAACATTACACAATGTGGTATTTATGCTGGCTGATAGATAAACATTACACAATGTGGTATTTATGTGGCTGATAGATAAACATTACACAATGTGGTATTATGCTGGCTGATAGATAAACATTGCACAATGTGGTATTTATGCTGGCTGATAGATAACATTGCACAATGTGGTATTTATGCTGGCTGATAGATAAACATTACACAATGTGGTATTTATGCTGGCTGATAGATAAACATTACACAATGTGGTATTTATGTGGGCTGATAGATAAACATTACACAATGTGGTATTTATGCTGGCTGATAGATAAACATTGCACAATGTGGTATTCTATGCTGGCTGATAGATAACCATTACACAATGTGGTATTTTATGCTGGCTGATAGATAAACATTGCACAATGTGGTATCTATGCTGGCTGATAGATAACCATTACACAATGTGGTATTTATGCTGGCTGATAGATAAACATTACACAATGTGGTATCTATGCTGGCTGATAGATAAACATTGCACAATGTGGTATCTATGCTGGCTGATAGATAAACATTACACAATGTGGTATTTATGCTGGCTGATAGATAAACATTACACAATGTGGTATTATGCTGGCTGATAGATAAACATTACACAATGTGGTATTATGCTGGCTGATAGATAAACATTACACAATGTGTATTTATGCTGGCTGATAGATAAACATTACACAATGTGGTATCTATGCTGGCTGATAGATAAACATTACACAATGTGGTATTTATGCTGGCTGATAGATAAACATTACACAATGTGGTATTCATGCTGGCTGATAGATAAACATTGCACAATGTGGTATTTATGCTGACTGATAGATAAACATTGCACAATGTGGTATTTATGCGGGACTGATAGATAAACATTGCACAATGTGTATTTATGCTGACTGATAGATAAACATTGCACAATGTGGTATTTATGCTGGCTGATAGATAAACATTACACAATGTGTATTTATGCTGGCTGATAGATAAACATTACACAATGTGGTATTTATGCTGGCTGATAGATAAACATTGCACAATGTGGTATTTATGCTGGCTGATAGATAAACATTCACAATGTGTATTTTTGCTGGCTGATAGATAAACATTGCACAATGTGGTATTTATGCTGGCTGATAGATAAACATTGCACAATGTGGTATTTATGCTGGCTGATAGATAAACATTACACAATGTGTATTTATGCTGGCTGATAGATAAACATTACACAATGTGGTATTTATGCTGGCTGATAGATAAAATTGCACAATGTGGTATTTATGCTGGCTGATAGAGAAACATTCACAATGTGGTATTTATGCTGGCTGATAGATAAACATTACACAATGTGTATTTATGCTGGCTGATAGATAAACATTGCACAATGTGGTATTTATGCTGGCTGATAGATAAACATTACACAATGTGGTATTTATGCTGGCTGATAGATAAACATTGCACAATGTGGTATTTATGCTGGCTGATAGATAAACATTACACAATGTGGTATTTATGCTGGCTGATAGATAAACATTACACAATGTGTATTTATGCTGGCTGATAGATAAACATTGCACAATGTGGTATTTATGCTGGCTGATAGATAAACATTACACAATGTGGTATTTATGCTGGCTGATAGATAACATTACACAATGTGGTATTTATGCTGGCTGATAGATAAACATTACACAATGTGGTATTTATGCTGGCTGATAGATAAACATTACACAATGTGTATTTATGCTGGCTGATAGATAAACATTACACAATGTGGTATTTATGCTGGCTGATAGATAAACATTACACAATGTGGTATTTATGCTGGCTGATAGATAAACATTACACAAGTGTATTTATGCTGACTGATAGATAAACATTACACAATGTGGTATTTATGCTGGTGATAGATAAACATTACACAATGTGTATTTATGCTGGCTGATAGATAAACATTACACAATGTGGTATTTATGCTGGCTGATAGATAAACATTACACAATGTGGTATTTATCTGGCTGATAGATAAACATTGCACAATGTGGTATCTATGCTGGCTGATAGATAAACATTACACAATGTGGTATTATGCCTACTGTACCCTTTCCCCCATAGGGAACTATCAAATCTGATTGATGAATGGATGAATGTGATAACTACATTAAGCAAAACGAAAGAAATAATCATGAGAAAAGACAGACAGAAGGACAGAGAGGGAAGAGAGAGAGAGAGAGAGAGAGAGAGAGAGAGAGAGAGGAGAGAGAGAGAAGAGAGAGAGAAGAGAGAGAGAAAGAGAGAGAGAGAGAAGAGAGAGAGAAGAGAGAGAGAGAGAGAAGAGAGAGAAGAGAGAGAGAAGAGAGAGAGGAGAGAGAGAAGAGAGAGAGAGAGGAGAGCACTCGCAGTTGCTAAACATATCTTATTCATAAGTGAATCAATGTTACATATATGATCTATGAACTAAGTGTGTGTTTATGTCCCTTATATTAGAAGAAGAAAAGGAGAAAAAAAAAAAGATCAGTAGCGTGCATGTGGTTTATGGCATCATCGAACAAAAATGTTATCGTTGAATATAAGGTCCCACATTATCAAGTACACAGTTGTGCAATATATAACACGTAAATCTATCACTATTTCTGCTGTTTTCATAGAGAATGAGAGAACTTAAAAGTTAGACAGACTGAGAAGACTGAAACATTCTTCAGTTTATAAGCGTTTGCTTTCCTTAATGAAAATAAATACTGCACTAGACATCCTTTCGTTGCCCCTAGGTCGAAGATATTCACTTCCAAACAGTAATATCCTTACTGATTGAGCTGTAATGGGGAGGGTTTTGTTGACTTCGCCAGATTCCTCGATACAATTAATTATATAGCCTTAGTCAAAAGGTGCTTTGTGGTGACTTTTCTAGTTCAAATCACTGCAACTAATTTTCTTGTCTTTGCACAGCCTGAACAATCCTGGATATTGAGCTTTAAATGTCAAATCAAATAGCAGACATGAATTCATGGAGGTTGAACAAATCATTTATTAGCCAGTCAAGTTTATATTTAAACTTTTACTCAAATTTCAGCCTTCCTTTAACAGATAGGTGTAGTAGGCTGAGAATAAAGTTTGGTGTTAAACCAGTGGTTGTACCTATGTATGTATTTTCTAGTTGTTTTTTTTATCAAGGTTACTCACTAGTTTATAATTTCAATTGTTTTTGGGTTTTTTGCCTATTTTTTAATGTATTGTGCAATATTAAAGTGTAAATTTAAGGTTTCATTGGTGACACTTTTGTGTCACAGGCCTACAGTTCTTTGATCAATCACAGTGGAAAAAAATGATTATAAACTGCAATGA
This sequence comes from Monoplex corrugatus, assembly GCA_030674185.1. Taxonomy (NCBI): domain Eukaryota; kingdom Metazoa; phylum Mollusca; class Gastropoda; order Littorinimorpha; family Ranellidae; genus Monoplex; species Monoplex corrugatus. The sequence goes on along the minus strand of JAPXFY010000014.1, from coordinate 29,674,280 downwards.
AATAGGGCTTTTCAAGTTTTATGCATAAAACTGCCTGAATAGAACTCATCAGCATTGCAATCAAATGGACACTTTGGAAACTATTTGAGTTTTTAGCGTTTGTGTGACATCTGTCACGGATGAAACTATGCCCTATAAAGTATGAACTACTGCCTCGGGAAAAACTAAATGATTTGTTCAACCCCCATGAATTAATGTCTGCTGTTTGATTTGATGTTTAAAGCTCAATATCTAGGATTGTTCAGGCTGTGCAAAGGCAAGAAAATTAGTTGCAGTGATTGGACTAGAAAAGTCACCACAAAGCACCTTTTGACTAAGGCTATAATTAATTGTATCGAGGAATATGGCGAAGTCAACAAAATGTGTTTCACGGCAGGTAACTTGTTTTCTTTGATGAAGACAAAAGAAAAAGAAAGAAGTGGCTACTAAGGGCGGCATACAACAACTGAATAACAAAAGATATGAATGCAAGCTTCACACCAACGGCACAACGTACATGTTTATCTGCATCTGGTCTAGAAAATACCTCTGTCTAGTTTGTAAGAAAGACAGAAAGAAAGAAAGACAGAAAGAAAGAAAGAAAGAAAGAAAGAAAAAAATTAGACTTTTGAGGCAGAATTGTTTGTCTTCTTCTTTTTCTTGTCATTATCATTATTATTATCATCATCATTATTATTATTATTATTATTAATATTATTATTATTATTATCAACACTATTATTATTATCATTATCATTATTATTATTATTATTTTATTATTATTTAATATTATCATTATTATTAGTAGTATACTTACCACACAAACCACGTAGGGTTTACCGTCCTTGCGAGCCAGGGTGAGTTTTTGCTGAGTCAAAGAAGCTGTGTTTATCTTTACTGGAACTTGCTTCACACTGGTCTGCATCACCACGTCTGCACACAGTCCACATTGCCTGTTTTGTAACAATAGCGACAACAGCACCCTTTCGTTTGTTCTTGTCGGAGGTTGGAGGTTGGAAATTGTTCAAGAGAGAATTATTGCGCTCAGCCCTCAACTCTAATCTGCCAGCAATTATCTCGCAGACTCCCTAAGCCAGCGCAAAACCCTTCAGTTTCCAGTTTCAATTTCTCAAGAAGACGTCTCGACGCTCGGAATGAATCCATATGCACTAATGCCACAGGTGCCATGTGATGGGGGAAGATCCAGAATGATCACGGCACAAGCCTTAAGCCTACACATAAACCAATGAGTTGGCCAGGTCTTGAGGTCCTACCTAGATAGTTCCATAACCCTGGGATCGTAGGGCAGTGAGGTGGCAGAGACCTCAACTTTTCCCAGGGCCAGCGCCTCGAGGGCTGCGCCCATCCCCTCTCTCTCACTTCAAATTCATATTCATATTCACATTTTTTAAACCAAGACTTCAGAAAGGCAAAAAGGCTAATTGGTTTTCAGGGGGTGGGACCTGGGAAATCAACCCATCTCTCCAATGTTTTATACCAAGGGCAATGCCCTGCTCTTCACGATTTTCAACTGCCGTGGGATCTTCAGCGTGCGCAGCCAGAAGGCACACGGGTCTGACTCGTTTTTCGTCCACTTCCGAAGGACTAGACGTTCAGTTTGAATTCCGGTCAAACTGAGAAGAAAAGTCGAGGCCTCTACGGGGAGCGAACCCTAGAACCTCGAGTTTAGTTATTAGCAGGCGAACGTCTGAACCATTCTGCCACTCTTCTCTCTTATGCATTGGTAAGGTCTTGAGAAGACCTTGTTGTCGTTGTCGTTGTTGTTGTTGTCGTTGTTCGTTGTTGTCGTTGTCGTTGTCGCTGCTGTTGTTGTCGTTGTCGTTGTTGTCGTTGTTGTTGTTGTCTTTGTCGTTGTCGTTGTTGTCGTTGTCGTTGTTGTTGTTGTCGTTGTCGTTGTCGTTGTCGTTGTTGTTGTTGTCGTTGTCGTTGTCGTTGTCGTGTTGTTGTTGTCGTTGTCGTTGTGTTGTTGTCGTTGTCGTTGTCGTTGTCGTTGTCGTTGTTGTTGTTGTCGTTGTCGTTGTCGTTGTTGTTGTTGTCGTTGTCGTTGTCGTTGTTGTCGTTGTCGTTGTTGTTGTCGTGTCGTGTCGTTGTTGTTGTTGCGTTGTCCTTGTTGTTTGCTGTTTTGCTTTGTTTTGTTTTTCTTCTTCTTGCTACTACTACTACTACTACTACTACTACTACTACTACTACTACTACTACTACTACTACTGGGCGTGAACTGCCTTCTTGGTTCAGGGAAATTGTGGTTTACGAGATCTGCTTATATGAAATAATTGGCGATTTCTGCCATGTCTGTTCAGACTTAAGGCTTGTGCCATGATTACCAATGCTAATGCATATGGAATTCATTCCGAGCGCAGAGACGTCATCTTGAGAAGCACGAAACTGAAACTGCCACACGATAGCTACCCGAAAATTGGTCCAGCTCCAAGAGGCTACCATGTCAGCGTCAAACCTGTCTTTTCCAGGTTGTTGGTAGATCTGACCAAATCATGTGATACCGTTAAACGGAACCTTCTGTGAGAGTGATACTACGAAAGTCTGGTTGCCCTCAGAAACTTGTTTCACTCTTTGCTTCCTTTCATGCTGGCCTGGGTTCAAGAGAATGATGAGGTATCCGAACCTTTCCCAGTACAGAACGGAACTAAACAGGGATTAGTTCTAACGCCCATACTGTTCTCCATCTCCTTTGATTCATTCATTCAGCAACTTTGAAAGAGGACGTTCATCCAGTTCAGCTCAAACGGAAGGTGGTGCATAGGTGAGGGAGTCAAAGGGTTAAGTTTTTGCTTTTTTTTTTTTGGCATGGTTCTCAATGCAGGATGCTGGCAGAAACGGGTGCAGGAGTGAAAGGGTTAATGCCATCCGTTATCTATGGTGCTGAAGGACGATCAGTGACGGGCCGGGTAAGGACAGAGGCAAGGCTATCGAAGATTATCTCACATTGATGAGTTCAGGGAGTGAAGGTGGTCACAGCTACCTCCTACAGACAGGACTGTAAGTGGACACTGTCGCTTGGGATCGCTATTTTCCGGCAGCAAATACGCGTTTGGCAGATAGTTTGAATGAAACGCTTGAATTGTTTTTTCAAAGATTCGCGTTTTATCCTTTGAAACTTCCAGAAGTGATAGTTCTTGTTCTTGTTCTTGTTCTTTTTTCTCGGTTTCATCAAAGAGGCATGAGGAAAATGCACTGTGATTAGATAATTGTAGGTCTCTTACAGCGAAGGAGCTGACGGAGCTGTTATGTCATTAACTACAAAGGCACCTACAGCGTAGTCACTGACGTATAACAATTCTGTCAAGAACTGAGTCAGACGAAAATCATAAATCCAGGTCTTCATATTCTTTGTAAATTCATTGTTGTCATCATCACACTGAATGTTTAAATACAAAATGAAAAAAAGAAAACCTTGCAATTTTAGACTGATCCTTGTATAAACGTCTTCAGCACATGTGGCGTCAGTGATAAATTATTGTTCGCTGAATGATGGATAACTACACACGAAGTAGAGAAGTTACAGTCATAATGGGAGATTTTAATGCTAAAGTGGGACAGGATAGGGTGGAGGATATAGTTGGACCTCATGGCCTTGGTACACAAAATGAAAGAGGGGGGGGGGGGAACTTGTAGAATGGGCACAGATGAATGAGTTCATAGTAGGAAACACCTGGTTTGAGCAGCCTAACAGAAGAAAATGGACTTGGATGAGTCCAGGAGATAATACCAAAAATCAAATTGATTACATCCTGATCAACAAAAGATTTAGAAATTCTTTACTGTCAGCAAAAACACTACCAGGCGCACACTGCAACAGTGACCACAATCCTGTAGTGGGAAGGTTTAGGCTGAAATTGACAAAAAGGAAACAGACCAAAAGCAACATCAAACTAAACCTTGGACTCTTAAAGACAGATGAAATGATACGTCAAAAATTTAATGTACATGTTCAAAACAAATTCAGTGCTCTGGAAGACGTTGGTAACAGTGAGGAACAATGGACAAAATTGAGAAAGTCTATAAATGAAGCTTTGAAGAAATCCCTAAGGCAAATAGAATAGCAAAAAAGAGCTGGATGACTAATGAAATTCTGGGCTTGATGGAGGAAAGGAGGAAGGCAAAGAGAAACGAGGAGATATACAGGAAGATAAACAAAGAAATCAGGTATAGGTGCAATGAAGCTAAGGAAGCTTGGCTGAACACAAAATGCAAAGAGATAGAAGAACGACACAAAATGAATCCTCAGGGTATGTATAGACGAATTGAAGAAATTGTCCTCAGGAAAAATACATGCACATCAACTGGTTGCTTAAAATCGAAAGATGGCACGCTTATCATGGAAAAAGACAAAATATTAGACAGATGGGGAGAGTACATTAAAGACCTTTTTGAGGATGACAGAAACGAAGAACACATAAAAAAGAACTTTGAAGGACCACCCATAATGAAAGATGAAGTTAGAGCAGCACTGAAAAAGATGAAACCAGGAAAAGCCCCAGGATCAGACAACATTACTACAGAGATGATTGAAGCCCTGGAGGAATTTGGCATAGAAAAAATAACAGTCTTCCTAAATGATATTTATGACACTGGAAAAATCCCCAAAGATATGTCAAAATCAATTTTCATTGCACTTCCAAAGAAGACAGGGGTCCATCGCACAATCAGTTTGATGAGTCATGTAACAAAAATCCTGTTAAGAATAATCATGATGAGGACAAGGAATAGAATCAAAAGAGAAATAGCAGAAGAACAGTGTGGATTTGTGGAGGGGAAAGGAACTATTAATGCCATATACATCCTAAGAACTATCATAGAGAGGTCAATTGAGATGAATAAGGATTTGTATTTATGCTTTGTTGACTATACCAAGGCTTTCGATCGGGTACGACATGAAGAATTGATCAACCAACTGGAGAGACTCAATGTTGATGGAAAAGATCTACGAATAATCAGGAATATGTACTGGGAACAAACAGCTGCAATGAGAATAGAAAACAATATAAGCTCTTTTCAAAATATCAAAAGAGGAGTCAGACAGGGTTGTGTTTTGTCACCAGATCTGTTTTCACTATATAGCGAAAACATCATGAGAAACCTAGAAGAAGACCCTGGATTAAAGGTTGGAGGGAAAATGATAAACAACATTCGGTACGCAGATGACACCGTGCTAATTGCAGAAAATGAAAGGGACCTACAAAACCTTGTGAATATACTAGAAATAGAAAGTAAAGGTAAGGGGTTGGAACTAAACAGCAGGAAGACTGAAGTCATGGTGATCAGTAAAAAACATGAAATCCCCTCATGCAAAATAACAGCAAATGGCACAACCTTGACACAGGTTAATAAGTTCAAATACCTGGGAACGGTCATTCATCAGACGGCAGATGCACATCGGAAATAGCTGGCAGAATCGGCCAAGCCAAAACAGCATTCAAGAAGATGACAAGCATTCTTACCAACAAATGCCTATCAATTAACATCAGAAAGAGAGTCCTTGAATGTTATATAGAACCAATACTGTTGTACGGATGCGAGGCATGGACAGTCAGCAAGCAAAGCCAGAGCAGGATCGAGGCAGCCGAGATGTGGTTTCTCAGAAGAATGTTGAGAGTTCCATGGACAGGAAAGAAAACAAACGAGACAGTCTTGATGGAGGCAGACACAAATAGATCACTCATAAGGAAGATTAGGAAAAGACAAGCAACATTTATAGGCCATTTTATGAGGAAGGGGGATTTGGAGCACCTGGTCACAACGGGAAAGCTGGAGGGAAAGAGAGCACCGGGTAGACCCAGGGAGAGAATGCTGGACGGACTTGCAGAGTGGCTGGGGATGAGGAGGGTGGGGTAGATGCTTGGGGCAACGAGAGATAGAGATGGTTGGAAGTCCATGGTCGCCAACGCCATGCGGCAAGGCACCTGATGATGATGATGATGATGATGATGAAGTAGAGAGAAAGATTTTAATGACTGAAGGCCACATCAACCGCGGCAAGCCTGAAAGGAGAAGAGACCTTTTTCATGTCGAGGCTCTTCAGAGTTCATGCAAACGCAAAAGATATTTCATTTCCAGAGCATACAGGTGGTGAAGACTGTGTTGCAAAGGTTGCTGATATCGGTTTTGTGGGTTTATGCACATCAGAAATAACCGGCAGAATCGGCCAAGCCAAAACAGCATTCAGGAAGATGACAAGCATTCTTACCAACAAATGCTTATCAATTAACATCAGGAAGAGAGTTCTTGAATGTTACGTAGAACCAATACGTTGTACGGATGTGAAGCGTGGGCAGTCAACAAACAAAGCCAGAACAAGATTGAGGCAGCCGAGATGTGGTTTCTGGGAGGAATGTTGAGAGTTCCATGGACAGCAAAGAAAACAAACAAGACAGTCTTGACGGAGGCAGACACAAGTAGATCATTCATAAGGAAGATTGGAAAAGACAGGCAACATTCATAGGCCATTTCGTGAGGAAGGGGATTTGGAGCACCTGGTCACAGCGGGAAAGCTGGAGGGAAAGAGAGCACCAGGCGGACCCAGGGAGAGAGTGCTGGACGGACTTGAGGAGTGGCTGAAGACGAGGAGGGTGGAGGAGATGCTTGGGGCAACAAGAGATAGAGACAGATGGAAGTCCATGATCGCCAACGCCATGCGGCAGTGCACCTGATGATGATGAAATGTATGCAAACATTATTTAGCATTGTGGCCTAGTTTGTTTGTGTTATCTGTATCATTCATTGTCCATTGCTGTTTAATAAGTACAACTGTACATTCAAAAAAAAAAAAAAAAAAAAAAAAAAAAAAAAAAAAAAGGAAAAACAAACAAACAAAACAAACAAAAACAAACAAAACAAACAAACAAACAAGAGGGCAAGGGGGAGAGGAAGAAAAGAGGGAAAAAAGAACTAGTAAAGATTGACACATGTATTTTGAATATACATACTTTTCAAAGACTGTTAAATAAGATTAATAATTGAACAGTGTAATGCCAGAGTGGACGCCTTTCATTTGTCCGTCTTTTAATGCTCAGTGGAATAATTATAAACCACTGTTTTCTTAATAGAAAACAAATTCATCTTTATGACATGTTTGAAATCTTGATGTTTATTTTGAAATTTCCCATGCATGAAATTTTTTTTTGTCTTCTGTATGCTTATATTGTCAGATGGCAAAAATGTTCCTCTTATGTGTATGAACTGAAATTGTTATTAATTTTGTTTTGTTTTGTTATCACATTGTTTGTTGATGTCTATTCAGTTAAAAAATGAATTAAAAAAAAGGTGAAATAAAAAAAAACTATAAAAAAAAGTACAACTGATTGTCTTAATTTGTGTATTAAAACATAAATAAATATCATCAGATTTTCGTATTATTGTATGTGAAATACATTTCGAACAATTCTATTGCATTCATGGTAGTGATTGGTTTTAGTGCCTAAAATATTCACAGTTTGATGTTCATCAAAAATGGGACAAAAACAAGAAGAAGAAGAAGAAAAGAAAAAGAAGAAGAAGAAGAAGGAGAAGAAGAAGAAAGAAGAAGAAGAAGAAGAAGAAGAAGAAGAAGAAGAAGAAGAAAAAAGAAGAATGAAAGAAAAGGAAGTTAAAATATAAACATCAACATCATCAACAACTTCAACAACATCAACAACAACAAAAACAACAACAAAAACAGCAAAAACATCATCGTCGTCATCATCATCATCATCATCATCATCATCATCATCATCATCATCATCATCATCATCAACAACAACAACAACAAGCAGCATACAGTAGCAAGCAGCAAGAGCATCTACAGCAGAAGGTAAAACGCAGAGAAGAAGAGGAGGAACAGGAGTCGGAGGGAGCAAAGGACTACCACCGACAGGAATTTCAGCATAACAATCATCTTACTCAATAAATTGGAATCGTTAGAGGCACCAGCAGCTACCACGTTGCAATTGGTGAAATCGATGTCACTCTTGCTGATCTTATCGTTCGGGAAACATGCAGGAAGAACGCACTTGGAGTCAAAGGTCAAAGGTGGCGTCACCGGATACACGTGCAACGTAGAGGCTGGCAGAAAGAAGGACCCACGCATTTCAATGCGATTTAATTTACTCAAAAACAAGTGTGACTGCCCGCGTTCGAGCAATCAGGAACCAGGAAAAAAAAAAAAACGCGAAAGAAGAATAAGAACGCGTATATAGTACAAGACAAGACAGGCGCACATTTTCGGCCAACTGGCCTCTGTCAAGCGTAAGATTACAAACAAACAAACACCAGATACAAAAATTAGGAGAAAAAGACTGAAACTTATCTGCTGCTCGGTCCAGTGTGAGAAAAGGAAAGAGAGAGAGAGGAGGGGGGGGGGAGAAGGAGAGAGAGACAGAGAGAGACAGAGAGAGACAGAAGAGAGAGACAGAGAGAGAGAGACAGAGAGAGAGACAGAAAGAGAGAGACAGAGAGAGAGACAGAGAGAGAGAGACAGAGACAGAGAAGAGACAAGAGAGAGAGAGACAGAGAGAGAAAGAGAGACAGAGATACAGAGACAGAGAGAGAGACAGACAGAGAGAGAGACAGAGAGAGAGGGACGGAGAGAGAGAGAGAGAGAGAGAGAGAGACAGAGAGAGAGAGACAGAGACAGAGAGAGAGAGAGACAGAGAGAGACAGAGAGAGAGAGACAGAGACAGAGAGAGAGACAGAGAGAGAGACAGAGAGAGACAGAGAGACAGAGAGACAGAGACAGAGAGACACAGAGATACAGACAGACAGACACACAGAGAGAGAGAAACAGAGAGAGACAGAGAGAGAGACAGAGAAAAAGGGACAAAGAGAGAGAGAGAGACAGGGAGAGAGAGAGAGACAGAGAGAGAGACAGAGACAGAGAGACAGGGACAGAGAGAGAGACAGAGAGAGAAACGGAGAGAGAGAGAGAGAGACAGAGACACAGACAGAGACAGAGAGAGAGACAGAGCAGAGAGAGAGACAGAGACTGAGAGAGAGACACAGAGAGAGAAACAGAGAGAGAGAGAGAGTGCGACAGAAACAGAGACAGAGACAGAGAGAAAGGAGCCCTTTCAGTCAGACACTAGAGATTCATTTTCTCACACTGGACAGATCAGCAGGGAAGTTTCAGCCTTTTTCTCGTAATTTTTGTATCTGGTGTTTGTTTGTTTGTAACCTTACGATCGACAAAGGCCTTTGCGACTGTTTTGTCTTGTTGTATTAAATACGCGTTCTTATTCTTCTTTCGTATTTTTTTCTGATTCTTAATTTAATCAGCTAAGTATCTAACCATTGCACCATAGAGGTGACTCTAGTTGAGCTTTGAATTACAGAAACGTTGACGCATAACATTCGTATGCAGAGAAATATCATTTATATAGACTGAAAAAAAGAAGTGGTGGATGAATACAGAACCTTGCGGAATGTCGTGTTTTATATGTTGACCTTCGACGTACAAGAATTGATATACACAGTTTGTTTACGATCTGCATGCATGGTTGCGTGTGTGTGTGTGTGTGTGTGTTGTGTGTGTGTGTGGTGTGTGTGTGTGTGTGTGTGTGGTGTGTGTTTGTGTGTTGTGTGTGGTGTATGTGTGTGTATGTGTGTGCGTGTATGAGAGAGAGAGGGAGAGAGAGAGGGAAGGAGGGAGAGAGAGAAAGGGAGGAGAGAGAGAGAGAGAGAGAGAGAAGGAGGGAGAGGGAGAGAGAGAGGGGAGAGATAGACAGAGAGAGAGAAGGAGGGGGAGAGAGAGGGAGGGAGAGAGAGGGAGAGAGAGGGAGAGAGAAGGAGATAGACAGAGAGAGAGAGAAGGAGGGGGAGAGAGAGGGAGGGAGAAAGAGGGAGAGAGAGGGAGAGATAGACACAGAGAGGAGAAGGAGGGAGGAGAGAGAGAGACAGAGAGAGAGAGAGAGAGAGGGAGAGTAACCCTCACCGGCAGACACGAGCCTCTTGCCGGCGCTCTTCTGAACAGTGTGGGTTGTATCAATCGTAGACAGTTTGTAGGTAGAGGTATGTACTGTCACTTTGGCTGCACTGTAGGAAACAACACACACTGTGAAGCGATATCAGTTTTTCCCTGTTTGTGTTCTGTTAACATATGTCATGTAACATTTAAGATATGAAAAAAAAAAAAAGCAGCTGATCTCAATGTTTCAATTTCAGTTTCTCAAGATGACGTCTCTACACTCGGAATGAATTCCATATGCACTAACGTCACAATTGCCATGCGTATGGTGATCATGGCACATGCCTTAAGCCTGCACATAAACTCATGAGCTGACTAGGTCCAGTGAGAGCTCTACCTAACCTATCGTTTTAATTTTATGCTAGTATTGTTATCATCTCAATGAATTTTTAACGATTAGTTTCTCAGCTGTACCAGACATATTACTCACATAGGATTAAAATTCATTCATATGCAGCATAATACACATTTTTCATAACCCCCCGCCCCCCTGCTCCCTCACTGTTTTTTTTTTTACTATGGCGCGTCCAGTATTGAAATATGTGTAATTCGAACTCATATAAGGTAGGTTGTGCAAATAACTGCCATTTTGGATTCAAATTTGCTTCAAAGAAATATCAACAAACGGCAGACTAATCTTTGATGACACTCGAAAATGTCTTTTGCATGACTGAATCAGTCGCCATGGTATAGTGGTTAGCGCAACGAACTACCGACTGGAATGATGTAGGTTCGAATCCCTGTCGGCCCTTTTAAAAAATCGTCGTGGAATTTTTCGGCTCTGATCGGCTCCTATCCAGAGCGTGCTATGGACTCATTGAGAAGAATGGGATCACCCAGTCGAGTCTCATCCACATAAAGGTGTGTCACTGAGGGTATTGTTCAAATCTTCTGATCAACTTGGCAGGTGTCTGTATCTCCCAGGCTTATTGACTCCAGGATACACTAAGATGGTAAGAGTAGGGTACAGCCTTGTCACGCAGTCTCAGTCCCTAGATGGAACTCCACAGCATCATGATTATCGTCGTCGTCGCCAGCACATCATCGCATAGCAAAAACTGTTCCAGCTTCTGCGGCCATTAATGTGGCGTAGAAAATGAAAAAATCCTACAAAAATGAACAGACATAAAAAGGGGTGAGCACAAAGGCAATCCCCCTGAGTGCAATCATCCTAAAAAAGGAAAAAAAAAACTTTTGCATAATTGTAACCTGAATCTTTAACCCTTCGACTCTCTTTACTAGTATCCTGCATCGTCGTCAATGGCAGCAAAGCAAAATCACAACCTTTCGACTCCCTCACCCTATCCACCAGCTTCCTACAGGATAGGGTGACGGAATCAAAGGGTTAATCATTTCTAAGGAAACTTACAGAAACTCAGTTTCCTTCTACACCACACATTTGCCCCAAATGGATTAAAACATGTCTGGTTCCTTTCAAAGACAGTCGACTACAACAGTAAGATTTCTTTCGAAACTATGTATAAGACTTTCAAGTCCTGTGGTAGCCCACATGAAACAACTAAATAGTTTCTACTCTTTTTTTTCTCCTTGGTCACATTTTTCCCTTAGCCACAACCTCTGTTTTAGATACTCTGGCAATGGCAGTGATCTGTTAGTATTTCCCCAAATGGACGAAGAAGCTAAACAGTTTTGTCAATTGTACCTTTGGAACTCACATATGAAAGGTTAAAAAAAAGTCAGATGATAGACAACATATCCTCAAATTCAGAACACTAATTAATAAAAGAAATGTGATGTTTGCCCTATTTGGTCTCAGATCTGAAGTGGATGAACCATGGAGAGATCAAAATGAGTGGTCAGTTTTGCCGTAAGTTTAACCCAAGCAGTCAGGATTATTGATGCCAAATAGATGTTATACCTCTTAAATGATATTGTTGGATCTACCAATCGGAGCTGAGTTCACTGTTTGTAACCAATGGAAAACCGAACAACTGAGTGGCAAGTGAAAGTAAGAGCAAGCATTATGGCCTGTAACATCTTTTGTCAAATGCAACTTAATTTTTTTTCTTTCTTTTCTTTTCTTTTCTTTCTTCTTTCTTTTCTTTTCTTTCTTTCTTTCTTTCTTTCTTCTTTCTTTCTTTCTTTCTTTCTTTCTTTCATCTTCTTCTCCTTAAAAACACACTACTTTATACATTATTATTAAAGTACAACAAACATCCCAGTCTTACATGTTTGCATCCATTGTACCCAGCTTAATGGTAGCTAATAAGGCAATTGTACCCAGATTAATGGTAGCTAATAAAGCTATTGTACCCAGATTAATGGTAGCTGATAATTTAATCCGTAGAGACACACGGCAAATGAGCTCTTAAACCGTTGCATCCAAATTACATTTTAACCTTTGACTCGCGCATCCTGTATCATCAACCATGCTAACAAAGCAAAACACTTTATCCTTTGATTCCCTCACCCGATCCACCAGCTTCCAGCAGGAAGCTGGTGGATAGGATGAGGAAGTCAAGGGTTAAGTTTTTGCATTTGGCGGATAGGGTGCGGGAGTCAAAAGGCCAAACAAGATTATTTTTCTTCATATGCAATCAATACGACTCAACTACATCTACATCGGTCAATCGTTATATGTCCAAGTTCGAACTAGTCTTCTGTATGGCAACCATGTTTAAACATTATCTTTCCATCGCATTTGTATTGAAGGTGTATGATTTTCTACATTGTGTGCTCAGGTACGAACAGACATGTTTCTTTTTCTTCATCCTTCGTTCGTCTTCTACATGGTCAGACCACATCTGGTGATGAATATGTCCGTCTTTCTCACCAGTTCTTCCTGACTGCCATAAATCTTGGTAGTCAGATGATGAGTATATCTGGCTTTTTTTCTACTTCTTGTTGGCTGCCATAAATCTTGGTAGTCATGGAGTATGTCTGGTTTTTTTCTACTTCTTGTTGGCTGCCATAAATCTTGGTAGTCAGAGTATGTGTGGGTTTTTTCTATTCTTGTTGGCTGCCATAAATCATGGTAGTCAGAGTATGTGTGGGTTTTTTCTAGTTCTTGTTGGCTGCCATAAATCATGGTAGTCAGAGTATTGTGGGTTTTTCTAGTTCTTGTTGGCTGCCATAAATCATGGTAGTCAGAGTATGTGTGGGTTTTCTCTAGTTCTTGTTGGCTGCCATAAATCATGGTAGTCAGAGTATGTGTGGGTTTTTTCTATTCTTGTTGGCTGCCATAAATCATGGTAGTCAGAGTATGTGTGGGTTTTTTCTAGTTCTTGTTGGCTGCCATAAATCATGGTAGTCAGAGTATTGTGGGTTTTTTCTAGTTCTTGTTGGTTGCCATAAATCATGGTAGTCAGAGTATATTAGGGTTTTTCTAATTCTTGTTGGCTGCCATAAATCATGGTAGTCAGAGTATATTAGGGTTTTTCTAGTTCTTGTTGGCTGCCATAAATCATGGTAGTCAGAGTATGTGTGGGTTTTTCTAGTTCTTGTTGGTTGCCATAAATCATGGTAGTCAGAGTATGTGTGGGTTTTTCTAGTTCTTGTTGGTTGCCATAAATCATGGTAGTCAGAGTATGTGTGGGTTTTTTCTAGTTCTTGTTGGCTGCCATAAATCATGGAAGTCAGAGTATATTTGGGTTTTTCTAGTTCTTGTTGGCTACCATAAATCATGGTCAGACGACCCAGCATGTCCGCTCTGTCAGAAGAAACAAACAGTGGAACATGTCCTAAGCTCTTGCAAAGTAGCGCTAGCCCAAGGAAGGTATACATGGAGGCACAACCAAGTTCTGAAAGTGATCACAGACGTGGTTAGCGAAAAAACCATGACCCCAAACGCACCAATTGCTATACAACGTTCTACAAAGCAGGAGGGAAACAGGTCTGGCCCGAAAGTGCTATGACAACCAGCACATTGCCAAAGGGTCTTCTGGATGGAGCAGTCGACTGGGAGTGTACAGCAGACCTCCCAGAGTGGAGAAATTACCCAGATGTCATCAGCAAGACAGGCATGAGACCAGACATCGCTCTCCACTCTGATTCCTCGAAACAAGTGATTCTGATAGAACTCACTGTGCCATACGAAAGCAGAATGGAAGAAGCACATATCTACAAGACCGAAAAATACGCCGGTCTTGCCAGCACCCTGAAGAAAGCAGGTCTGCGGGTCAAAATCTTCGCCATAGAGGTCGGGGCAAGAGGGTTTGTGGGCACCTCCGCTTATGATCTCATGAAACAACTCGCCATTTCTGGGAAGAAGAGGACTAGAGCCCTTAAAGCGATGGCAGAGGCAGCAGAAAGGAGCTCAAGCTGGATCTGGGCAAGGAGGAACCAAAAGTGAACTTCATAAGGATTAAATTCCCTACAGATGATGTGTGCCCCGTTAGCACATTGGTAAAACCGCGTACCGCAGTTCTAAAGCGCAGAATCGCCCAGGTTCGCTCCCCGGCGTGGGAAAAAAAAAAAGAAAAGACAACAGCAGAAGGGCATCCAGGAGTCATGACCTGGATGTGGCCCGGCCCCCCGAGAGTGTAAGGAATTCAGGGCCGAAACACTTGTCCAAAGGGGGTTACTTCTCTGAAGACCTTCTGTTGTCTAGCTCTCCCTAGAGTTTCTTTCTACCATGGTAATCAGAGTATATTTGGGTTTTTCTAGTTCTTCTTGGCTGCCATAAAACATGGTAATCAGAGTATGTATCGTTTTTTTTCTAATTCTTGTTGGCTGCCATAAATCATGGTAGTCAGAGTATGTCTGGTTTTTTTTCTAATTCTTGTTGGCTGCCATAAATCATGGAAGTCAGAGTATGTGTGGGTTTTTTCTAGTTCTTGTTGGCTGCCATAAATCATGGTAATCAAAGTATGTTTCTTCCTAGTTCTTGTTGGCTGCCATAAATCATGGTAGTCAGAGTATGTTTCTTCCTAGTTCTTGTTGGCTGCCATAAATCATAGTAGTCAGAGTATGTTTCTTCCTAGTTCTTGTTGGCTGCCATAAATCATGGTAGTCAGAGTATGTTTCTTCCTAGTTCTTGTTGGCTGCCATAAATCATGGTAGTCAGAGTATGTTTCTTCCTAGTTCTTGTTGGCTGCCATAAATCATGGTAGTCAGAGTATATTAGGGTTTTTCTAGTTCTTGTTGGCTGCCATAAATCATGGTAGTCAGAGTATGTGTGGGTTTTTTCTAGTTCTTGTTGGCTGCCATAAATCATGGTAGTCAGAGTATGTGTGGGTTTTTTCTAGTTCTTGTTGGTTGCCATAAATCATGGTAGTCAGAGTATGTGTGGGTTTTTCTAGTTCTTGTTGGCTGCCATAAATCATGGTAGTCAGAGTATGTGTGGGTTTTTTCTAGTTCTTGTTGGCTGCCATAAATCATGGTAGTCAGAGTATGTCTGGGGGTTTTCTAGTTCTTGTTGGCTGCCATAAATCGTGGTAGTCAGAGTATGTCTGGTTTTTTTTTTCTAGTTTTTGTTGGTTGCCATAAATCATGGTAGTCAGAGTATATCTGGCTTTTTTTTAGTTCTTGTTGGCTGCCATAAATCTTGGTAGTCAGAGTATGTGTGGGTTTTTTGTAGTTCTTGTTGGCTGCCATAAATCATGGTAGTCAGAGTATATTAGGGTTTTTCTAGTTCTTGTTGGTTGCCATAAATCATGGTAGTCAGAGTATATTAGGGTTTTTCTAGTTCTTGTAGGCTGCCATAAATCATGGTAGTCAGAGTATGTCTGGGTTTTTTTCTAGTTCTTGTTGGCTGCCATAAATCATGGTAGTCAGAGTATGTGTGGGTTTTTTTTGTAGTTCTTGTTGGCTGCCATAAATCTTGGTAGTCAGAGTATGTGTGGGTTTTTTTGGTAGTTCTTGTTGGCTGCCATAAATCATGGTAGTCAGAGTATGTGTGGGTTTTTTTGTAGTTCTTGTTGGCTGCCATAAATCTTGGTAGTCAGGTGATGAGTATGTTTGGCTTTTTCTTAGTTCTTGTTGACCGAAAACAAACAAAAATTGGTGCAAAGATGATGAGTATGTCCGTCATTTTAAAAAAAATAGTTTTTGCTGACTGCCATAAAGCTTAGTGGTCACACAAGATGCAGTCAACCTTGTTTCCTCCCGCTCCACTTGATGGAAGTTAAATGGCCGCACCATGTGTACAGCTGTTTGTCGTCTTAATGTCAGGGAGCTGGTCGGTGATGGTGTCAGCTTGAACGTGCGGATCATATATGTGATCTGACATACCCAAACAACCCTACCTATCGGCAGTCATGTTTGATATGACCAGATATGCTAAACTTTTATCTGGCGAAAGTCAAGTCAGATGAGACCAGATATGCTAAACCTTTACCTATCAATGTCACAGTCAAATATGACCAGACGTAATAAACCCTTATCTATCAAGGTCAAGGTCATATATGACCAGAGACATACGAAAGCCTTATCTGTTAATGTCACAGTCAGATATGACCAGATATGCTAAATCTTTATCTATCAGTGTCGCTGTCAGATATGACCAGACATGTAAAAGCATTATCTACCACTGTCAAAGTCAGATATGACCAGACATGTACATGTAAAACCCTTACACAGTCAGATATGACCAGATATGTAAAACCCTTACACGGTCAGATATGACCAGACATGTAAAACCTTACACGTTCAGATATGACCAGACATGTAAAACCCTACTATCAATGTCACAATCAGATATGACCAGACATGTAAAATCCTTACACAGTCAGATATGATCAGACATGTAAAACCCTTACACAGTCAGATATGACCAGACATGTAAAACCCTTACACAGTCAGATATGATCAGACATGTAAAACCCTTACTTATCAATGTCACAATCAGATATGACCAGACATGTAAAACACTTACCCATCAATGTCACAATCAGATATGACCAGACATGTAAAACCCTTACACGGTCAGATATGACCAGACATGTAAAACCCTTACCTATCAATATCACAATCAGATATGACCAGACATGTAAAACCCTTACCTACCAATGCCAAATCAGATATGACCAGAGATGTAAAACCCTGAACGTGTACCTATCAAATACCACAGTCAGATACACCTGAACTGCCAAATCAGCCACGCTAGACAACGCCAAACCCTAACCTCTTACCTCTCAATTTTCAGTTGGACCGACTCAGGGACCAGAATGTAGGAGTCATTAAGAATGAAACCTGATCCCACAACCGCCTGACTGCTCAAACCAGCGTTTATTACCTGTGTAAAAAGACAAGCAATGTAATCAGAAAACCCTGGTAATCAGATCACATCGGCAGGAGTCGTAATTGTCGAAAGGCCAAACTAGAAACCCTGGATAAGAACACTGAAACAAGTAAACGTAATTGTAAAAAATGAATTAGAGATCGCACACATGTTTGTTTGTTTTTTTCTAACAACTTCAGCACACTTCTTCAATGCTGATCAATAAGGTTACAAAATATCATTACGGAAAAGAAATACTCAACTATGAATTAACTTTTTGCTTTAGAAACAAACGTGTAAGAAGAGTTTGTTTTAACTAGTATACAAAATGATAAATTCGAAGTATCGGTAAAGCTCTCAGCACAGCACAGCACAGCACAACACAGCACTGCATAGCACAGCGCAGCACCACAAAGCACAACACAGCACAGCACAACACAGCACAGCACAACACAGCACTGCACAGCACAGCACAGCACAGCATTGCATTGCACAGCAACGCACAGCATAACACAGCACAACACAACACAGCACCTGCACAACACAGCACCAGCACTGCACTGCACAGCACCGCACAGCATAACACAGCACAATAGAACAGCACAACACAACACAGCACTGCAGAGCACAGCACAGCACATCAACGCACAGCATAAAACAGCACAACAGAACAGCACAGCACAACACAGCACTGCAGAGCACAGCACAGCACATCACCGCACAGCATAACACAGCACAACAGAACAGCACAGCACAGCACCGCCCAGCAGAACACAGCACAGCGCAGCACAGCACAGCACAACACTGCACAGCACAGCACAACACTGCACAATACAGCACAGCACAATAGAATGCAACACAAT
>JAPXFY010000014.1:29596282-29648782 GCA_030674185.1 Monoplex corrugatus | reverse complement strand
CAGGACACTGAATGAGAGGTCGTGGATGTAACAGACCACTGACTGGAAGGTCGTGGATGGAACAGGACACTGAATGAGAGGTCGTGGATGTTACAGACAACTGAACACCCCACTGAATGTGAGGTCGTAGATTTCATTCTCCATTAGTCCAAAAATTATTTTTGATTTTTTGAAAGCAACCACCTTTTACATGGAGTTGAGCATGCAGCGGACAAGCTTCGAAGACTTTAATCACAAACTTGAGACTCATCCTCTTCGCGTGATGCCTCGTAGAGGGTGTTGTTGAAATCTCCTGACCACAGCTGTAGGTTGGGACCTGTTCTGTTCACTATGTATACACAACCTCTCAGCGCTATCATTCATCAGTCAGGTCACTCATACCACTTCTTTGCGGATGACTCACAGCTGCATAGCTCCTCTGCCCCATCAGATTTTGACGCTCTTGCGTGCAGTCTGAGAGATTGTATAGAGGATGTCTCCAAGTGGATGAGTGAAAACAAGCTGAAGATGAATGATGATAAAACTGAGCTTATTGTTACTGGTACTAAGTCAAAGGTCAATCAGGTTACTCATGCCCCCATGTCTATCTATGGTTGTGATGTATCTTTCTCACAAACTGTTAGAAACCTTGGCTTCTATCTGGATGAAACACTGTCTATGGAAGCCCATGTCAAACAGTTGTGCCGTACTCTGTACTATCAGCTACGCAGAATTGGTAAGATTCGCTCCTTCCTTTCCACTGATGCTACCAACAAGCTTGCTGTCTCTTTCATCTATCTAGACTGGACTATTGTAACTCTCTATTCGCAGGTCTCCATGACAATCAACTATCTAAACTTCAGCGCATACAGAACCACGCGGCTCGCCTTGTTCTCCGCAAGCCCAGGCGTGAGAGTGCAAAATCTCTGCTTAGAACACTTCATTGGCTCCCGGTAAAGGCTAGGATTCAATATAAAGTTGCCTGTCTCTGCTTTCACTGTATCTATCACGAGAACATGCCATCCTATCTTGCCAACCTCCTGCAGGGTTACAAACCTTCTCGAACGCTCCGCTCTTCTGACACCTCACTGTTGACTGTTCCTCGCTTCTCTCTAGACACCTTTGGTAAAAAATCTTTCTATGTCTTTGGCCCAAATGTATGAAACTCTCTACCACTGTCTCTCAGAAAAACTAAGTGTTTCTCAACCTTCAAACGGCACCTGAAAACCCACCTCTTTCAAACTCATCTAACCTGAAGAGCCTTAGTTTGCAAGTCTGTCATCAGACTAATCTCTCCTGCCTGTATAACAATATTTTGTATAAGGGCCAATAGAGCAAGGTGTGTATGTGCGTGCATGTGTGTGTGTGTGTGTGTGTGTGTGTGTGTGTGTGTGTGTGTGTGTGTGTGTGTGTGTGTGTGTGTGTGTGTGTGCTTGAGTGAGCATGTGTGTGTATCACTGTATGTGTACAGCTGAGGAAGGGATAGGGGAGAAATTGAGTGGGAAAGAGACTGAAATACTTTAAGAAACTTTTTCAAATCTTTGTTTGTATGTAAATTGTGATGTATGATATGCGAATAATTCATAATTTGTGAGGAATTTTGATTGTCAAGGTATTAATGCTGTAATACTGAAGTTGTAATGTTTTTCCTGTATATGGATTAGAATTTTTCTGTTTATATCTTCATTCAAAATATTGATTATAATTTTATGTACAACTATTGCATGCATAAACACACACACACGCATACAAACATAGCACACGCACACACACACACACACACACACCACACTCTCTCTCTCTCTCTCTCTCTCTCACACACACACACACACACACACACACATTCTTACAAACACACGCGCACAGCAACGCACACGCACGCACACACACATGTACACACACACGTACGCAAGCACACACACGCAGCAATATATAAACACAGTATGCCTCTTTATTCATATGAAAAATCTGTTAATCTTTCTTCATTACATAGGTCAGTGTTTAAATTTTAATATTCTGTGGTTTCTTATGTGTCTTCTTACTTGTATAGCTTTATTGTTTGTTGTTATCTTATTGTGTATGTAATTGTGAACATTTTTTTTATCACCTTTTGCCTTTCTTGCGAAATGTAAAGCGCTGGTGAGCATGTTTTTATATGGAATATGCGCTATACAAATAAACATTATTATTATTATTATTATTATTATTATGTATCATGAAAGTAAGCGTGGAGGTAAGTCCTATCACACTGTCTGAATCCGAAGTCTGAATAAGGGAGAAGAGTGGCAGAATGGGTCAGACGTTCGCCTGCGCTGCCAGTAACTAAACTCGAGCTTCCTGAGTTCGCTCCCCGCAGAGGCCTGACTTTTCTCCTCAGTTTCACCGGAAAATCGAACTGAACGTCTAGTCCTTCGGAAGGAGACGAAACCAGTCGACCCGTATATCTTCTGGCTGCACACGCTAAAGATCCCACAGCAGTTGAAAATCGTGAAGAGCAGGGCATTGCCCAGCTGC
This sequence comes from Monoplex corrugatus, assembly GCA_030674185.1. NCBI lineage: Eukaryota > Metazoa > Mollusca > Gastropoda > Littorinimorpha > Ranellidae > Monoplex > Monoplex corrugatus. The sequence goes on along the minus strand of JAPXFY010000014.1, from coordinate 29,646,289 downwards.
CTTCGTATAAAACATTGGAGAGATAGATTGATTTCCCAGCTCCCACCTCTTGAAGACCAATTAACCTTCTTGCCTTTCTGAAGAGTTGGTTAAAAAAGTGAATATCAATATGAATTTGAAGCAAGGGAGAGGGGATGGGCGCTGCCCTCTGCTGCTGGTCCCGGGAATAGTTGAGGTCTCTGCCACCTCACTCCCCTACGACCCCAGGCTTATGGAACATTCTAGGTAAGACCTCAGCACCTGGCCAGCCCATGGGTTTATGTGCAGGCTCAAGGCTTGTACCATGATCATTCTGGATCTTAGTATCATCACTGCCATGACCAGTCTGGTTACCATAGCACGGGGAAAAACTGTTCAATTAGTCTGGTCCTTCACGCCCTGTCCTTACTACACACGTACACACAGCGGGGAAGGTCGGGGTGGGGGATTCCTTGCATCTTGAATGTTTGTGACACACTGATCCAAAAGTTAGCATTAATTCCAACTCACGCATTCGAGATGATTAATTTGAGTGGGCCAACCATCAAGTTGTAAGCATATTTACTTGTTCCTTTGCTATGCGCGCGCACACACACACACACACGTACATGCACATGCACACACACACACGCAACCACACACACACACACACACACGTACATGCACATGCACACACGCGCACACACACACACACGACACCGCGCACAACACACACACACACACACACACACACACACACACACACACACACCAACACAAGACACACACTCAAACTAATCTGTTGGTGCGGTATACAGACCCCATATACATCTCTCAAAAAAAAAAAAAGAAAGAAAAGAGAGAGACAGACAGACAGAGAGAGAAACAGAGACAGAAAGAGAGAGAGAAGCGAGAGAGAGAGAGAGAGACAGAGAGAGGGAGACAGAGAGAGAGAGACAGAGAGAGACACAGAGAGAGACAGAAACAGAGTGAGAGACAGAAACAGAGGCAGAAAGACAGAGAGAGAGAAGAGAGAAAAGAGAGACAGCAAAGAGAGAGACAGAAGAGAGAGAGAGAGAGAGAGAGACAGATAGACAGATGGAGACCGAGAGAGAGAGACAGAGAGAGACACAGAGAGACAGAAACAGAGAGTGAGAGACAGAAACAGAGGCAGAAAGACAGAGAGAGAGAAGAGAGAAAAGAGAGACAGCAAAGAGAGAGACAGAAGAGAGAGAGAAGAGACAGAGAGAGGGAGACAGAGAGAGAGAGAAGAGAGACACACACAGAGAGACAGAAACAGAGAGTGAGAGACAGAAACAGAGGCAAAAGACAGAGAGAGAGAAAGAGAAAAAAACAGCAAAGGAGAGACAGAAAGAGAGAGAGACAGAGACAGATAGACAGATGGAAGCGAGAGAGAGAGACAGAGAGAGACACAGAGAGAGACAGAAACAGAAGTGAAGAACAGAAACAGATGGCGAAAGACGAAGAGAGAGAGAAAGAGAAAAAGAGACCAGCAAAGAGAGAGACAGAAGAGTGAGAGAACAGAGACAGATAGACAGATGAGACCCAGACAAAGAGAGAAGACTGACAAAGAGAGACAGACAGACAGACAAAGAGAGACAGACAGACAGACAGACATAAAGACAAGTATGTAGAAGAAGAAAAGGAAAAAAACAAAAACCTGGGAGAAAAAACAAAACCTAGACTGAACTAGAAGAAGCAGAAAATAGACAAGTACGAGAAAGCGAAAACAGTAGAAGAAGACAGAAACCATACAAAACCAACACATTGTAACGTGAATTTTGAACTGGTATAATTCATAATCGAACAATCGGAAGAAGAAGGGAAAAAAACCGAAACAAAACGAAACTCTACGCCGAAACCAGCGAAACAATGAGAGTGATATCAACAAACGGATCAGCGGCGAGCGAGCACACAGACATGATGGCGGGAGGGAAAAGGAAGGGCTGTTACCCATTGAAGCCGAAGGTCACTCAAGTTGGGAGGATGGATGAAAAATAAGCAGAGGCAGGTCAAGCTGCACACAGTCCAAAAAGAAAAGGAAAATGTAAGCATAGCGAAGAAAAACAAACAAACAAAACAAACAAACAAAAGAACGAACGAAAGAACGAACAAACAATCAAATGAACAGACATACATTTAGGAGAAAAAAAAATCGGTGAATGGACAAATGAACACAGAACTCACCTTAATATTGTGGAGATTGTTGAAAAAAACATAAGCACGACAAACAAACGATCGTACATACATTTAAATAATCAGTGAACGGAGATACGAAACAAAGAAAGAAATAAGCAAGCAAGCAAGCAAGCAAGCAAGCAAGCAAGCGAGCAAACAAGCAAACAAGCCACAGGGAAAAATGAGGAAATGATTGAGAAATACTCACAACAAAACAAAACAAATCAAAGAAACAAACATATGAATACACAAACAAACAAAGCTACAAACTCACGAATACACAAACAAACAAAGAAAACAACAACATGAATACACAAACAAACGAACAAAAAGAACAGTTGAAAATTATACGGACAATAAATAATTTAACAATACATGCACTGAAGAACAGACACAGGAACGAAAAAAAACAACAACTGTAGAAATGGTTCAAAAACAGAAGCACAACGGAACAAAACAAAACAAACCGAAAGAACAAACAAACGGATGAACAGATAGAAGGGTAAATCAACAACTTGCAAAATTGCAGTGGTGGTAAAAAGATGTATCAGCACATCAAACAAACACAAACAAAGCCACACAACGTTTGATGGACCATTTGTCAGCAGGAAGGCAGTAAAACCGATCAAGTACATAAAGCAGGCAAGCAAGGATGGAACGAGAGAAAGAGGGTGGAGGGTGGGGGTAGGGGGGGAGAGAGAGAGGGCGGGAGAGAGAGAGAGAGAGATAACAGAGACAAAGAGACAGCAGAGAGGGAGGGAGGGAGGAGGGAGAGAGAGAGAGAGAGAGAGAGAGAGAGACTGAGAGAGATAGAGAAAGAGACAGACAGACAGGAGAGAGAGAGAGAGTGAGAGAGAGAAAGAGAGGGAGAGAGAGAGAGACAGACAGACAGAAAGAAAGACAGACAGACAGGAGAGAGAGAGAGAGAAAGAGAGAGAGAGAGAGACTGACAGAGAGACAGAGACAGACAGACAGAGGTAGACGAACAGAGAGAGAGAGACAGAGACAGACAGACAGAGGGAGATGGACAGAGAGAGAGAGACTGACAGAGAGACAGAGACAGACAGATGGAGACGGACAGAGAGAGAGAGAGACAGACAGACAGACAGACAGGTAGACTGACACACAGATAGATATACAAACAGACCTACATACCGGTACACACATACAGACAGACAGACAGAGGTAATTTGTTCACGATAGGTGTTGGCTCCTTACGAAGTAGATTGTACACAGACATCACGAAACACTTTCATCAACGAGCAAATCAAAGCAGAACAGAACGAAGAACCAGCTTATGTACTGCATAACGATACTTACTTAGTTTAGTTTAGTTTAGCAATAGGGACATAACACATTAGCCGTTTGGCTATTTCAAGTCCCATCATTTTTCTTTTTCTTTTCTTACACTCGTAGTCAAGGTCTGTCGCACGCCCATTTTTTTTTTTTGATGATTCATTCATCAAATTCGTATTTAAGTTCAATGTAATGTTTCCAATGGTCAAGCTGGTTTTTAAACGAGTTTGTGTTTTGTGCTCTTTTAATTTCGTTTGGTAATTTATTCCATACATGTGCAATTCTATTTGTAAAATAAAACTTTCTAATGTTAGTCTTGCAATATTCTATAAATATTTTATCAGTATTATTTCTTGTTTTGTCATAATTTGTCACTTTGAAAAATTCTGTTCTATCTACGTCATCTATATATTTAAAAATCTTGAAACTTTGGATCAGATCTCTCCTCATTCTTCTTGCTTTTAAACTGGGTAAATTGAGTAATTCTAATCTTTCTCTATATGAATAATTTTGAAAACCATGAATTAATTTAGTAGCTCTTCTTTGTATCTTTTCTATCAATGCTGACTGTCTTTTAAGACGTGGAAACCAAATAATGTTACCATACTCCAAATGATATAGCAGATACTGCTGTATCTCCAAATTTATATGCCTTATACAGACAGAAATAAACCACCTATACGCAGCAACATTTACAGTTGAGGTCATCAATAAATAAATTCAAGTAGGAAAATATTTGCCTGTTATACTTGGGTCGAACATTTTTTTCTCCAATATCCTGTAGTGTTGGGCAACGGAGCAAGAAATACAAGTACACAGTTCATCTTCTTTCGAGATTTTACGTATTGGACGCATTAAGAGGGAGGGAGGGGTGAGAAAGGGGGACAGAGAAAGGGAGAGAGACAGACAGACAGACAGACAGACAGAGAGGGAATGAGAGAAAGAAAAAGAAAGAGAGAAAGAGAGACACAGAGAGAGAGAGAGAGAACAGAGAGAGAGAGAGAGACAGAGAGAAAGGGCAGAGAGAGAGTGACAGACAGATAGACAGACAGATAGACAGACAGACAGGCAGGCAGCAGACACAGAGAGACACAGCGAGACAGAGAGAGAGAGAGAGAGAGAGAGAGAAGAGAGAGAGAGAGAGAGAGAGAGAATAGATACAGAGACAGAGACAGAGTGTGTCAGTCGAAACGCTACTTTAAAAGGGTAAAGGTTGGCCCATGCCTCTAGGGTCGTAGGGGAGGGAGGTGGTAGAGACCTCAACTTTAAGCGAGGCCAGCTTTGTGAGGGTGGTGTCCGTCTTACTTCTGTCGTCACTGTATCTCTTCTCACAAACCTGAACAGGGTCAGGAACCCGTTAACGGTTAAGCTGGGTAGACTGGGGTGGGGGGTGGGGGGGGGGGGCAACACGCACCACACGCATCATGATTCATAGCCTGGGCAGCAGACAATACTAACAAGACTCTTAACGATGCTAATACACATTAAAAACCGGCAGTGCACAATGTAGAACCAGGACCCGTACTTGAGACAAGACATGAAGAAGAGAGAAGAGAAGAGAAGAGAAAGAAGACGAGACGAAACAAGACGAAACAACACAGGACAAGACAAGAAAAAGACAAGACGATAAAACAAGACAGGACAAGACAAAGGGAGACAAGACAACGAAGACAGCCAAAAGAGACAAGAGAAGACATGCAAGAAAAGGAAGAACAAAACAAGAGAAGACATGGCAAGAAAAGAGAAGACAAAACAAGAGAAGACATGGCAAGAAAAGAGAAGAACAAAACAAAAGGCAAAACAAGACATAACAAAACAAGATAAGACAAAACAAAACAAGACAAGACAACAAAAGACAAGACAAGACAAAACAAGATAAGACAAGACAAAACAAGACAAGAAAAGGACAGTCGCAAATTTGCAGCTTGAAGCTTGTTCAAGAGGGATTCATCCCGCTCGAACAATTCCATACACGCTCCACCCAAATCTGCCAGCAATTAATTATCTGGCAGACTCCCTGAGCCTGGGGAAGACCTTATGCGCTGGTAAGGTCTTGAACTGAATAGCGGGAAGGGGAAAGAGAGTCGTGGGGGGGGGGGGGGGAGAGAGAACCTTTGAACTTTTTTTTTAACTTTAACCTGACACCACCAGAATGATGGAAACATTAAGATGGGCAGCAAACAGGCCAGTTTTTAACCCTTTGACTCCGCACCCTATCCACCAACTGCAAAAACTTTACCCTTTGATTCCCTCATCCTGTCCACCTGCTTCCTGCATGAAGCTGGTGGATAGATATTGTGAGTTAGTCAAAGGGTGAAGTTTTTGCTTTACAAGCATAGCTGACAATGTAGGGTGCGGGAATCAAAGGGTTAATGTTGAGAGCTAGGACTAAACTCAAGAAATCAGATCCCAAGTCCACGGCTCTGTCAAACGAACCAACCATCACGCAAAACAAGACAATATGTCGCGCATTTTCGGTCAACTGGCCAAATCAAGCGCATACGAAAGACAGCCAAGTAAAAAGAAAAGCTCAACCGTGAGAGGAAAGACAAACTTATCTGTTTCGTAGAGCCAAACACAAGATAAAATCCAAAACAAGTGCGACTGCCCGCGTCCAAGCAAACAGGAACCAGAAGAACAAGCAAACAAAAGCAGGGCGTATTGAACACAACAAGACAAGACAAGCGCAAATTTTCGGTCAACCGGCCTTTGTCAAGCGCGAATGCACGTTCACAAACAGACCACAAACAACACCAAAACAATCTATAATAAAAAGAGGACTAAAAACCTCCCTGCCGCCTCGTCCAGTGGATAAAAAGGGACAAATGGAATGCCCATGTGTTCATGAGCAGTAGTAAGAAGTGGGGAGAGGGGAGGCAACTATGATGTCAAAGGGGAAGGCAGAACTCATCTCACTTCCCCTTACTACTGCTCATGAACACATGGGCATTCATTTGGTCCCTTTTTATCCACTGGACGAGTCGGCAGGGAAGTTTTTAGTCCTCTTTTTATTATACGTTGTTTTGGTGTTGTTTGTGGTCTGTTTGTGACCGTGCATTCGCGCTTGACAAAGGCCGGTTGGCCGAAAATTTGCGCTTGTCTTGTCTTGTTGTGTTGAATACGCGCCTGCTTTTGTTTGCTTGTTCTTCTGGTTCCTACAAGATAAAATGTCAGGAAAGTTGTGTTTTCACTCATTTTATTTGGGCTTTTATGCTTTGTTGTCTTTCGCGTTCACATACACACTTGACAAGTTGACCGAAAATTTGAGCCTGTCTTGTCTTGTTTTGCCTAGAGTTGTCTTGTCCTATGCCTGTCTTGTCTTGTTATACTGTTCTGATCTGTGCCTGTCTTGTCTTGTCTTGTCCTGTGCCAGTCTCGTCTTGTCCTGTCTTGTCCTGTGCTGCCTTGTCTTGTGTTGTGTTATTCTGTCCTGATCTGTGCCTGTCTTGTCTTGTCTTGTCCTGTGCCAGTCTTGTCTTGCCCTGTCCTGTTTTGTTGTGTCTGTCTTGTCTTGTGTTATCCTGTCCTGATCTGTGCCTGTCTTGTCTTGTATTGTCCTGTTTTGTTGTGTCTGTCTTCTCTTGTCTTGTCCTGTTTTGTCCAGTATCTGTCTTGTCTTGTCTTGTACTATGCCTGTATTGTCTTGTCCTTCCCAGTCTTGTCTTGTCCTGTGCCTGTCTTGTCTTGTCCTGTTGTGTTGTGTCTGTCTTGTCTTGTCCTGTTTTGTCTGGTATCTGTCTTGTATTGTCTTGTCTTGTACTGTGCCTGTCTTCTCTTGTCCTTGCCAGTCTTGTCTTGTCTTGTCCTGTGCCTGTCTTGTCTTGTCCTGTGCCTGTCTTGTCTTGTCCGTGCTGTCTTGTCTTGTCTTGTCCTGCCTATACCCTGTTGGCTGTCCATCTTCATGTTCTAACCAGTGTACTGATAGTCTGTTGGCTGTCCATCTTCATGTTCTAACCAGTGTACTGATAGTCTGTTGGCTGTCCATCTTCATGTTCTAACCAGTGTACTGATAATCTGTTGGCTGTCCATCTTCATGTTCTAACCAGTGTACTGATAGTCTGTTGGCTGTCCATCTTCATGTTCTAACCAGTGTACCGATAGTCTGTTGGCTGTCCATCTTCATGTTCTAACCAGTGTACTGATAGTCTGTTGGCTGTCCATCTTCATGTTCTAACCAGTGTACTGATAGTCTGTTGGCTGTCCATCTTCATGTTCTAACCAGTGTACTGATATCCTGTTGGCTGTCCATCTTCATGTTCTAATCAGTGTACTGATATCCTGTTGGCTCTCCATCTTCATGTTCTAACCAGTCTATATCCTGTTGGCTGTCCATCTTCATGTTCTAACCAGTCTATATCCTGTTGGCTGTCCATCTTCATGTTCTAACCAGTGTACTGATATCCTGTTGGCTGTCCATCTTCATGTTCTAACCTGTGTACTGATATCCTGTTGGCTGTCCATCTTCATGTTCTAACCAGTCTATAGCCTTTGGCTGTCCATCTTCATGTTCTAACCAGTGTACTGATATCCTGTTGGCTGTCCATCTTCATGTTCTAACCAGTGTACTGATATCCTGTTGGCTGTCCATCTTTATGTTCTAACCAGTCTATAGCCTGTTGGCTGTCCATCTTCATGTTCTAACCAGTGTACTGATATCCTGTTGGCTGTCCATCTTCATGTTCTAACCAGTGTACTGATATCCTGTTGGCTGTCCATTTTTATGTTCTAACCAGTCTATAGCCTATTGGCTGTCCATCTTCATGTTCTAAGCAGTGTACTGATATCCTGTTGGCGTCCATCTTCATGTTCTAACCCGTGTACTGATATCCTGTTGGCTGTCCATCTTCATGTTCTAACCAGTCTATAGCCTATTGGCTGTCCATCTTCATGTTCTAACCAGTGTACTGAATCCTGTGGCTGTCCATCTTCATGTTCTAACAGTGTACGATATCCTGTTGGCTGTCCATCTTCATGTTCTAACCAGTCTATACCTATTGCTGTCATCTTCTGTTTAAGCATGTACTGATACCTGTTGGCTGTCCATCTTCATGTTCTAACCAGTCTATAGCCTATTGGCTGTCCATCTTCATGTTCTAACCAGTGTACTGATATCCTGTTGGCTGTCCATCTTCATGTTCTAACCAGTGTACTGATATCCTGTTGACTGTCCATCTTCATGTTCTAACCAGTCTATAGCCTGTTGGCTGTCCATCTTCATGTTCTAACCAGTCTATAGCCTGTTGGCTGTCCATCTTCATGTTCTAACCAGTGTACTGATATCCTGTTGGCTGTCCATCTTCATGCTCTAATGTGCCAAGATGTACCCCATCCTTGTCGTCAGGAGCCAGTCATTCTGCTAGTGTCTGCTCTGCGTTCCTGAGGATCCTTTCCCCTCTACCCCGCCTCCCCAACCCCCACCCCACTCCCCGATCTGAAGACCTTGCCTGTGCATATTGTTTTGCGCAGGCCCGAGGAGTAACAACAGTCAGACCTGAATGGAGCGCATACGGAGTTGTCCTAGCACAAAGAGTCTCTCTTGAACAAACTGACAACTTCACGTCTGTGACCAGATCACGCTGCATAGGCTAATATTTTGCTGCAGGTTTACATACCACTTGTCTTTTTAGGAGGGTTGCTAAACTTTTGGTCCAAGCCGGCGTAGTTGGCACAATGGCAGTCCAGGTACGACGTCAGTTGGGATTCACGACGGATTTGAAAGAGCAGTACGAAGGATCTGTGGTTGCGACAGGATTAGAACAGCTGAGAAGTCCACTGAAAAACAAAACGACAAATAAGAATTAGTTTTCCTTTTAGTCTATGTTTCTTTTGTGTGTGTGTGTGTGTTTTCAACAATTTTTATATGTCTTTAATTCTTTGACTGTCCACCCTGTCCATCCGCATCCTGCATTGTCAACCATGCTAGCGAAGCAACAACTTTGAACCTTTGACTACCTCACCCTACCCACCAGCTTCCTGCAGGAAGCTGGGGATAGGATGAAGAAGTCATAGGGTTAAGTTTTTACGGATGGTGGATAGGGTGCGGGAGTCAAAGGGTTAATTTATTTTGCTGCTGAACTTCGATTAGCAAAATTTCTTTAGGCGGATTACACACGTGTAACCGTCTGAACCTTTTAGCTCTTATTATATTGTCAAAATCTATTAACCCTTTGCCACCTGCACCCTATCTACCAACTGCAAAAACTTAACCCTTTGACTCCCTCACCCTATCCACCAGGGAGTCAAAGGGTTAAGTTTTTGCTCTTCCAGCATGGTTGAGAAAGAGGGATGCTGTTGGACAGGCTGCAGGAGTCAAAGGGTTAACAGTTTCAACTTAAAAAAAAAAGTTGTTCAAAAATATACACGATTAGTGCAGTCCCCCAACCCTTGCTTTACCTAACTCCAATAGGGTAATATAAATGAAGTTATAGGTTGGTTTTATGTGAACAATAATTATTTGTATAAATTGATGTCATTTCGCTTACCACATTGTTCGATGATGCTTGATTATCGTTCAGCAAAGAGCAAAGGGATGGGGTTTGTGGAACGGGTTCATAGGGGAAATGTTGACATGTGCTAAATCTTAACGTTCATTTTTAAACTTCCAATGTATGAAATATACATTGTGTATATTCTGTATACTACGTGGAGTTCATATGTCAGCATTGTCTTTTCATATGTGTACAATTTGTTGTTATTGTTGTCATTTTTCGTCGCCACATTGTATGTTAGATGCCCGTTTGTTGCCAAACAAAAATCGAATAAAAAACGTTTTAAAAAAAGGATAATATATATGAATTTTTGTTTTGTTTTATTTTGCTGGTCTGCCGTCTGTGTTACTTATTCCGTCCCTTCTACGCTGCCTAGTAAGTGAAATTGCGGCCCGTGACAAATCGTGTTCCGTCGTTGTGTGGTTTATAGTAGATTGTCGGTATAAATATGTATTGAATAAATATTTGTTACGACTTCATTTAAACCCTTAGTAGTCATATGATACTTTTGTTACGTATAGTTTTAATTAAACGATGTTTAGTTGCTACGTTTTCAGTTGAAATCTATCAAGACTTAACCAGCTCATGGTGTATGGGCAAGGTTAACCCTTTGACTCCTGCACCATGTCCACCAGCATCCTGCATTGCCCACCGTACAAGCAAAACAAAACCATAACCCTTTGACTCTCTGGTGGACAGGGTGAGGGAGTCAAAGGCTTGAGTTTTTGTTGTTGGTGGACAGGATGCAGGAGTCAAAGGGTTAAGGCTTGTGCCATGATCATTCTGGATCCTCTTCATCACATAGAACCTGTGACGTTAGTGTATACGGAATTCAGAGAAGCTGAAACTGAAACTCATTATCCAAAACAAGTGCGACTGCCCGCGCTCAAGCAAACAGGAATCAGACAAAACAAGAAAATAGAACCAGAACGCGTATTAATACAATCAGACAAGACAGCCGCAAATTTTCGGCGACTGGCCTCTGATAAGTGTAGTCCTTTTCTCCCACTGGACGAAGCAGCAGGGAAGTTTTAGTCTTTTTCCCCTAATTTTTGTATCTGGTGTTTGTTCGTTTGTGATCTTACGTTTACGCTTGACAAAGAAAGTTAAAGGCCTGTTGGCTGAAAAGTTGTGCCGAATCGTAGATGTTTGTGGATTTTGTCTAAAAGCGATACTCCTGTTCTGGGACCCCATAGGGTTAGGACATGCAGGTAAGCCATCTCCGGCAAATAGCCGTGGTTTTTGTTGGTTTGGTTTGGTTTCGTTGTTGTTGTTGTTTTAAAGTCTGATTTTGCCAGAAAAGAAAGTAAGCCCTTTTAGTTGGTTTAATGGCCTAGAAAAGCTCGGACTGTTGTTCTATATTTTTGTCGTTCTTATCATGTACGGTAAAGTAAGAGTAAAATTAAAAGATAAAAACTGGCTGGAAGAAGAATGTGCAAACATAACTGAGCATATTGAATGCAGAAGATCCAAGGATCCATTTCAACAGATAAAGAAAGTTCAATTCACTAAATTCTCAGCCCAGAAATGAGTGCATCAACAGCAAAGAAGGCACCACATTCACTGAACCAGAGCATAATATGAACAGATGAAATGAATATGGATCATGCCTTTTTAGCGACAATAGCCCTCAAGACACCTTCTGCCCTAACCGGAACTGTCCAAAATCAGAACCATTTTTAAGTGAAATTCAAGCAGCCACCAAACAGTTAAAATCAAGACAATCCCCAGGACCTGACAATGCTGCAGAAGAATTGTTAAAACATGCTGGAAAAGAAGGCCTAAAAGCAATGCACCGTCTTTGTTGTAAAATCTGGAATATTCATCAGTGGCCAACAGATTGGAAACTTCAGGAATCTGTGATGCTTTATAAGAATGGCAAAGATTGTCACAACTACAGAACCATTGCCCTAATTAGCCATGCCAGTAAGATTTTGCTCATAACTGTTTTCAACGGATTGAAGCCCAAGATAGAAGAAGAACTATCTGACTGCCAGGCAGGCTACAGATCCAACAGAGGCACAGCTGAGATGTTATTTGTGTTACAAATATTCATAGAGAAAATAAAAAGTACTGATGAAGAAGCTTTTGTCACCTTCATAGACTATGGCAAAGCATTTGATAGCGTCATTCATCTCCACGTATTCAACGCCATGGTCTAAATGGGTTTTCTTAAAAATCTCATTTCATTAATAGCCTCACTATACACAGACCAAAAGGTCACAATTAGATGGAAAAGTAAGAAATATGAACTTTTCAACATCCAAGGCTGTATTCTTTCAGCACATCTCTTTAAAATCTATATGGAACAAGTCATGAGAGATGCTGATGTAGAAGACATGGGTATAAAGACAGGAAGAAGAAACTTGCAAACCTTCGCTATGCCCATGATACTGCACAATTAGCAGTCAATATTACCAGTATGGAAAGAATTCTATATAGGGTGGATGCAGCCGGTGAAAAGGCTGGCCTAAGCTTGAACGCTAAGAAAACAAAATTGCCACATATTAAAGGCAAAGACTGAAAACAATCAAGGCATCATAATAAAGTTCTTTTAGAAAATGTTACAGATTTTAAATATCTTGGTTCTGATAAGACTGATGATGGAACCTGCTCTAAAGATATCAAAATAAGAATGGGAATGGCAAAGCAAAAAATGGTCCATTTCACCAATATCTGGAAAGACAGAGGCATACCAAATGATCTGAAAATCTGAAAATTAAAGGTTTCAAATGTTTGATCTGGCCAATTATGATTCATGGCTGCGAAGCCTGGACTCTCAGAAAAGCTGATTACAAAAGAATTGAGGCAGCATAGATGTGGTTTTATCAGGGACTATGACGTGTCAAATGAACAAACAGAAGAACCAATGAAGGTTTTTGTAGAAGAACGTGATACCACCAGAAAATTACTAGCAGACATCAACAAGAGAAAACTAAAATATTTGGCCATGTTTCACATAACAAGAACACAGACCTCATGGCAGCCATTTTTCAAAGAAAAACAGGCGAAAAGGAAGAAAGGCAGACTTCCTGTCTCATACATTGAGAACATAACCAACATCAGTGGCCTGGATATTCAAGAAGTTGTCCACGAAAGTCAAGACAGAGCCGTTTGGAGGCACACAGCTGTGTCATGGAGTGCAGCGGCCAACGCTGAACCCGATGACGCCGACAGGTGACAGGTGATCCAAGTACGGTGACAGGTCTTCGTCACATGAGCAAGATAGTTGCTCCCCTTTGGTTATGTCTCCATGTTGTGTGTCCTCAATATACCTTCAAGAGCATGAACACATGACTTCAGATAGCAATAGAGAGAGTCAGCCACACTCACCAATGTTCAGACCGCAATAGAGTCAGCCACACTCACCAATGTTCAGATACCATTAAAGACAGTCAGCTTTACTCACCAATGTTCAGATAGCAATAGAGACAGCTACACTCACCAATGTTCACATAGCAATAGAGATGGACAGCTATACTCACCAATGTTCACAACGTAATAGAGTCAGCTATACTCACCAATGTTCAGATAGCAATAGAGACAGCTACACTCACCAATGTTCACATAGCAATAGAGATAGACAGCTATACTCACCAATGTTCACAACGTAATAGAGACAGCTATAATCACCAATGTTCAGATAGCAATAGAGAGAGTCAGTTGTTCAGATGGCCATAGAGAAAGTCAGCTACATGTTTAAGTAGCAATAGAGAGAAGCGACACTCACCAATGTTCAGATAGCAATACAGAGAGTCACTCACCTGTGTTTAAGTAGTAATGGCCAGAGCAGCTACACTCACCTGTGTTTATGTAGTAATAGAGAGAAGCGACACTCATCAATGTTCAGACAGCAATAGAGAGAGTCAGCCATACTCACCTGCGTTTAAGTAGTAATAGAGTCAGCTACACTCACCTATGTTTAAGTAGCAATAGAGAGAGCCAGATAGACTCACCTGTGTTTAAGTAACAATAGAGAGAGTCAGCTATAGTCACCTGTGTTTAAGAGCTATACTCACCTGTGTTTAAGAGCTATACTCACCAATGTCCAGATAGCAATAGAGAGAGTCAGCCATACTCAACTGCGTTTAAATAGTAATAGACAGAGTCAGCTACACTCACCCATCTTTAAGTAGCAATAGAGAGAGCCAGCAATACTCACCTGTGTTTAAGAGCTATACTCACCTGTGTTTAAGTGGCAATAGAGAGAGTCAGCTACACTTACCTGTGTTTAAGTAACAATAGAGAGAGTCAGCTATTGTCACCTGTGTTTAAGTAACAATGGGGAGAGTCAGCTATACTCACCAATGTTCAGATAGCACTTGAGAGAGTCAGCTACACTCAACAGTGTTTAAGTAGCAATAGTGTCTGCTATACTCACCCGTGTTTGAGTAGCAATAGAATAAGCTATACTCACCTGTGTTTAAGCGCTATACTCACCTGTGTTTATGAACTATATTCACCTGTGTTTAACTACCAATAGAGACAGCTATACTGACCTGTGTTTAAGAGCTATACTCACCTTGTTTAAGAGGTATACTTTACTGTGTTTCAGTAGCAACAGAGCTATACTCACCTGTTTTTAAGTAGCACTAGAGAGAGTCAGCTATACTCACCTGTGTTTAAGTAGCAATAGCGAGAGTCAGCTATACTCACCTGTGTTTAAGTAGCAATAGAGAGTCAACTATACTCACCTGTGCTTAAGTAGCAATAGGGAGAGTCAGCTATACTCACCTGTGTTTAAGTAGCAATAGAGAGTCAACTATACTTACCTATGTTTAAGTAGCAATAGAGAGTCAGCTACACTCACCTGTGTTTAAGTAGCAATAGAGTCAGCTATACTCACCTGTTTAAGTAGCAATAGACAGAGTCAGCTATACTCACCTGTGCTTGAGTAGCAATAGAGAGAGTCAGCTATACTCACCAGTGTTTAAGTAGCAATAGAGAGAGTCAGCTATACTCACCTGTGCTTGAGTAGCAATAGACAGAGTCAGCTGTACTCACCTGTGCTGAGTAGCAATAGAGAGTCAGCTATACTCACCAGTGTTTAAATAGCAATAGAGAGAGTCAGCTATACTCACCTGCGTTTGAGTAGCAATAGACAGAGTCAGCTGTACTCACCTGTGCTTAAGTAGCAATAGACAGTCAGCTATACTCACCTGTGTTTGAGTAGCAATAGACAGAGTCAGCTGTACTCACCTGTGCTTAAGTAGCAATAGACAGTCAGCTATACTCACCTGTGCTTAAGTAGCAATAGACAGAGTCAGCTGTACTCACCTGTGCTTAAGTAGCAATATAGAGTGTCGGTCTGAGATAGAGCCGGACAGGTTGTTGTGGTCGAGGGCGTGGTTGATGTCGTCGTCGTCGGTGGTGCGGGTGTGGTGACGCAGACTTTGCAGTCTATGCCTTCGTGTTGTAGTGTCAGCTGTAAATTCGTTTGAGTCATGTGGCAAAGCATGTTGGTCATGTTGGAAGTATCCAGGGTACCGCAGTTGGCTGTAAATTCGATAGAATCAAGATCTTGCAATTTTAGTTAAGTTCTGAATGATATCTGCCATGCTTTGAAACAGCAGCAGCTACAGCCACAACGCCACACTGACAACAACCACAGCAATCACACGTACATATATACACTGACAACAACCACAGCAATCACACATACATATATACATTGACAACAACCACAGCAATCACACATACATAATTATATACATTGACAACAACCACAGCAATCACACATATATAATTATATACACTGACAACAACCACAGCAATCACACATACATATATACACTGACAACAACCACAGCAATCACACATACATATATACACTGACAACAACCACATCAATCACACATACATATATACACTGACAACAACCACATCAATCACACATACATATATACACTGACAACAACCACAGCAATCACACATACATATATACACTGACAACAACCACATCAATCACACATACATATATACACTGACAACAACCACAGCAATCACACATACATATATACACTGACAACAACCACAGCAATCACACATACATATATACACTGACAACAACCACATCAATCACACATACATATATACACTGACAACAACCACATCAATCACACATACATATATACACTGACAACAACCACAGCAATCACACATACATATATACACTGACAACAACCACAGCAATCACACATACATATATACACTGACAACAACCACAGCAATCACACATACATATATACACTGACAACAACCACATCAATCACACGTACATATATACACTGACAACAACCACAGCAACCACACATACATATATACATTGACAACAACCACAGCAATCACACATACATATATACACTGACAACAACCACATCAATCACACATACATATATACACTGACAACAACCACAGCAATCACACATACATATATACACTGACAACAACCACAGCAATCACACATACATATATACACTGACAACAACCACAGCAATCACACATACATATATACACTGACAACAACCACAGCAATCACACATACATATATACACTGACAACAACCACAGCAATCACACGTACATATATACACTGACAACAACCACAGCAACCACACATACATATATACATTGACAACAACCACAGCAATCACACATATATAATTATATACATTGACAACAACCACAGCAATCACACATACATATATTATACAAATACAGGAAGCTTTTGGAAAGGATAAGGGAATGAAAGGGTTAAGTTTCTGCTTTGCTAGAATGATGGTTGGCAATGCAGGATGCTGGTGGACAGGATGCAGGAATCAAAGGGTTAATCAGTTTAACATCTCTTTTGCCTAGGTATTCACTCGGAAATGCTTGTGTCATACTCCAGCAAGACTAACCACTCTGACATGTTTTAACAGCGTGTTGATCTCCCTTTGATACATGCACTTTCTCTTAATGCCGCAAGTAAGGCTGAAAGCTCTTTTGCATCTTTCTTTTGTGATTAATTTTGAGAAAAATATATTTCTGTTTGAATCTTTCTTCATTTTTAACTCTCCGAAGGGTCAATAGGCAGAAATATGCAACATTTTAACACTGATAACATTGAAGAAATTGCCCACAGGAAAAAGACGTGCACATCAACTGGTTGCTTAACATCTAAAGATATGATTATTATGGAAAAAGACAAAACATTAGATTGATGAGTAGAGTACATTAAAGACCTTTTTGACGATTACAGAGCAACACATCATAAGAAAGAACGTTGAAGGACCACCAATAATCAAAGATGAGGTTAGATCAGCATTGAAGAAGATGAAACCGAGAAAAGGCCCAGGATCAGGATCAGGATCGGAAAAAAAGTCACCAAAAAAACCGAAATTTATGACACCGGAAAAATCCTCGAAGATATGTCAAAATTAATTTTCACTGCACTTCCAAAGAAAGCAGGAGATATAGAATGCGAACTCCATCGTACAATCAGATTGATGAGTCATGTAACAAAGATTCTATCAAGAATAATCATGGTGAGGACAAGGAACAGAATCAAAAGAAAAGTAGCAGAAGAACAAAGTGGATTTGTGGAAGGGAAAGAAACTATTAATCCCATATACATCCTAAGAACTATCATAGAGAGGTCAGTCGAATTGAATAAAGATTTATATTTAAGTTTTGTTAATCATACCTGGAGAGGGATGGGCGCCGCCAGGCTATTCATGCCCCAGACACACTACATGATGATGAACCAAAAACCAATGTTGATACCGGCTCGGTCGTCGCCCGGACCAAGGACCGCGCCTTCCGTTGGACACCAGGGCGGAGGTGACAAGTATGCGACTGGTGGAACCTCTTCAAAAAAGATCCGAGGAAGAGAAACTCTCACCATCGCCACATGGAATGTTAGAACACTTGCACAGTCAGGCAAATTGCACGAACTTACGCATGAGCTGGAAAGATATTCCTGGCATGTAGTTGGCCTGAGCGAAATCAGGTGGAAAGATCATGGAGAACACCAAACTGAGGAAGGACATGTATTGTACTACAGTGGAGACTTGAAAAAACACATCCACGGCGTAGGATTTCTTGTCAACAAGAACGTCAAGAACTCAATACTCGGGTGCCGCCCAATATCCAACAGGCTCATTTCCATCCGCCTCCGAGCAGCACCATTCAACATCACAGCGATACAAACCTATGCACCGACAACAGACTATGATGATGAGGATGTGGAGGAATTCTACACACAACTTCAAGAAATCATTGACGAGGTTGACAAAAAAGACATCCTTATCATTCAGGGAGACTGGAATGCTAAAGTGGGCGCTGATGCATTAAAAGACTGGAAGAACCATTGTGGGCCCTCCTGTAATGCAATTTCCAACGAGCGAGGACTGCGCCTACTTGAGTTCGCCGGATACAACATGACACTGGCTAACACCTTTGGTGAACACAAGGCGTCACGATGCTGGACTTGGCATGCACCAATTGGGACCAACCACCAGATCGACTACATCTTGGTCCCAATCCGTTTTAGATCTGGAATCTGCAGAGCCAAGACGCGAACATTTCCAGGTGCAGATGTGGGTAGTGACCATGACCTGGTGATAATGAACTTCAAGGTCAGGCTGAAGAAGATCAAGAAGCCCAAGAACACCAGACTGAAGTTCAACTTGGACAGACTCAAGGACCCCTCTATTGCAGAGTCCTTCCAAGCAACAATAGGCGGAAAGTTTGCAGCATTGAGCACACAAGAAGAAACTGCGGAGGAAATGACCACCAAGTTTAACACAGTGATGACAGAGACTGCAAATGACCTCTTAGGAAAACAACGCCGGAAAACCCAACCCTGGATTACAGACGAAATCCTTGAAATGTGTGACAAAAGAAGAGACATCAAGAAAGTCAAAAATACAACAGACGGAGCCCTAGCCTACAGAAACATCAACAAAGAAATCAGAAAAGGCATGAGGGAGGCCAAAGAAGGATGGATACAAAATAAATGCACAGAAATAGAAGACAGCCTAAGCAAGAACAACAGCTTAAAGGCGTACCAAGTGGTGAAAGAACTCACCACACAGAGACAGGCAAGGATCAGTACCATTCAAGACAAACAAGGGAAAAGGTGCCTGACAGAAGATAAAGAAATCATCCATAGATGGACAGAATACTGCTCTGAACTCTACAACCACCAGGCACAGGGTGACTCAACTGTCCTTACATGCCAGGAATCAACAAATGACGATGACCACCCTATTCTACGCGAAGAAGTCGAAACAGCAATACGATCGCTGAAAGATGGAAAAGCTGCTGGAGTGGACAACATCCCAGCAGAACTGATCAAGCATGGAGGGGAGGCAGTGACTGACATCCTCTGGAAAATCTGCAACAAAATCTGGCAGACAGGAGAATGGCCGACACCTTGGACCCAGTCACTAATCATCACACTTTCCAAGAAAGGCAATTTACAACTATGCCAGAATTACAGAACGATCAGCCTTATCAGCCATGCTAGCAAAGTGATGCTGAAAGTCATTTTGAACAGACTGAAACCACAGGCAGAGGAGATCATTGCCGAAGAACAAGCGGGATTTCGCAGTGGTAGAAGCACAACAGAACAAATATTCAATCTCAGAGTCCTATGCGAAAAATACAGCCAACACCAACAGGACATCTACCACGTTTTTATCGACTTCAAAAAGGCATTTGACAGAGTATGGCATGAAGCACTGTGGGCCACCATGAGGAAGTACAAAATGGGAAGGAAACTTATTGACACCATCACACAGTATACGCAAAAGCGAGCAGCGCAGTGCTTGTTGAGGGCACAGTGGGGGACTGGTTTCCCACATCAGTTGGAGTTCGCCAGGGCTGTCTCCTCTCTCCAACCTTGTTCAACATCTTCCTTGAGCGCATTATGACGGATGCCCTTGAAAACCATCACGGCTCAGCCAGTATTGGAGGAAGGACAATCACCAACTTGAGATTTGCTGACGACATCGATGGGTTGGCTGGAAATGAAGACGAACTTGCCAACCTGGTGAAACACCTGGACGAGACATCATCCAGATATGGCATGGAGATCAGTGCCGAAAAGATAAAGTTGATGACAAACAGCACAAAACCAATAGAAAAGAAGATTACAGTCAGCGGGAGTGAGCTGGAAACCGTGGCTCAGTTCAAATATCTCGGAGCCATTATCAGTGAACAGGGATCGAAAACCGAAGTTCTTGCAAGAGCAGCACAGACAACAGCAGCACTAGCCAAGCTGAAGCCCATCTGGAGGGACAAAAACATCGCCCTCACTTCCAAACTGAAGCTAATGCACGCATTGGTCCTGTCAATCTTTCTCTACGCGTGCGAGTCATGGACACTAACAGCAGAACTGCAAAAGAAGATCCTGGCAGTAGAAGTGAGATACTTTAGAAGAGTGCTTGGCATCTCATACAAAGACCACATTACCAATGAGGAAGTGCGAAGAACAATTTCACAGTATGTCAAAAACTATGAAAATCTTCTGACAACAGTAAGAAAAAGGAAACTTCGGTGGTATGGTCACGTGACAAGAACTAACGGACTATCAAAAACAATACTCCAAGGAACAGTTCAGGGGGGAAGAAAAAGAGGCAGACAGAGAAAAAGGTGGATGGACAATATTGACGAATGGACAGGAAAAAGCTTTGCCACGACCCAGACCCTTGCTCATGACAGACAGAGGTGGAGACAGACGGTGCGACGTTCATCCATGTGGAGCCCCCACGACCCTGGATAGGGTTAAGGGACAGGAAGGAAGGAAGGAAGGAATCATACCAAGGCTTTTGATCGGGTAAGACACGAAGAATTAGTCAATCATCTGCAAAAGCTCAATGTTGATGGAAAGATCTAAGAATAATCAGAAATATGTATTGGGAACAAACAGCAGCAATAAGAACAGAAAACGATATAAGCTCTTTCAAAAATATCAAAAGAGGGATTAGGCAGGGATGTACTCTGTCGCCAGCTTTGTTTTCACTTTACAGGTAAACCATCATGAGGAGCCTAGAAAAATGCCCTGGGATAAAGGTTGGAGGAAAAATAGTGAACAACCTTCGTAACGCAGACGACAACGTGCTAGTTACAGAATATGTAAAAAGACCTACAAAATCTTGTAAATACAATAGAAATGGAAAGCAAAACTAAAGGGCTGGAGCTGAATAGCAAGAACATTCAAGTCATGGTAATCAGTAAAAAACAAGAAATCTCATGCAAAATAACAGCAAATGGTACAATACTGAGACAGGTTGATAAGTTCAAATATCTGGGAACAGTCATCTCACCAGACAGCAGATACACATCAGAAATGGCCAGCAGAATTGGCCAAGCTAAAACAGCATTCAAGAAGATGAAAAGCATCCTTACCAACAGATGTCTATAAAGTTAGATCAGGAAGAGAGTTCTTGAATGTTATATAGAACCGATGCTATTGTACGGTTGGAGGCGTGGACAGTCAACACGCAAAGCCAGAACAAGATTGAGGCAGCTGAAATGTAGCTTCTAAGAAGAATGTTGAGAGTTCCATGGACAGCAAAGAAAACAAACGAGACTGTCTTGAAGGAGGCAGACACAAGAAGAACATTAATAAAAAGGATTAGGAAAAAATAAGCAACATTATTACGATATCTTATGAGGCAAGAGAAATTAGAGCACCTGGTCACAACAGGAAAGCTGGAGGGAAGAGAGCACCAGGTAGAAAATATTGGAGTTGCAGAGTGGCTGAGGAAAGAGAGGGTGGGAGATGCACTTGAGAGCGACAAGGGATAGACTCGTATGGAGGGCCATGATCGCCAACGCTACGGGGCAGGGCACATGAGGATGATGATGAATCATGATCTAAATTGGTTCAGCTTTGTGTTGGGTTGGGTGTTTTGGATTAAGAGACACACACCATTGCCGCATCTCCTGATCAGATGCACAAGCTTTGAAACACGTACAGAAGCTTGAACACACACACACACACACACACACACACAACACACACACACACACACACACACACACACACACACACACACACACACACACACACACACCACACAAACACCACACACACACACACACACACACACCGTCTAATATCACTTATAGTGAAAAGACGTTAAATCAAGCAACGAACGAACACACACACACACACACACACACACACACACCCCGAATGGTTTCACTCAGAATATTACTGTGCAGTAGTCACATGGATGAGTTCCTTTTGGAAGCTTCCATCATTATCTGTACTACATGTACATGTATTTATTTTAGTTTGAATGTTTATTTCTATTTCAAACATTGCCAAGTTATATTTCAGTGGAGAGTTATACGCTACGTCAGCTGTTTGAGTTTTCCTCTGCGCTCTCTCTCTCTCTTTCTCTATCTCTCCCTCCATCTCTCTCTCTCTCTCTCTCCTTCTCTCTCTCTCTCTCACACACACACAGAAAAACACGCTCTCCCTCCCTCTCTGTCTCTCTCTCTCTCCTCCTCCTCTCTGTCTCTCTCTCTCTCTCACACACACACACACAGAAACACACGCTCTCTCTCTCACACACACACACACACACATATATATATATAAATATATATATACAAATATACACACACATATATGCATATAAATATATTATATGCATGTGAAAATGTATGTATATGTATATATACACATGTGAATATATATATACAGGGTGTTTCAAAATGAATACGCCAAAATCATCACGTGATGTGTCAAAAACGAAAAAAATTACAAACCTCTAGCATGAACACATGTGTTGTATATACATTCAAGTTTCATTTCATGTTTTATAAGTGCTCAATGTGGCCACCACCGGCAGCGCGGACAACATCAAGCCGATATGAGAATTCCTCCCAAACGCGCCTCAGCATGTCACGGTCCACCGTGTTGATTGCAGCTGTTATTCGATCTTTCAAGTCATCGATACTTGCTGGAAGTGGTGGAACATAAACTTGGTCTTTAACATACCCCCACAAGAAAAAGTCACACACAGTGAGGTCCGGGGATCTGGCAGGCCAAGCACAGAGAGCAAGGTCTTTAGCACCTCTCCTCCCAATCCATCGCTGAGGCACGTTTTCATTCAGATAAGCTCTAACCCCGAGATGCCAATGGGGTGGTGCTCCATCTTGCTGAAAAATGAAGTCATTCGAATCTGCTTGCAGTAAAGTGAATAGCCAGTTTTGGAGCATTTCGAGATAGGTTTGTCCTGTAACGGTGTTTCCTTCAAAGAAAAAGGGACCATAGACCTTGTCTTGAGACACAGCACAGAAGACGTTCACTTTAGGGGAATCTCTTTCATGCTCAACAGTTTCATGTGGGTGATCTGTTCCCCAAATGCGCACATTGTGACGATTGACTGTGCCGCTCAAATGGAAAGTCGCTTCGTCACTAAAAACTAAACGTGAAAAGAGAGTTTCATCACCTTCCTCCATCTCCAGCATTGACTCACAGAATGTCCTCCGCATCACCTTGTCATCATTAGTAAGTTCTTGGACGAGGCTTAGTTTGTATGGTTTCATGTGTAATCGTCTCTTTAACACACGCCAGACAGTGGTATGAGGGATGGCAAGCTGAAGACTTGCTCGACGTACGGACTTACGTGGGCTGCTCTCAAATGCATCATGAATCCTCTCCCCTTGCTCCTCTGTAACACGTGGTCTTCCAGGACTCTTTCCTTTGCACAGACACCCACTCTCTTTAAACTGTCTAACCCACCGTCGAATGCTCTCACGATGGGGCGGATCAATGCCGAATTCTGTTCTGAAAGCACGTTGCACCGTGACAATGGCGTTTGTTTTCGCGAACTCAAGCACGCAAAACGCCTTCTGCTGAGGAGTCGCCATTTTGATTGATCTTCCCACAATTCAGCTGCACCGGAAGTTATACTAACGACAGCGGTGAAACTGACACCCAATCAAACTTTGATAACTACTCTATCAAATAACCACTGATTCAGTCCACTACAATGCTATAGACCTGAAAAAACTGCGTAATGATTTTGGCGTATTCATTTTGAAACACCCTGTATATATATATCTATGTATGTATATATGTACACACACATACATGCATACACACACAGAGGGAATACATACATACATACATACATACATGCATGCATATATATATTCCCTCTGTGTGGGTGTATGTGTGTCGGTGAGTGTGCACGAGCGCGTGCATGCGTGTATATATGATTGTTATCATATGATTGATGCCTAAGCTGTAACAACACATGTGATCACCAATACTTACAGCTGTTTAGTTGCACACATTTCTGATATTGGGCGTCTGACATAACACACAAGGTTGTAGTTGGAGCTGATGTTGTTGTTGGTGCAGCTGTTGTTGTTGGCGCAGCTGTTGTTGTTGGTGCAGCTGTTGTTGTTGGTGCTGCTGTTGTAGTTGGTGCAGCTGTTGTTGTTGGTGCAGCTGTTGTTGTTGGTGCTGCTGTTGTTGTTGGTGCTGCTGTTGTTGTTGGTGCTGCTGTTGTTGTTGGTGCAGCTGTTGTTGTTGGTGCTGCTGTTGTTGTTGGTGCTGCTGTTGTTGTTGGTGCTGCTGTTGTTGTTGGTGCTGCTGTTGTTGTTGGTGCTGCTGTTGTTGTTGGTGCTGCTGTTGTTGTTGGTGCAGCTGTTGTTGTTGGTGCTGCTGTTGTTGTCGGTGCAGCTGTTGTTGTTGGTGCAGCTGTTGTTGTTGGTGCTGCTGTTGTTGTCGGTGCAGCTGTTGTTGTTGGTGCTGCTGTTGTTGTTGGTGCTGCTGTTGTTGGTGCTGCTGTTGTTGTTGGTGCAGCTGTTGTTGTTGGTGCAGCTGTTGTTGTTGGTGCTGCTGTTGTTGTTGGTGCAGCTGTTGTTGTTGGTGCGGCTGTTGTTGTTGGTGCTGCTGTTGTTGTTGGTGCTGCTGTTGTTGTTTCAGTTGGAGGTGCAGGTGCTGCTGTTGTTGTTGGTGCTGCTGTTGTTGTTGGTGCTGCTGTTGTTGTTGGTGCTGCTGTTGTTGTCGGTGCTGCTGTTGTTGTTGGTGCTGCTGTTGTTGTTAGTGCTGCTGTTGTTGTTGGTGCTGCTGTTGTTGTTGGTGCTGCTGTTGTTGTTGGTGCTGCTGTTGTTGTCGGTGCTGCTGTTGTTGTTGGTGCTGCTGTTGTTGTTGGTGCTGCTGTTGTTGTTGGTGCTGCTGTTGTTGTTGGTGCAGCTGTTGTTGTTGGTGCAGCTGTTGTTGGTGCAGCTGTTGTTGTTGGTGCTGCTGTTGTTGTCGGTGCAGCTGTTGTTGTTGGTGCTGCTGTTGTTGTTGGTGCTGCTGTTGTTGTTGGTGCTGCTGTTGTTGTTGTGTGCGTGTGTTGGCAGCTGTTGTTGTTGGTGCTGCTGTTGTTGTTGGTGCTGCTGTTGTTGTTGGTGCGCTGTTGTTGTTGTGCTGCTGTTGTTGTTGGTGCTGCTGTTGTTGTTGGTGCTGCTGTTGTTGTTGGTGCAGCGTTGTTGTTTGTGGTGCTGCTGTTGTTGTTGGTGCGCTGTTGTTGTTGGTGCTGCTGTTGTTGTTGGTGCTGCGTGTTGTTGTGCTGCTGTTGTTGTTGGTGCTGCTGTTTGTGGCTGTTGTTGTGTGCTGCGTTGTTGTTGGTGCGCTGTTGTTGTTGGTGCTGCTGTTGTTGTTGGTGCTGCTGTTGTTGTTGGTGCTGCTGTTGTTAGTTGGTTGCTGCTGTTGTTGTTGGTGCTGCTGTTGTTGTTGGTGTGCTGCGTTGTTGTGTGTGTGTGTTGTTGGTGCTGCTGTTGTTGTTGGTGCTGCTGTTGTTGTTGGTGCTGCTGTTGTTGTTGTGCTCAGCTGTTGTTGTTGGTGCTGCTGTTGTTGTTGGTGCTGCTGTTGTTGTTGGTGCTGCTGTTGTTGTTGGTGCTGCTGTTGTTGTTGGTGCTGCTGTTGTTTTGGTGCTGCTGTTGTTGTTGTGCAGCTGTTGTTGTTGGTGCTGCTGTTGTTGTTGGTGCTGCTGTTGTTGTTGTGCGCTGTTGTTGTGTTGTGTGGTTGGCTGCTGTTGTTGTTGTGCTGCTGTTGTTGTTGGTGCTGCTGTTGTTGTTGGTGCATGCTTGTTGTTGTTGGTGCTGCTTGTTGTTGTGAGCTGTTGTTGTTGGTGCTGCTGTTGTTGGTGCTGCTGTTGTTGTTGTGCTGCTGTTGTTGTTGGTGCTGCTGTTGTCTGTTGTGTGGTGCGCTGTTGTTGTTGGTGCTGCTGCTGTTGTTGTTGGTGCATGCTGTTGTTGTTGGTGCAGCTGTTGTTGTTGGTGCGCTGTGTTGTTGGTGCTGCTGTGTTGTTGTGCAGCTGTGTTGTTGGTGCTGCTGTTGTTGTTGGTGCTGCTGTTGTTGTTGGTGCTGCTGTTGTTGTTGGCTGCAGTGTTGTTGGTGCTGCTGTTGTTGTTGGTGCGCTGTGTTGTGTTGGTGCGTTCTGTTTGTGTTGGTGCTGCTGTTGTTGTTGTGCTGCGTTGTGTTGGTGCTGCTGTTGTTGTTGGTGCAGCTGTTGTTGTTGGTGCTGCTGTTGTTGTTGGTGCTGCTGTTGTTGTGTGCTGCTGTTGTTGTTGGTGCGCTGTTGTTGTTGGTGCAGCTGTTGTTGTTGGCGCTGTTGTTTGGTGTCGCTGTTGTTGTTGGTGCTGCTGTTGTTGTTGGTGCTGCTGTTTGTTGTTGGTGTGCTGTGTTGTTGTTGCTGTGTTAGTGCTGCTGCTGTTGTTGTTGGCTGCTGTTGTTGTTGGTGCAGCTGTTGTTGTTGGTGCTGCTGTTGTTGTTGTGGCTGCTGTTGTTGTTTGGTGCTGCTG
Source organism: Monoplex corrugatus (assembly GCA_030674185.1). NCBI lineage: Eukaryota > Metazoa > Mollusca > Gastropoda > Littorinimorpha > Ranellidae > Monoplex > Monoplex corrugatus. The sequence goes on along the minus strand of JAPXFY010000014.1, from coordinate 29,619,543 downwards.
TTGTTGTTGGTGCTTTGTTGTTTGGTTTGTTGGAGCTGTTGTTGTGTGTGTGTGCTGCTGTTGTTGTTGGTGCAGCTGTTGTTGTTGGTGCAGCTGTTGTTGTTGGTGCAGCTGTGTTGTTGGTGCTGCTGTTTTTGTTGGTGTGCTTTGTTGTTTCAGTTGAGGTGCAGGTGCTACTGTTGTTGGTGCTGCTGTTGTTGTTGGTGCTGCTGTTGTTGTTGGTGCAGCTGTTGTTGTTGGTACTGCTGTTGTTGTTGGTGCTGCTGTTGTTGTGTTGGTGCTGCTGTTGTTGTTGGTGCTGCTGTTGTTGTTGGTTCTGCTGTTGTTGTTGGTGAAGCTATTGTTGTTGGTGCTGCTGTTGGTGTTTCAGTTGGAGGTGCAGGTGCTGCTGTTGTTGGTGCTGCTGTTTTTGTTGGTGCAGCTGTTGTTGTTGGTGCAGCTGTTGTTGGTGGTGCTGCTGTTGTTGTTGGTGCTGCTGTCGTTGTTGGTGCTGCTGTTGTAGTTGGTGCTGCTGTTGTTGTTGGTGCTGCTGTTGTTGTTGGTGCTGCTGTTGTTGTTGGTGCTGCTGTTGTTGTTGGTGCAGCTGTTGTTGTTGGTGCTGCTGTTGTGTTTTTGCAGCCGTTGTTGTTGGTGCTGCTGTTGTTGTTGGTGCTGCTGTTGTTGTTGGTGCTGCTGTTGTTGTTGGAGCTGCTGTTGTTGTTGGTGCTGCTGTTGTTGTTTTAGATGGAGGTCCCAGGTGCTGCTGTTGTTGGTGCTGCTGTTGTTGTCAGTGGAGCTGTGGTTGTTGGTGCTGCTGTTGTTGTTGGTGCTGCTGTTGTTGTTGGTGAAGCTGTTGTTGTTGGTGCAGCTGTTGTTGTTTTTGCAGCCGTTGTTGTTGGTGCTGCTGTTGTTGTTGGTGCTGCTGTTGTTGTTGGTGCTGCTGTTGTTGTTAGTGCTGCTGTTGTTGGTGCTGCTGTTGTTGTCGGTGCAGCTGTTGTTGTTGGTGCTGCTGTTGTTGTCGGTGCTGAAGATGTTGATTTGGGCACGATAGTTGTTGATGTGTTAGGTGTGGTAACAGTGACCACCACAGTTGTTGTCGTTGGATTTTGTGTTGTGGACGTGGACACCGCGGCTGTACTTGTTGCAAGTTTACCTGGACAGAATTGAAACACAGATTAGAGATCTTAGTTGCATGTTTCTACCTTTCTGTGAGTGTCCTATTTTTCATCAGTATTGCACATGTTTCACACACAGATAATGCAAATGCCGTCTCCATTCCCGACCGCCTAACACTTTACACACACAGTCGCTCACATATACGTGTGAGAGAAGTGGGAGAGAAGGGACCGAGAGGAGATGCATACTGACTGGTAAAGCATCAGAAGGAAAGTGAAAACATTATTTCATTGACAGACAGACAGACAGACAGAGACAGAGAGAAAGAGAGGGAGACAGACAGGCAGGCAGAGTGACGTCAACATAAAAGTGAAAACAAAGGGAATGGCAATATCTCGAACAGCCGAGCCTCCATTAGTGCCGTTGACCTCACGCCATCCATTCAGTGTCCACAATACACCAGCTACCTGACATTCATTCAGTCCAGGCTCCCGTTCCAGGAAGGTGATGGGAGCCACAGGAGTGAAGGCCCCATGGGGCACCCATCACAGGAGACCCTAATATAGCTGCTAGGTAACAGCTCAACGATGCCTTTTCCATCAAACTTACAAAGGACACTATCCATTAAGTTCCCCTGCTGTCAACAGAAATTGTTCGTTCATGGAGCAAGGCCGAGCGAGAGATGTCGTAGGGAGGCGAACACTACCACAGCCATCCGACGACAAATGAAAACACTACAACAGCCATACAATGACAAATGAAACACTACAACAGTCATCCAACGACAAATGAAAACACAACCACGGCCATACAATGACAAATGAAAACACTACCACAGCCATCCAATGAGAAATGAAAACACAAACACCGCCATCCAATGACAAATGAAAACACCTCCATGGTCATACAATGACAAATAAAAACACTACCATCGCCATCCTACGATAAATGAAAACACTACCACGGTCATACAATCACAAATGAAAACACTACCACGGTCATACAACGACAAATAAAAACACTACCACGGACATACAATGACAAATGAAAAAACACTACCATAGTCACACAATGACAAATAGAAACACTACCTTGACCATCCAACGACAAATGAAAACACAACCACAGTCATACAATGACAAATGAAAATACTACAACAGTCATACAATGACAAATGAAAACATTACAACAGCCAATGACAAATGAAAACACTACAACAGCCATACAACAACAAATGAAAACACTACCATGGTCATAAAATGACAAATGAAAACATTAACACGGCCATCCAATGACATATGAAAACACAACCACGCCATCTTATGAGAAATGAAAACACAACCACAACCATCCAATGACAAATGAAAACACTACAATAGCCATACAATGACAAATGAAAATACTACCACAAGCCATACAAGACAAATGAAAACACTACCACAGCCATCCAATGACAATTCGAAAACACTACAATGGCCATAGAATGACAAATGAAAATACTACCATGGCCATACAATGACAAATGAAAACACTACCATGACTATACAACGACAAATAAAAACACTACCATGGTCGTACAATGACAAATCAAAACACTACAACAGCCATATAATGACAAATCAAAACACTACCACGGCCACGCAATGACTAATGAAAACACTACCACGGCCATCCAATGACAAAAGAAAACACTAACACGGGCCATACAACGAAAAATGAAAACACAATCATGGTCATCCAATGACAAATGAAAATACAACCACGGCCATCCAACGACAAATGAAAACACTACCACGGCCACAAAAAGACGACAAATGAAAACACTACCAGGCCATAAATGACAAATAAAAACATACCACGGTCCATACAATGAACAAATGAAAACACTACCACGGCCATAAACGAAAAATGAAAACACAACATGGCCATAAAACCATGACATGAAAATACTACCATGGCCATACAAAGACAAATGAAAACCACTAACCATAACCATGCCAACGACAAATAAAAAACATAACGAAACACACCATCATACAATGACAAATGAAAACACTACACGCCATACAACGACAAATGAAAACGCAACATGGCCATCCAATGACATAAATGAAACCAGGACAAAAAATGAAAACACTACAACAGGGCCCTACAATGACAAATAAAACACCACAATCTACAAACAAGCACACCACCCCTGAACGCAAATGAAAACGCTCATCCATGGCCAATACAATGACAAAATGAAAACACTACAACAGCCATACAATGCAAATGAAAACACTACACAGCCATCCAACTGACAAATGAAAACACTACATGGCATACTGAAAATGAAACATACAGCCATAAGAAAAAAACACTACACAGCATCAAGACAAATGAAAACACTAACCATAGCATACAACGAACAATGAAAACAAACCATGCCATCAAAAATAAACACAACCATGGCCATCCAATGACAAACGAAAATACTACCACAGCCATACAACGACAAATGAAAACACTACCACAGCCATCAAACAAACAAAGGAGAAACACCACCATGGCCATGCAATGACAAATGAAAATACTACCACGGCCAAACAATGACGAATAAAAACACTACCACGTCCATACAACGACAAATAAAAACACTACCACGGTCGTACAATGACACAATGAAAAACTACAGCTACGACAATAAAAACACATACCACAGTCATATAATGACAAATGAAAACACTACCATGGCCATTACAATGACCACAATCATGGTCATCACAATGACAAATGAAAACACAACCATGACCATCCAATGACAAGTGAAAACGCAACCATGGCCATACAATGATAAATGAAAACACTACCACGCCCATACGACAAATAAAAACATACCGCAGTCATACAATGACAAATAAAAATACCAGCCATCAATGACAAATGAAAACACTACACGGCACATGACAAATAAAACACTACCATGCAACAATGACAAATGAAAACACTACAGGCATAATGACAAATGAAAACACTACACGGTCATAAATGACAAATAAAACACTACAGCCATCCAACGAAAAAAAAACACTCACAGCCATCAATGACAAATGAAAACACTACCATGGCCATCAATGACAAATGAAAACACTACCAAAGGCCATACAATGACAAATGAAAACATTACAGCAGCCATACAATGACAAATGAAAACACTACAACAGCATCATACAATGAAAATGAAAACACTACACGGCCATCATACAAATGAAAACATAACAGCCATCCAACGAAAATGAAAACACAACCACGGCCATCAATGACAAATAAAACACTAAAACAGGCCATCCAATGACAAATGAAAACACTTCACGCCATCCAACAGACAAATAAAAACGTCAGCCATACAATGACATGAAAAAACACATCTATGACAAAAACCACGCCATCCAATGACAAAGTGAAAACACTACCATGGCCATACAATGACAAATGAAAACACTACAAGCACAATGACAAATAAACACTCCAATCTAATGACAAATGAAAACAACAACAGGCATCCAATGACAAATAAAACACTACCGGCCATCCAATGACAAATGAAAACACTACAACATGCCATCCAATGACAAATGAAAACACTACCACGCCATCAACATGACAAATGAAAACACTACCACGGCCATCCAATGACAAATGAAAACAACTCGCATCCAATGACAAAGGAAAACACTAACAGGCACAACAAGCAAATGAAAACACTACGCCATACTATGACAATGAAAAACACTACCACGGCCATCAACGAAAATGAAAACACTACAACGGTCATACAATGACAAATGAAAACACTCCATGGCCATCCAACGACAAATAAAAACACTAACCATGGTCATCAATGACAAATGAAAACACTACACAGCCATCACAAGACAAATAAAAACGCTGCCAATGGCCATACCACATGCAAATGAAAACAAACTACGGCCATCCAATGACAAATGAAAACACAACTCATGGTCATCCAACGACAAATAAAACAATAACACTGGCCATCACATGACAAAGAAAACACTACCACGGCCATACAACGACAAATAAAAACACTACCACGGTCATACAATGACAAATGAAAACACAACCACAGTCATCCAACGACAAATGAAAACACTACAACAGCCATCCAATGACAAATGAAAACACTACCATGGCCATACAATGACAAATGAAAACACTACCACGCCCATACAACGGCAAATGAAAACACTACCATAGCCATCCAATGACAAATGAAAACACTAACACAGCCATACAACGAAAAAATGAAAACACAACCATGGCCGTCCAATGAGAAACGAAAACACAACCATGACCATCCAATGACAAACGAAAACACTACAATGTCCATATAATGACAAATGAAAACACTACCATAGCCATACAATGACAAATGAAAACACTACCATGGCCATCCAATGACAAATGAAAACACTAACACGGCCATCCAATGACAAATGAAAATACAACCACAGCCATCCATCGACAAATAAAAACACTACCACGTCCATACAATGACAAATGAAAACACTACCGCAGTCATACAATGACAAATAAAAACACTACCACAGCCATCCAATGACAAATGAAAACACTATCACGGTCATACATTGACAAATAAAAACCCTACCATGGTCAGACAATGACAAATGAAAACACTACCATGGTCACACAATGACAAATGAAAACACTGTCAGGGACATCTAATGACAAATGAAAACACTACCACGGTCATACAATCATCATCATCATCAGGTGCCCTGCCGAATGGCGTTGGCGACCATGGACTTCCAACCATCTCTATCTCTCGTTGCCCCCAGTATCTCCCCCACCCTCTTCATCCCCAGCCACTCTGCAAGTCCGTCCAGCATTCTCTCCCTGGGTCTACCTGGTGCTATCTTTCCCCCCAGCTTTCCCCTTGTGAACAGGTGCTCCAAATCCCCCTTCCTCATAAAATGGCCTATAAATGTTGCTTGTCTTTTCCTAATCTTCCTTATGAGTGATCTATTTGTGTCTGCCTCCATCAAGACTGTCTCGTTTGTTTTCTTTGCTGTCCATGGAACCCTCAACATTCTTCTAAGAAACCACATCACGGCTGCCTCGATCCTGCTCTGGCTTTGCTTGCTGACTGTCCACACCTCGCATCCATACAACAGTATTGGAAATATATAACATTCAAGGACTCTCTTTCTGATGTTAATTGAAAGGCATTTGTTGGTAAGAATGCTTGTCATCTTCTTGAATGCTGTTTTGGCTTGGCCGATTCTGCCAGCAATTTCTGATGTGCATCTCCCGTCTGATGAAATGACCGTTCCCAGGTATTTGAACTTATTGACCTGTGTCAAGGTTGTGCCATTTGCTGTTATTTTGCAGGAGGGGATTTCATGTTTTTTACTGATCACCATGACTTCAGTCTTCCTGTTGTTTAGTTCCAACCCCTTACCTTTGCTTTCTGTTTCTAGTATATTCACAAGGTTTTGTAGGTTCCTTTCATTTTCTGCGTCATCTGCGTACCGAATGTTGTTTATCATTTTCCCTCCAACCTTTATCCAGGGTCTTCTTCTAGGTTTCTCATGATGTTTTCGCTATACAGTGAAAACAGATCTGGTGACAAAACACAACCCTGTCTGACTCCTCTTTTGATGTTTTCAAAAGAGCTTATATTGTTTTCTATTCTCATTGCAGCTGTTTGTTCCCAGTACATATTCCTGATTATTCGTAGATCTTTTCCGTCGACATTGAGTCTCTCCAGTTGGTTGATCAATTCATCATGTCGTGCCCGATCGAAAGCCTTGGTATAGTCAACAAAGCATAAATACAAATCCTTATTCATCTCAATTGACCTCTCTATGATAGTTCTTAGGATGTATATGGCATTAATAGTTCCTTTCCCTTCCACAAATCCACACTGTTGTTCTTCTATTTCTCTTTTGATTTTATTCCTTTTCCTCATCATGATTATTCTTAACAGGATTTTTGTTACATGACTCATCAAACTGATTGTGCGATGGAGTTTGCATTCTATAGCCCCTGTCTTTTTTGGAAGTGCAATGAAAATTGATTTTGACATGTCTTTGGGAATTTTTCCAGTGTCATAAATTTCATTTAGGAGGACTGTTATTTTTTCTATGCCAAATTCCTCCAGGGCTTCAATCATCTCTGTAGTAATGTTGTCTGGTCCTGGGGCTTTTCCTGGTTTCATCTTTTTCAGTGCTGCTATAACTTCATCTTTCATTATGGATGGTCCTTCAAAGTTCTTTTTTATAATGTGTTCTTCGTTTCTGTCATCCTCAAAAAGGTCTTTAATGTACTCTCTCCATCTGTCTAATATTTTGTCTTTTTCCATGATAAGCGTGCCATCTTTCGATTTTAAGCAACCAGTTGATGTGCATGTATTTTTCCTGTGGGCAATTTCTTCAATTCGTCTGTACATACCCTGTCATACAATGACAAATGAAAACACTACACGGCCATCTAATGGCACAATGAAAAAAACACTAGAACAGCCATACAATGACAAATGAAAACACTACAACAGTCATACAATGACAAATGAAAACACTACCACAGCCATCCAACGAAATATGAAAACACTAACACGGCCATCCAACGAAAAATGAAAACACAACCACGGCCATTTAACGACAAATGAAAACACTACCACGGCCATACAATGACAAATGAAAACACAACCACAGCCATTCAATGACAAATGAAAACACAACCATGGTCATCCAATGACAAATGAAAACACTACCACAGCCATACAATGACAAATGAAAACACTACCACAGCCATACAATGACAAATGAAAACAATACCACGGACATGTAATGACAAATGAAAACACTACCACGGTCATACAACGACAAATAAAAACACTACCACAGTCATACAATGACAAATGAAAACTACCACAGTCATACAATGACAAATGAAAACACTACAACAGCCATACAACGACAAATGAAAACTTAACCACGGCCATCCAACGACAAATGAAAACACTATCACGGTCTCACAATGACAAATGAAAACACTACCACGGCTATCCAACGACAAATGAAAACACTACCATGGTCATACAATGACAAATGAAAACACTACCATGGTCATGCAATGACAAATGAAAACACTATCACGGTCTCACAATGACAAATGAAAACACTACCAGGCTATCCAATGACAAATGAAAACACTACCATGGTCTCACAATGACAAATGAAAACACTACCACGGCCATCCAATGACAAATGAAACCACTACCATGGTCATACAATAACAAATGAAAACAGTATCACAGCCATCCAATGACAAATGAAAACATCATACAATGACAAATGAAAACACTACCACAGCTATCCAATGACAAGTGAAAACACTACCACACTCATACAATGACAAATGAAAACACTACCACGGCCATCTAACGACAAATGAAAACACTATCACGGCCATCGAACAACAAATGAAAACACTAACCCGGCCATCCAACGAAAAATGAAAACACAACCACTGTCATCCAATGAGAAATGAAAACACAACCACGGCCACACAATGACAAATGAAAACACAACCACAGCCATCCAATGACAAATGAAAACACAATCACGGTCATCCAATGAGAAATAAAAAACAACCATGGCCATACAATGACAAATGAAAACAACCATGGTCATCCAATGAGAAATGAAAACACAACCACGGTCATCCAATGAGAAATGAAAACACAACCACGGTCATCCAATGACAAATGAAAACACTACCACGGCCATACAATGACAAATAAAAAACTACCACGCCCATACAACGACAAACAAAAACACTACCACGGTCGCACAATGACAAATGAAAACACTACCATGGCCATCCAACGACAAATGAAAACACTACCACGGTCATGCAATGACAAATGAAAACACTACCACGGTCATACAATGACAAATGAAAACCTGGCACTTCGGCCTGTGTGTGCCCTTCCTCAGGGGACTGTTTGTTTATGAATATATACATATAATGCTATATAATATAATGTAATGTATATGTATACACACACACACACACACACACACACACACACACACACACACACACACACACACACACACATATATATATATATATATATATATGTGTGTGTGTGTGTGTGTGTTTCGTTTTTGTTTTTATCTTTTTTTTGGGGGGGGGGGGGAGTTCTTACTTTCATTTAGAGAAAGCTTTGGATTTCTGACTTTGAATTTGGCAATGGTGACATGCTGGTTGTGTGTGGACAGTGCAGTTCAGATATCTGCTTCTTGCTGGAGTTTAGAATTTGAAGTTTAATTATGAGGAATTCCTACCACTCTTGTATGTGCTCCACACAGACTGCCGTCGGTTACTTGGCACACTCCTTAATCCTGCTTTGGGGATTAACACTAAGGAGATTTCCATTGTGCTCATTTTCTGTGCCATTTTCTACGCCAGCTTAATTGCCAGAGAAGCTGGCTCAATCACTGTTTCTTATAATGCACTGATCACGATGACGATGAGGATGAGAATCATGACTCCACTGTAATCCGTCTGACATCGAGACTACGTGACAGGGCTGTACTCTACGCTTACTATTATAACATATCCCAGCGTTAATTGGACATGAGAAATACAGACACCTGCGATGTTGATCAGACGATCTAAACAACATTCTCAATCATGCATCCGTGAAGTGGACGAGACTCGACTGTGTGGTCCCAGTCTTCCCAATGAACCCATAATACGCTCAACTCTGGGTAGGGAGCCAGGTTGGAGCCGAAAAATCTCACGATGGTTATTGAAGAGACTGATGGGGATTGGAACCCACAACTTTCCAATGGGTAGTCCGTTGCATTAACCAGTGTACCACGGGGACTGGTTACCGAGGAGCTTGTTTGCGGGGATTACCTGCTGTTCCTGTTGATGGCACCAAGTGGGTCTTCGTTTGCTGCAGACACCTTAACCCTTTCATTCCCACAGCCTGTCCATAACTTGCAAAAATTAACCATTTCAAATCCGTCATCCTATCCATCAGCTGTCTGAGACAGCTGGTAGACAAGATGAGTGAATGAAAGGATTAAGATTCTGCTTTGCTATCATGGCTGACAATGCAGGATGCTGGCGGACAGGGTGAGGGAGTGAAAGGGTTAATGTTCCAAGTTGATGACTCAAACAGGTCTTTGTTTGCCGAGGTTAATTGCTGTTTCTGTTGAAGATTAATTGGGTCTTCAGTTCCGTGCATAATAGTAACCTGCTGGTCATGGAAGCGAACTGTGTATATCATCATTATCATCAGGTGCCTTGCCACATGGCGTTGGCGATCATGGACTTCCATCTGTATCTCTTGTTGCCTAAAGCATCTCTTCCACCCTCTTTGTCTTCAGCCACTCTGCAAGTCTGTCCATTATCTTCTCCCTGGGTCTACCTGGTGCTCTCTTTCCCTCCAGCTTTCCCGTTGTGACCAGCTGTTCCAATTCCCCTTTCCTCATAAAATGGTCTAGAGATTTTGCCCGTCTTTTCCTAATCTTCCTTATGAATGATCTTCTTGTGTCTGCCTCCATCAAGACTGTCTCGTTTGTTTTCTTTGCTGTCCATGGAACTCTCAACATTCTTCTTAGAAACCACATCTCGGCTGCCTCAGTCTTGTTCTGGCTTTGCTTGTTGAGTGTCCACGCCTCACAACCGTATAACAGTATTGGTTCTATATAACATTCAACAACTCTCTTCCTGATGTTAATTGATAACTCTGTATATATAAAGGAAAAAAACCGCGGATGATCAAATGTCAAATCATTGTACGAATCTTCGTCCCCAACTGGCTCCGACTCATAAAGGAAGACAGGGACCACACGATGAAGTCTCATCCACATTAAAGATATTGCATGCATTTTCTAACACTTCAGGTGTATGTATCTCTCGGGCCTAGCTGATTCCGGGATGTATTATGCAAGGAAGCACCGGGTACAGCCCTGTCGCACAGGCCCGAGCTGAAATAATGGTTCATAGCATTATTGTTTTCATCATCTCCTTTTGTCATGAAATTATCGAAGCAACGTGAACGCTGTCCCAGCTTCTGTGGCTCCTCATTCTGAAGCAGCATAGGGAAAAAGAAGAAGAAAGAAGAAGAAGAACAAAAGAAGAAGAAAGAAGAAGAAGAAGAACAAAAGAAGAAGAAGAAAGAAGAAGAGGGAAAAGAATAACAAGAAAGAAGATGAAAGAAGAAAAAAGAAGAAAGAAAAAGAAGAAAGAAGAAAAACGAAAAAGAAATGAAGAAGAAAAAGAAGAAGAAAGAAGAAGAAAAAAGAAGAAGAGTGAAAAGAATAACAAGAAAGGAGAACAAGAAAGAAGAAGAAAAAAGAAAAAAGAAGAAGAGAAAAAAGAAGAAGAAGAGGAGGAAGAAGAAGAAATGAGAAAAAAGAAGAAAAAGGAGGAGGAGGAAGAAGAGGAAGAAGAAGAAGAAGAAGAAGAAGAAGAAAAAGAAGAAGAAAGAAGAGGAAAAGAAAGAGGAGAAGAAGAAGAAACAAGAAGAAGAAAAAGAAGAAACAAGAAGAGAAGGAGAGGAAGAACAAGAACAATAAGAAGAGGAAGAACAAGAAAGAAGAAGAAAGAATAAGAAAAAGAAAAAGAAACAAAACGAGAAGAAAATAAAGAAGGAGAATAAAAATGAGAACAAAAGGTTTTGTTAGCATTCCGTCCATATGGCAGAGCGAAAGACTTGTCACACAGGCATATGTACATATGGAAAATCTGAGTTTTTCTGCTTCAGTCATGTAACAAAACACTGCTCTTCTACGTGCTCATGTAGATAGGAAGACGGACAGCTCAAGCGCAAACATACACACACACGCACACGAACACACACACACACGCACGCACACACACACACACACATGCACACACACACACTCTCTCTCTCACTCACTCTTACACACTCTCTCCCTTTCACACACACACACACGTGCGCGCGCGTGCGCACATACATACATGAAAAAGTGTGTAGTCAGTGACATCAACATTGTTCAGTGGAACACACGTTCCATTGGTAAAAATAGTTCCTATTTGAGTAACTATCTCGTCATCATCATCAGGTGCCTTGCCGCATAGCGTTGGCGATCATGGGCTTCCATCTGCCTCTATCTCTCGTTGCCCTAGCATCTCCCCCACCCTCCCCGTCCCCAGCCATTCTGCAAGTCCGTCCAGCATTTTCTCCCTGGGTCTACCCGGTGCTCTCTTTCCTCCAGCTTTCCCGCCGTGACCAGGTGCTCCAAATCCCCCTTCCTCATAAAATGGCCTATAAATGTTGCCTGTCTTTTCCTAATCTTCCTTATGAGTGATCTATTTGTGTCTGCCTCCATCAAGACTGTCTCGTTTGTTTTCTTTGCTGTCCATGGAACCCTCAACATTCTTCTTAGAAACCACATCTCGGCTGCCTCAATCTTGTTCTGGCTTTGTTTGTTGACTGTCCACGCCTCGCATCCGTACAACAGTATTGGTTCTATATAACATTCAAGAACTCTCTTCCTGATGTTAATTGATAGGCATTTGTTGGTAAGAATGCTTGTCATCTTCTTGAATGCTGTTTTGGCTTGGCCGATTCTGCCGGCTATTTCTGATGTGTATCTGCCGTCTGATGAAATGATCGTTCCCAGGTATTTGAATTTCTCAACCTGTGTCAAGGTTGTGCCATTTGCTGTTATTTTGCATGAAGGGATTTCATGTTTTTACTGATCACCATGACTTCAGTCTTCCTGCTGTTTAGTTCCAGCCCCTTACCTTTGCTTTCTATTTCTAGTATATTCAAAAGGTTTTGTAGGTCTCTTTCACTATCTATCTATCTATCTATCTATCTATCTTCTAGAAACATTCAAGTCTTGCTTCTACAATCGCTGAATACCACGAAAACCAATATACCTAAAATATCGAGGTTTTATTATCCACCAGTATATGACTCTATCAATGACAGTGGCCGAATACAAACAGCTATATATGTTCGTGAAGGACTGAACTACAGTGAAAGATCATCGCCAGTACCAAAATCGTCCTCATCTATTTCTTCGTGTGCAATTATTATAAAATGTTCATCATCACTAGTTCTGAATTTGGCCTCTGTTTATCTACCAAGAGATCCCGATTCTGTGAATACTGAGTGGCTGAAACATTTTCATGACCAACGTGACAAGTGGATAGTTGGTGGTGATTTTAATGCACATGCCCCATTTTGGAACAAGAATTGTAAAAACATAACTAGCAAAATGTTGATTGAAAATATTACAGATTCCAATTTATACTTACTAAACAACGGACACGTTACCCGTGTCCCTGATATACCAACCCACAGACCCACAGCTATCGACCTTACCTTAATCTCACCATCGCTAGCGCCAAATGCCACATGGCAAACAGAGGATGATGATTTGTTGGGATCAGATCACATCCCCATACTTCTTACCCTTAACCATAATACTGAGTTTGATGCAATACCACAAGATAGTTTACCCAAGTTTAACTATACATACGCAGATTAGCCCAGTTTTAAAGCTTTCCTACGAAATACAAGAACAGATCTATCTGAAACATTGACCTTAAACGATATGTACGCATATTTCTGTAAGTCACTCTTAAGGGCTGCAAAAATTTCAATTCCAGGACTTAAAGCGTCAAAAACAGGAAAACATCATGGAAACGTCTGGTGGAATAAAGATTGTGAAAAGGCAGTCAACGAAAAGAAAGAAAAATACAAACAATATATAGTGAATGGGTCATCTGAAAATCATACGGCAATGAAAAGTGCCAACATAAACTGTAACAGAGTCATAGAACAAGCTAAAGACAATACTGGACATTTTTTGTACGTATGAATTAAGTGACCATAAAGATTGCAAAAGATTTGGGAAAAATTGAAAACAATGAAAATGGGATCAAGTTGCCACCAATTCCAGTAAAGCTAGAAAACAACTCTTTACCTAGCTCACGGGAGAAAGCAGAAGCTTTTGCAGACATGTTTGCAGAGGTCTGTCGAGTAGAAGGACTTCCTGCCTCTAGTAGAAATTATAGGGTACAAGAAGAAAAGTCCGACGCATACAAGGATCCTGCCCCAAATATACGCATTACGTAAATACACCAATCACGCTCCAAGAATTTATAGATGCCATTAAATCAATTCCAAATAAAAAGACATCAGTAGGATTTGAGGCAATTTCCAATGAGATGTTGAACAATTTACCAGAATTTTTTTAACTTGCTACATAGTGCGTTTAAAAAATGCTGGAACAGCGGCAAACTGCCTCACTACTGGAAACAATCAATAGTGGTTCCTGTACTAAAAGCAGGTAAATGTAATACTGACTTGAAAAACTATAGGCCAATTGCAATAACATCGCACGTATGTAAACTAATGGAGAAAATAATTTTAAAGAGATTGATGCACTACTGTGAAAAGAATAACATATTACCAATGAATCAGGCAGGATTTAGAAAAAGCAGGTCACCAGTGGAACTCCTAAAAAAGCTAACCACTAATATCAAACAACACTTTGCCAGATGCCAAAAGTTTTAGCTTCATTTTTTGATATAACTAAAGCATACGACCAAGTATGGCACTCCCGATCATTACTCAAATTGAAAAATATTGGGCTAACAGGTCACATTTTTGATTATGTCAAATGTTCTTAGAAGACCGTGTAATTCAAACGAGGATCGAAAATGTGTATTTCACGATTTCTTCAAATGGGATAGATCCGTTATTGCTCCCCTTCTCTTTATGATATTATTGCATGACTTACCCAGTGAAATTTCTAAACATGAATTTTAGCTCAATATGCTGACGATTTATGCATGTGGATGCAGGTAAATATGAAAAGAAAAACTCCTTTGCGCTGTCTTAATTATACGCGTAAATGTTATCAATTAGAGCTTGATAAAATAGCACGATATATGGTAGAAAATGAACTGCATCTATCCGTGGAAAAAACAAAGATAGTTTTGTTTAACAGTGGAGCTAACCCAGCAAATGTTCCCACATTCAAACTGGGAGATACTCTTCTTCAGTATAACGAATCGATTAAATCCTTAGGAGTTTTCCTTACAGCGAAATTATCTTGGAATCAGCATATTGAATACTTATTAACAAAAGCTCAAAAAAACTTTAAATTTCTTGAAAATAGTTCGCAAACAGATATGGGGACAAGATACATCAACACTTGTTCATCTCTGTAAATCGCTTATTAGATCTAAATTAACCTATGCCCAAGAAATCTTCAGTGCACCAAAACACTTACTAACAAAACTGCAGAGCATAGATTGTAAAGGTTTCAAACTTGCGCTGGGTCTTCCAATGCATGCCTCTTGCCTTCGCACATACAATGCAATCAAATTGTTGCCGCTTGATGAACAAAGGAAAGTCGCTTCTTCTAAATTTCTGTTAAGAAACACTACCATAGAAAGCAGCATCGAAACAGAGACAAAAGTAAGATCAGACACCGACTTTCCAAAAAGAGCTAAATCAATATCCTCGCAGGTTACACTTGCAACATTTACAGCTGATGTTATGAAAGGCTCTGGAATTGATCTAGAAACAGATCCTGTAACTTTAAGACCTTCGTTTTCACCAGTACCCAGCTGGGCACTTCAAAGAGCACGATTTGACATAGGCCCTACACCACACTGACTTAAAAAAAGAAGATGATATCAACTTACTGGCAAGTCAAGCTAAAAGTCATATAGAAGACTTTTATTCCGATCACTTGAAAGTTTACACTATTGGATCAATAACTGAAAGACAAGCAGGCTCAGCGGTTTTAATACCTGCTCTCAAAATTTAGAAATCTTTCTATGTAGGACTTAATAAGTCTGTCTTTACTGCAGAACTCTTTGCAATCTTAATGGCTTTAAATTATATGATAAATCTTTCTAGGACGATTTCCCAGATACGTTTTTGTGTTGATTCAAAATCTGTACTTCAAGCTTTTGAATGATCAAAATTACAAACAAGATCTGAAATGATATTGGAAATTACTCACTTGATTAATAGTTTATCCTTAAGAAGCACTGATATTACTTTCTGCTGGATACCATCTCATAGTTCTTTTCATTACGATGATATGGTCAAGATAAACAGAAAAAGTATGAAAAAATGTTAGATGAACTTTGAAATCAGCAAAACATCGAAGCAGTTTCCTGCCAGCAGAAGTATACAATCCCTTATGTATAGTGGAAACTTGATGCATTCAAAACAAAATACACTAGGAATGTAGTGTGTCTGTGTGGAAAGAAGATAACACATAGTCATATTCTTTCATGCGTTCGGGTAAAAAACGACATATACCTACGCTAACAACGAAGACAGTTTCTGACATATTTGCCTCATCATCCTTAACATATGAATTTTTTGTTAGCCTGTCAAAAAGTCCTATAGCGAATTATCTTTAACGTTCCGTTATTTCTCATGTTCAATGTTATGGTTAGCCAATTTTGCTGTTTCAATCGTTAATTATGATAACGTCATTTGTGAATTTTTCTTTCTCGACTTCGGCATAGTTGATTTTGTGGTTCATTTCTTTTTCCTGAAGATTAACCATTTCCAAGTTTCCTCTTTTCTCCTCATGTATCTTCTTTTTTTTTTTTTTTTTCTGTCTAAAATCACTTTAGTGAATAGACATTAAATCAAAGACCACCACACACACACGCACACACACACACGCACGGACGCACCGGCACACACACACACGCACACACACACACACACGCACGCACAGACACACACACACACACACACCGAGCGCCGCGCCACACACACACGCACGCACCACCACACACACACACACACACACGCCCAGGCACACACACACACACACGCACGCCCAGGCACACACACACACACACACCACGCACCGAACACACACACACACACACACACACACACACACACCACACACACACACACACACACACACACCACACACACACACACCACACACACACACAAAATGAATACTCACTGCCACATTTGGTGTACGTAGGACAAGCGCAAAGAAATATAGTGGCAACGGAACAGTCGCTCGCTGTCTGTAGGTTACAGACTGAAAAAAACCAAAAAAAAAACATTGTCTGGTGCATTTGTTGTCATTAATATTAGCATTAACAACAAATGTAACATCATCACCAGCAGAGTTAGTAGTTGCAGCAAGTTAGCAGGGGCAGAACTGGGAAGAGAGTGCTTACAAGGGAAGCCTTACAGAACCTAGACTTCACTGGAACCGATAGATTCTTTCATTTCGTGGTACTTCTTGTTGGCTGTGTTGCTGAATATGAAACCAATGGTTACACAGTCCCAGTTTTTACATATAAAGTATAGCAAAAAGTTGTAGACTGCAGAATCAGTTATCTCTCAGGTATGAATCGGTACAGTTTCAGTTACCTTTAACATTTCAGTTTCCTCTCAGGTATGAATCGGTATAGTTTCAGTTATCTTAAACATTTCAGTTATCTCTCAGGTATAAATTGGCACAGTTTCAGTTATCTTAAACATTTCAACGTTCCATCGTACCCACGAGGCAACGAGAATCCATTGCTTTTGTCTTTAAAACTTCCAATATACCCCCTTACTCACAAGACATGCACATCCCGGAAATAGTAGTAGTTGTGGTGGGTGTCGGCGTGGTGGGTGTAGTCGTGGTGATGGTGGAGGTGGTGGTTGTGACGCCGGGTGGTGTGTAGCCAATGCAGATCAGCGAGCGGGCCAGAAACCCTGGAGATGATAATGATAATGACCAACAACAACACCATCTTCATCATAATAAATTCAACACCATCTTTATCATAATAAATTCAATGCCATCTTTATCATACCAAAAAGTCAACGCTATCCTCACCATAATAAATTCAACGCCAATTTTATCATAATAAATTCAACACCATCTTTATCATAATAAATTCAACGCCATCTTTATCATACCAAAAAGTCAACACTATCCTCACCATAATAAATTCAACGCCAATTTTATCATAATAAATTCAACGCCATCTTTATTATGATAAATTCAAAGCCATCTTTATCATACCAAAAAGTCAACGCTATCCTCACCATAATATATTCAATGCCATCTCCATCATAATAAATTCAACGCCATCTTTATCACAATAAATTCAACGCCACTTTATCATAATAAATTCAACGCCATCTTTATCACAATAAATTCAACGCCATCTTTATCATAATAAATTCAACACCACCTTCATCATAATAAATTCAACGCCATCTTTATCACAATAAATTCAACGCCATTTTATCATAATAAATTCAACGCTATCTTCACCATTTAAATTCAACGCCATCTTTATCACAATAAATTCAACGCCACCTTCATCATAATAAATTCAACGCCATCTTTATCACAATAAATTCAACGCCATCTTTATCATAATAAATTCAACACCACCTTCATCATAATAAATTCAACGCCATCTTTATCACAATAAATTCAACGCCACCTTCATCATAATAAATTCAACGCCATCTTTATCACAATAAATTCAACGCCATCTTTATCACAATAAATTCAACGCCACCTTCATCACAATAAATTCAACGCCATCTTTATCACAATACATTCAACGCCATCTTCATCATAATAAATTCAATGCCATCTTTACCACAATAAATTCAGCGCCATCTTTACACAATAAATTCAACGCCATCCTTATCACAATAAATTCAACGCCACCTTCATCACAATAAATTCAACGCCATCTTTATCACAATACATTCAACGCCATCTTCATCATAATAAATTCAATGCCATCTTTACCACAATAAATTCAACGCCATCTTTACCACAATAAATTCAACGCCATCTTTACCACAATAAATTCAACACCATCTTTATCACAATAAATTCAACGCCATCTTTACCACAATAAATTCAATGCCATACTTATCACAATAAATTCAACGCTGTATTCATCACAATAAATTCAACGCTATCTTCACCACAATAAATTCAACGCTATCTTTATCACAATAAATTCAACGCCATCTTTACCACAATAAATTCAACGCCATCTTTATCACAATAAATTCAACGCCATCTTTACCACAATAAATTCAACGCCATCCTAATCACAATAAATTTAACGCCATCCTTATCACAATAAATTCAACGCCATCTTTACCAGAATAAATTCAACGCTATCTTTATCACAATAAATTCAACGCCATCTTTATCACAATAAATTCAACACCATCTTTATCATAATAAATTCAACGCTATCTTATCACAATACATTCAATGCCATCTTCATCATAATAAATTCAACGAGAGTATCACTGAAAACATTAAAGTTTGGACTGATGCACGCTCTTCAGAGTGCGAATATATAATAATATTTAACAAACTAATAATGATAATGATAAGAAGTGAATGAACGAGCAAAACAAAACGATTAACAAAAATGATTGAGAAGTAACAACAAAAAACAACAACAACAACAAAGATAAAAACTGGATGATACATATTGAAGAGAAAACAAAGAAACATGAAAATACTTATTCTTCCACACAAACTTCTCAGTCATTATGTCTTTACTTCTAAATCTATTCTTCTACTACTACTGCTACGACTACTTGCCAACATAACACAGCATTTTACAGGGAAATAATTAGATTCAATGCACTGAGCAACACGCAGCTTACAAAAGTTCAAAAACAAATTCAAAGGAAATCTTTTGTACATATGTATAGTGACTTACCTGATGTTTGTTACATACACCATTTAAAATGATAAAATCGAATAAATGCATTCGTTTAAAAGAGATTTAGCGTGCATCATCACCATCATGTGCCCTACCACATGGCGTTGGGGATCATGGCCCTCCAAACGAATCTATCCTTTGTTGCTGCAAGTACATCTCCCACCCTCTCTGTCCTCAGCCACCCTGCACGTCCGTCCAATATTTTCTCCCTGGGCCTACCTGGTGTTCTCTTTGCCTCCAGCTTTCCTGTTGTGACCAGGTGCTCTAATTTCTCTCTCCTCATAGAATGTCCTATAAATGATGCTTGTCTTTTCTAATCTTCTTTATTAATGATCTTCTTGCATCAACATTCTTCTTAGAAACCACATTCCAGTTGCCTCAGTTTTGTTCTGACTTTGCGTGTTGACTGTCCACGCCTCACAACTGTACAACACTATCGGTTCTACACAAAACTCAAGAACTCTCTTCCTGATGTTAATTGATAGACATTTGTTAGTAAGAACGCTTGTCATCTTCATGAATGCTGTTTTGGCTCGGCTGATTCTGCTGGCTATTTCTGATGTGCATCAGCCATCTGGTGAGATGACCATTCCCAGATAAGTAAACTTACCAACTTGTCTCAATGTTGTGCCATTTGCTGTTATTTTGCATGAGGGGATTTCTTGATGCTTTTTTTTTTTATTGCATATTCATGTGTTTATCCTGCAGGAAACGAATGAAGTTGGTCTGGTTATTTTTATTCAAAAATTTAGTGATAGCGGTATTTATGAATAGATAGAGAAAAGAGAAATTCTGCTGCCAAGTTCAGTACAGAGAATTACGTAAATATCATCATGGGTCGACAAAAGGTCAGTCAATTTTGAAGTAAACATATTACCTAATCCTAACAAAAGCGAAGAATGGAAGACGCACACACATTCACAAAGGATATCTTTTAAAGAATCAGCCATTTATCAATAAGAAAAGCACACGTTCCTCACACTCATTTTCACATATGAAGCAAGAAAACTCATTTCATATATTCCACCTGCACCCCCCCTCCCTTGTACATGTGAAAGCAAGTTTCCAAAACAAAGAAAAAAGTAAGACAAGGAAACAAATCAATTTGACAAGTCCTCTCTAAACTCTCAACAACGCATACAAGGTATAAAGATAGAATGTGTTTAGACAAGTCAGTATGTACAAGCTTACTTCGTAAACCTCTGAGATCCAAAAAAAGAAATGAAAAAGACTAGAGTTCATTTATGTTAGATGATTTAACAGCAAACGGCACAACTTTGAGACAGGTTGATAAGTTTAAATACCTGGGAACGATCATTTCACCAGATGGCAGATGCACATCAGAAATAGCCAGCAGAATCGGCCAAGCCAAAACAGCATTCAAGAAGATGAAAAGCATTCTTACCAACAAATGCCTATCAGTGAACATCAGGAAATTTGATGGGTTCACTTGACATCAAGAGAACAAGATTGAGGCAGCCGAGATGTGGTTTCTAAGAAGAATGTTGAGAGTTCCATGGACAGCAAAGAAAACAAACGAGACAGTCTTGATGGAGGCAGACACAAGTAGATCATTCATAAGGAAGATTAGGAAAAGACAGGCAACATTTACAGACAATTTTATGAGGAAAGGGGAATTGGAACAGCTGGTCACAACGGAAAAGCTGGAGGGAAAGAGAGCACTGGGTAGACCCAGGGAGAAGATACTAGACAGGCTTGCAGAGTGGCTGCGGACAAGGAGGGTGGAGGAGATGCTTGAGGCAACAAGTGATAGAGATAGATGGAAGTCCGTAATAGCCAATGCCATGCGGCAGGGCACCTGATGATGATGATGAGATGATTGAATACGTGCATGGGAAAGAAAAAAAATATCGTTTACACCGGAACTGGTATTCTAGTCATGTTCACTACCCATGTGCCGACAAAATCATCTTTCCTCTCTGTACCTTTATCCCTTTGAGTCCTGCACTCTATCCACCAACTGCTAAAACTTAATTCTTCTTCTTTTTCACAAAAAGTGTTGGAATATTGTCAGGAATGCAGTACTATCACACGGAAACCTTCTTGGCCCAAAGGCATATTGTTTCATGAGATACCATACCATAGATGGAGATCACACGTAGCCTCTAGCCATAATTATCGATGACTACCGTAGGAGCGGAGAGAGACAGAGAGAGGGAGAGAGACACAGAGACACAGAGACACAGGGATAGAGAGATAGAGAGACAGAGACAGAGACAGTGAGAGATGGAGAGAGAGAGACAGAGAGGTGGATAGAGATGGATAGACAGAGAGAGAAAGACAGACAGACTGAGACAGAGACAGACAGACAGGCAGGCAGGCAGACAGACAGAAACAGACAGACATAGACAGATGAACAGACAGAATCAGGTAGACAGAGAGAGATGTCACAAAATCAAGCTGTATGTAAACCGAAAGCTGACACAGCAGTCGTTACCTGAACATATGTTTCCTTGCACACCAGGGCTCCATAGCGTGGCGCCCACCACCAGCAGCACAACCAGCTCAAGCCGCATACTGATTCAACACTTTAAGTGTTGGGTTTTCTCGTCTTAACAGTGGCGGTTGGAAACACTCAGTACCTGTAATAACTTGGTCAGGAAACAACGTCTTGGTACCTTGCCTGGTTGTCTTCTTGGCAGAACTTCCCTGGGGGCTTTATATACCAGGATAAGGGGACCCACGTATCTGCTTTGTCATTGGTCGAAACGCCCGGGTAATTTGCATGGGAGTAACAATTTGACAGTCACATGCCCCTTTACCATTGGTTGAAACCCTTGGGCTAATTTGCACGTAGGCGCGCACAAACTTTTCACGTGATAGTGTCAGAGGATGTGGATTGGCTTAAACATACTCCTTTCACAGGTCAAATCACAGCTGGGTCTATCGTTTGTGTAAGCTTATGGAAACTGGCGACAAATAGTGAGTGCGTCTGTCACACATACTAACATGTCTTTATATGGCCTGGGAGAGGCACGTGTTTCAATGTTCCCCGTTCTTGTTTGGAGCGAATATTCCTCCTTCATGTTTGGAGCGATGAGTGAGGGACATTTCGTTCAATAATACCACACACTGTGATTTTCCATTCTCCCCATCGAAAAGAGGAAGATGATTTAAATCAACATAGTTTGACCTCGCGTGCATGATCGTATGTGTACAGCCAGCTACGTCACAGCAGAGACTAGCCACATTTTGTGCCTGGGTCTTCACAAGAGTTTGATTAAAGATAGGACATAGTTATGAATCACTCATGCAAACCTTTAGGGTCAAAATGAATTACCCATCCCCCTTTTAACCCCCTTGAGAAAACTGTCCTGAAATAGAAGTAGAACAAAAAGTGTTTAGCA
>JAPXFY010000014.1:29563782-29593782 GCA_030674185.1 Monoplex corrugatus | reverse complement strand
AATGAATTCCATATGCTCTGAAGTCACAGGTGCCATGTGATGGAGAAGACCCAAAATGATCATGGCAACGAGTCGCTGTGGTGTAGTGGTTAGCGCAACGGACTACCGACTGGAAGGTTGTGGGTTCGAATCCCCATCAGTCCTTTCAAAAAATCATTGTGGGATTTTTTTCGGCTCTAACCGGCTCCGACCCGGAGTTAGGCGTGCTATGGGATTTTTGGGAAAATTGGACCACACAGTCGAGTCTCGTCCACTTCACGGACGCGTTATTGAGTGTGTTGCTTAAATCTTCTGACCAGTACCGCAGGTGTCTGTATCTCTCGGGCCTGGTTGACGTCAGGGTGTGTTTTGATAGTAAGCGTAGAGAACATCCTTGTCACGCAGTCTCAATCCTAGATGGAACTCCGTAGCATCATGATTACCATCCTCATCGACATCATCATCATCGCACTGTAAAAACTGTTCCAGCTTCTGTGGCTATTAAGGTGGCGTAGAAAATGAAACGAAAAAAAAAAAAAGGTGAACACAAAGGTAACCTCCCTTAGTGCCAAGCAAAAAAAATTTTATCTCGGTCCAAGCCTTAAGCCTGCACTTAAGCCCATGAAGTGGCACTGCACTGCGGCAATGTGCTCTCCCTTGCGAGAATAACCCGAATTTCATATGATAAATTGCGTTTGAGAAATTAGTTGTGGATAAATTTGTTGTAGAAAAAAATGCAATGCCGCTTGGCTACGATCCTGGTTGTCCACTACGCCGAAATGTACGTAACATCTGGGTAATATAATGGGATCCACATGTAAGTATACATCTGGCAGAAACATATCTGAAATCGTTGTAAAAGGCGAATCATCAGAATGGTCTGGCCATCTTGTTTCCGTATGTTGTCGTGAGTTCGAAAAGATTTATATCAACATTGAAGTTTTATACACACACAGATCTATCTATCTATCTATCTATCTATCTGTCTGTCTATCTGTCTATCCATATGCATGTATGTATGTTTGTATGTATGTATGTATGTATGTATGTGCGTATGTTTGTGCGTATGTATGTATGTATGTATGTATGTATGTATGTGTGTATGTATGTATGTATATATGTATGTACATGTATGTATGTATGTGTATGTGTGTATGTATGTACGTACCTACGTACGTATGTATGTATGAACGTATGTATGTACGTATTATGTGCATACATAAGTATGTATGTATGTACGTATGTATGTATGTATGCATGCATATATGTATGTATGTGTGTATGTATGTATGTATGTACGTACGTACATACGTACGTACGTTTAAAACCTTAAGCCTTGTCTTCAGATGGAATCAAAAGTTGCATTTTTGTAATCAACAGAAGCAAAACACAATTTTATATTTAGTGTACGTAAAAACGTGATCAAAGATTGCAAAATAAAAGCATGATTCATTATGGTATGTGCATGTCTGAATACTGCTTGATTTTCAGACAGTAATGTATTGTCTTCAAGAAAACTCTGAGCATTTTATAAGTTTCAGTTTCAGTTTCAGTTTCAGTTTCTCAGGACGGCGTCTCCGCGCTCGGAACGAATTCCATATGCACTAACGTCACAGGTGCCATGTGTATGGTGATCTTGGCACAAGCCTTAAGCCTGCACATAAACCCATGAGCTGGCCAGGTCCTGAGGCCCTACCCAGCGAATGTTTTACTTAGTCTATATTTTATACTGGTATTGTATCAGCCTATCACTGGAATAGTCTTGGTTACATGTGAATGACATATGTATCTGTGTATCTTATCTTCAAAACAAAAGGAACATATACGTACAATAAATATGTAAATAAAGAAAGGTCTGAATCACAACACAACTAGCTACCCTGTATAAACTCGTCTCGTATAACAGAAAGCCCCCCCTCCCCCCTTCCCCTCCCCCTCCCCCCCGCCAAGGCAATGCACGAAATCTCAGATGTCTATCAACTATGTGAAACAAAAGAAAACAAAACAAAAACTAAAAAAACTTGTGAACAACTTACTAGTACAACTCAGAAAAGTCACAATACCAAAAGTCACAATACCAAAAGTCACAATACCTCCGTAGTTGTCACATTTATCCTTTTTTTTTTCCCGTTTTAAACGGGTAGAATCAAGCTAATAGCCCATTCTTTAGGAACAGTACCCGAATTCAATACTTCGTTGAATACCAGTCGCCGGGGTGTAGTAGTGATTAGTGCAACGGACTACCGACTGGAAGGTTGTGGGTTCGAATCCCCATCAGTTAATCCCTGGGATTTTTTCAGCTCTAACCGGCTCCTAACCAGAGTTGGGCGTGCTATGGGCTCATTGGGAAGATTGGGACCACACAGCCAAGTCTCATCCACTTCACGGATATGATGCGTCATTGAGGGTGTTGCTCAAATCTTCTGACCAGCACCGCAGGTGTCTGAATCTCTTGGGCCTGATTGACACCAGGATACATTATGATAGTAAGGGTAGAGTACAACCCTGTCACGCAGTCTCAATCCTGAATGGAACTCCATAGCATCATGATTATCACCCTCATCGTCATCATCATCATCGCATTGTAAAAACTGTTCCAGCTTCTGTGACATTAAGTTGGCGTAGAAATGGGACCAAAACAAAACAAAAAAGATAAACACACAAATAAAAAAATTTTTAAAAAGAAAGAAGGAAAAAGAAACAAGAAAAACTAAAACAAAAAAACAAAAAAGAACTTCACTGAATAGTTTACAGTGAGTGTGACGCAAAACAGGACAGCTACTTTTAATGTACTCTTTACGTCGTTTGGTCGTTTCCTGCTGCCTTTCCGATCCTTAGACTTTTGACAGCATACTCAATGTGTTTATCTGCAATTTCTTCATCTAACATACCAGTATCAACGTATCAGCTGGGCATCATTAGTCGGCAAACTTGGGATCCCGTTGGGGGCATGTCAGACATTGCTGAAGAGCAAAATGGGCTGTGTCTGGAGCATCATGCCTGGCCACTTTCGTGGCCGTTCAAACAACCGCTGTGTTAAAGTAAGGCAACCTTGGAAGCTTCCGACTGCTAAGTGTCGATACTATAGTAAGGGGAAAGGAGCTGGCAGCTATAGGCAGCTGGTGGCAAGGCGGGCTGCCCGAAAGAGAGATGAAGACCAGAGCGGGGCGAGAGAGGGGTCTTCCATTCTCTCTTGGTCCGAGGCTGTGCTGGACCTGGTTGGTGCGCGTTGTGTGGCTGTGTCCCGGGGTTTGTCATCTCCCCACCTTGCCGTTCGGTTTGTAAACAAGGTAACTGATGACAGGGTCCGAATGGGTTGTGCAACGCATGGACAACCCCCCTTTGTTTAATGAAATGTCTGTCGACTGACATCGGGAGCTTGGGAGGTGATTGTACGGAGAGTGGCGAGGCATTGGTGCTGTGGGTCTAATTGTACGGAGAGTGGCGAGGCATTGGTGCTGTGGGTCTGGTTGTACGGAGAGTGGCGAAGCATTGGTGCTGTGGTCTGGTTGTACGGAGAGTGGCGAGGCATTGGTGCTCTGGGTCTGATTGTACGGAGAGTGGCGAGGCATAGGTGCTCTGGGCCTGATTGTACGGAGAGTGGCGAGGCATAGGTGCTGTGGGTCTGATTGTACGGAGAGTGGCGAGGCATTGGTGCTGTGGATCTGATTGTATGGAGAGTGGCGAGGCATTGGTGCTGTGGGTCTGATTGTATGGAGAGTGGCGAGGCATTGGTGCTGTGGTCTGATTGTACGGAGAGTGGCGAGGTATTGGTGCTGTGGGTCTGATTGTACGGAGAGTGGCGAGGCATTGGTGCTGTGGGTCTGGTTGTACGGAGAGTGGCGAGGCATTGGTGCTGTGGGTCTGATTGTACGGAGAGTGGCGAGGCATTGGTGCTGTGGGTCTGGTTGTACGGAGAGTGGCGAGGCATTAGTGCTCTGGGTCCCATGTAACACCCTCGTGGTGTGTCTTGTTAACCAGTATCGAAGTTCAGCTGGGTATATCATCAGTCGAACAGAAGCGTCCTTTTCCCAAGACGTCCTAATTTAGTATTTAAATTAAAATGGAAACATAAGTCATATAGGTCAACACGACAGTCTCTGTCTTACTGTCTTTAACCCTTTGATTCCCGCACCCCGTCCGCCAGCATCCTGCAGGAAGCTGGTGGATAGGGTGAGGGTGTCAAAGGGTTCAGTTTTTTTTTGCAGTTGGTGGATAGAATGCGAGAGTCAAAGGGTTAATTCTTTTTCCCAATATGTTCTAGGGTAGGTATTCTGCACGGATGCAGTTCCTGTGTTTTCTTCAACGGATGACGCTTCATCATCACTTTAATAAATCCTTCCCCATACCTTCTGGGTGAAAAATCACCCATACTTTCACGTAAATGACCATAACTCCGTCATTTTGTGTACCACGTCCATTAAATTTTATGACTTTGTCACTAAGGCATTGTTGCACATGCCTACCGAAAATTATGCGATTTGGACCATAAATAAACACACACACAAACAACAAAAATGAAGTTTAAGCAATTAATCCATCAATATCGTATTTGTCCAAGTTGTCAGCGAAGACATCAGCTTGATCTGTATTCTACTGAATGCACACGACTGCGTGCTCTCTTCCTCCGCCCTCCCCCTCACCACACACACGAACACATACACAGACACACACATACACAGACACACACAGACACAGACACACACAGACACACACATACACAGACACACAGACACAGACACACACATACACGCACGCGTGCACGTACACACACACATACACACATACACATCCCCCCCCCCACACACACACACACTTACACACACATACAGACGGACACATGCACACACACACACAAACACACACACTCACACACTCACACACTCACATACTCACACACACACGTATACACACGCACACACACACACACACACACACACTCACATACTCACACACACACACACACACGCATATACATGCACACACACACACACAAACTCACACACACATACACACACACTCAAGCACACACACACATACACACATACACACACATAAACACACACACAAAACACACACTCAAGCACGCACGCACGCACACACACGCATGCACACACACACGCACAGACTCTCACACACTCACACACACACACACACGCATACCGCACACACACGCACACATACACACGCACACACACACGCGCGCATACCGCACACACACGCACGCACGCACACACAACACACACACACAAACATACACACACATACACACACACACACACACTCAAGCACACACACACACATACACACACACACACACACACACACACGCGCGCATACCGCACACACACGCAAGCACGCACACACACCACAACACACACCACACACACAAACTCACCACACATATACACACACACACACACTCAAGCAACACACACACAACACACATACACACACACACACACACACACACACCACAACAAACACACTCAAGCACACACACGCACACACACACAAACTCACACACACACATACACACACACACTCAGCACACACACACACACACAAACACACACTCAAGCACACACACACAACACACACACACACACACACACACACCACAAACCACACACCACAACACACACACACCACACACACACAACATACACACACACTCACACACACACACACACAACACACACGCACGCACACAGCACACACCCACACAAACACACACAAACAACACACAGAACATGAAATCACTAGCGTTCCTCAAATCTACAGAACGATGACGCGATAAACAGCTGTGAAATATACGTAGTAACGCAGAAACCAGATGACATAGCCATTGTGTAGCTATTTGCAAAGACAGTTGGAAGCGTGACTATACCAGTACGGTTAGGCTGGACCCTTCGCTTGTTCAGCTGACAAAGGACTTCTCTTCGAACCTCGTGTTCGCAAACAGTCTTCTGATATTCTCATTCTGCGTGTCACGCGCGGAAAATACAGTGTGCTTGTTGAATATTGATTGGTTGTTGTTTCTGTCCCACACACACACAAAAAAAAAGCGTTTATTTTTCTCTGTATTTCTACCTGTGTGTTGTCTGTTCTCTGTCTCTGTCTCTGTCTCTCTGTCTCTGTCTCTCTCTCTCTCTCTCTCTCTGTCCTTCTCTCTGTCTGTCTCTCTTTCTCTGTCTCTGTCTCTGTCTCTTTCTCTCTCTCTCCTCTCTTCTCTTCTCTTCTGTTTGCTCTCCTCTGATTCTTCCTCGCCTTCTCTCGCTCTCCCCCTCTCTCTCTCTTTCTGTCTCTCTCTGTGTCTCTGTCTCACTCTGTCTCTCTGTCTCTACCTCTGTCTCTTTCGCTCTCTCTGTGACTCATTCTGTCTACATGTCTGTCTGTCTGTCTCTCTCTCTCTCTTTGTCTTCGCATTTTCTGTCTGCTTCTGTCTGTCTTCGCACTGTCTGTGTGTTAGCGGAAAAGGTGATGTACAGATGACAGACAAGAGGGTCAATGAAATGTTTTCACTTTCCTTCCGATGCTTTACAACAAGTAATTATGCATCTCTCTCTCTCTCTCTTCTCTCTCTCTCTCTCTCTCTTCTCTCTCTCTCCTCCCTCCCCCTCCTCTCTCTCTCCCTCTTCTCTCTGCTTGTCGGTCTATCTGTCTCTCTGTGTCTGTCTCTCTCTCTCTCTGTGCGTGTGTGTGTGTGTGCATATGTGTGCGTGTGTGTGTATTGTGTGTGTGTTAGAGAAAGAGAGAGTAATATGTGTGTGTGTGTGTGTGTGTGTGTGTGTCTGTGTGTGTGTGTGTGTGTGTGTGTGTGTGTGTGTGTGTGTGTGTGTGTGTGTGTGTGTCTGTGGGCGTGTGTGATCACTTATTTTCTGTTTCATCATCTTAATTTTTTTGTGTTGATTTGTTTTGTTTTCGGTTGTTTTTTTTTTTATTGATTGATTTTTTTTTGGGGGGGGGGATTGAGGACAGAGAGTGCTGCTCCATCTTGTGCATCACTTCTATGTCACTACCCTTACGCCGCTCTTTTTGCCTCACACACAACACACCTCCAAACCCACCGAAAATGTAAAGGTCACCATCAAAGCCAGCATCCATCAGGCCAGAGAGATACAGACACCTGCGGTTTTGGTCAGAGAAGTCGAGCAACACTCTCAATAACGCATTCTGAAAGCGAACGTCTGCATGTTTTCTTTTGTAAATCCAAAATCCTCGTCCAGACAAGCATTTTTATAACTTTTAGAATACATTTTATATGTGGAAAAAGACATGTTCGTAAGAAGTTACGTAATACAAACTGACATCCGTAAAATACAGTAACCAACGTAATCTGTAGATGTTTTCAATCCGCTTGTGGAGACACAATATCTAAAGTTCTGTCGAATTGTTATTGTTATTGTTGTTTAAAGCCCAGCCGACTGAGTAGACCCATATCAGGGCTGTAACTGCGTCAAAACATACAAAACTTCAACTGGGAAAAAAGAGACGAGAATTAAGTACACATATCAATGCATTCGCACACATAATCTAAGGACATGGCCCCGGTGCTGACCACTCCGTCCAATTTATCGCACAGGAGATTTAAAAAACATACATGAATACAAATTCAAGCAGACCTAACGACACCAAAACATACACAAAAACAGGCATCATCATCATCATCATCATCATCAGGTGCCCTCTCGCATGGCATTGGCGATCATGGACTTCCATCTGTCTCTGTCTCTGTCTCTTGTTGCCTCAAGCATCTCCTCCACACTCCTCGTCTTCAGCCACTCTGCAAGTCCGTCTAGTATTTTCTCCCTGGGTCTACCTGATGCTCTCTTTCCCTCCAGCTTTTCCGTTGTGACAAGGTGCTCCAAATCCCCTTTCCTCATAAAATGGCCTGTAAATGTTGCCTGTCTTTTCCTAATATTCCTTATGAATGATCTACTTGTGTCTGCCTCCATTAAGACTGTCTCGTTTGTTTTCTTTGCTGTCCATGGAACTCTCAACATTCTTCTTAGAAACCACATCTCGGCTGCCTCAGTCTTGTTCTGGCTTTGCTTGTTGACTGTCCACGCCTCACAACCGTACAACAGTATTGGTTCTATATAACATTCAAATTGAAAGATGGCACGCTTATCATGGAAAAAGACAAAATATTAGACAGATGGGGAGAGTACATTAAAGACCTTTTTGAGGATGACAGAAACGAAGAACACATTATAAAAAGAACTTTGAAGGACCACCCATGATGAAAGATGAAGTTGGAGCAGCACTAAACAGGATGAAACCGGGAATAGCCCCAGGACCAGACAACATTGCTACAGAGATGATTGAAGCCCTGGAGGAATTTGGCATAGAAAAAATAACAGTCCTCCTAAATGAAATTTACGACACTGGAAAAATCCCCAAAGATATGTCAAAATCAATTTTCATTGCACTTCCAAAGAAGACAGGGGCTATAAAATGCGAACTCCATCGCACAGTCAGTTTGATGAGTCATGTAACAAAAATCCTATTAAGAATTAATCATGATGAGGACAAGGAATAGAATCAAAAGAGAAATAGCAGAAGAACAGTGTGGATTTGTGGAAGGGAAAGTAACTATTAATGCCATATGCATCATAAGAACTATCATAGAGAGGTCAATTGAGATGAATAAGGATTTGTATTTATGCTTTGTTGACTATACCAAGGCTTTCGATCGGGTAAGACATGATGAATTGATCAACCAAGTGGAGAGACTCAGTGTTGATGGAAAAGATCGACGAATAATCAGAAATATGTACTGGGAACAAACAGCTGCAATGAGAATAGAAAACAATGTAAGCTCTTTCCAAAACATCAAAGGAGGAGTCAGACAGGGTTGTGTTTTGTCACCAGATCTGTTTTCACTGTACAGCGAAAACATCATGAGAAACCTAGAAGAAGACCCTGGATTAATGGTTGGAGGGAAAATGATAAACAACATCGGATACACAGATGACAAAATGAAAGGGACCTACAAAACCTTGTGAATATACTAGAAATAGAAAGCAAAGGTAAGGGGTTGGAACTAAACAGCAGGAAGACTGACACAGTCATGGTGATCAGTAAAAAACTTGAAATCCCCTCATGCAAAATAACAGCAAATGGCACAACCTTGACACAGGTTGCTAAGTTCAAATACCCGGCAACGATCATTTCATCAGACGGCAGATGCACATCAGAAATAGCCAGCAGAATCGGCCAAGCCAAAACAGCATTCAAGAAGATGACAAGCATTCTTACCAACAAATGTCTATCAATTAACATCAGGAAGAGAGTTCTTGAATGTTATATAGAACCAATACTGTTGTGCAGATGTGAGGCGTGGACAGTCAACAAGCAAAGCCAGAACAAGATTGAGGCAGCCGAGATGTGGTTTCTAAGAAGAATGTTGAGAGTTCCATGGACAGCAAAGAAAACAAACGAATCAGTCTTGATAGAGGAAGACACAAGAAGATCATTCATAAGGAAGATTAGGAAAAGACAGGCAACATTTATAGGCCATTTTATGAGGAAAGGGGATTTGGAGCACCTGGTCACGACGGGAAAGCTGGGGGGAAAGAGAACACCAGGTAGACCCAGGGAAAAATACTAGACGGACTTGCAGAGTGGCTGAAGACGAGAAGGGTGGAGGAGATGCTTGAGGCAACAAGAGATAGAGACAGATAGAAGTCCATGATCGCCAACGCCATGCGGCAAGGCACCTGATGATGATGATGATACATAAAGATAGACAAAGACAGACACAAGATAGACACAAGACAGACAAAGGCAGACACAAGCTGGACAAAGATAGCCACATATAAACAAAGACGTAAGATAGACACAAATAAACACAATATATACAAAGACAGGCACAAAATAGACAAAGACAGACACAAGATAGACAAAGACAGACACAAGATAGACAAAGACAGACACAAGATAGACAAAAATAGACATAGACAAAGACAAACACAAGATACACAAAGATGATAATAAACAAAGACAGACACAAGACAGACAAAGATTGACATAGACAAAGACAAACCACAAGATAGACAAAGAGAGACATGAATGTACAAAGACACAAGATAGACAAAGAGAGACATAGGTAGACAAAGATAGACACAATATAGACAAAGATAGACACAATATAGACAAAGACATAGGCAAAGATAGACATAAGATAGACATAATATACACATAAAATCCAAACGCTGCAAAGACAGACATAAGATAGACACAGGTAGACACAGGTAGACACAGGTAGACACAGGTAGACACAGGTAGACACAGATAGACACAGATAGACACAGGTAGACACAGGTAGACACAGGTAGACACAGGTAGACACAGATAGACACAGGTAGACACAGATAGACACAGGTAGACACAGATAGACACAGGTAGACACAGATAGACACAGATAGACACAGACACAGATAGACACAGACAGACACAGACAGACACAGACAGACACAGATAGACACAGATAGACACAGATAGACACAGGTAGACACAGACACAGATAGACACAGACAGACACAGGTAGACACAGATAGATACAGATAGACACAGATAGACACAGACAGACACAGATAGACACAGACAGACACAGACAGACACAGACAGACACAGACAGACACAGACAGACACAGATAGACACAGACAGACACAGACAGACACAGATAGACACAGATAGACACAGACAGACACAGATAGACACAGATAGACACAGACAGACACAGGTAGACACAGGTAGACACAGATAGACACAGGTAGACACAGAGAGACACAGACAGACACAGACAGACACATATAGACACAGATAGACACAGACAGACACAGATAGACACAGATAGACACAGACAGACACAGACAGACACAGGTAGACACAGACAGACACAGATAGACACAGGTAGACACAGGTAGACACAGATAGACACAGACAGACACAGATAGACACAGGTAGACACAGATAGACACAGACAGACACAGACAGACACAGATAGACACAGATAGACACAGATAGACACAGACAGACACAGATAGACACAGACACAGACACAGGTAGACACAGGTAGACACAGATAGACACAAATGGACACAGACACAGACAGACAGAGATAGACACAGACAGACACAGATAGACAGACAGACACAGATAGACACAGACAGACACAGACAGACACAGACAGACACAGATAGACACAGATACACACAGGTAGACACAGAGAGACACAGACGGACATAGACAGACAGATAGACACAGATAGACACAGGTAGACACAGATAGACACAGACACAGACAGACACTGGTAGACACAGATAGACACAGACAGACACAGACAGACACAGATAGACACAGATACACACAGGTAGACACAGAGAGACACAGACAGACATAGACAGACAGACAGACACAGACAGACACAGACAGACACAGATAGACACAGATACACACAGGTAGACACAGAGAGACACAGACAGACACAGACAGACACAGATAGACACAGATACACACAGGTAGACACAGAGAGACACAGACAGACATAGACAGACAGATAGACACAGATAAACACAGATAGACACAGACAGACACAGACAGACACAGACAGACACAGATAGACACAGACAGACACAGATGGACACAGATAGACACAGATAGACACAGATAGACACAGATAGACACAGACAGACACAGACAGACACAGACAGACACAGATAGACACAGACAGACACAGACAGACACAGACAGACACAGATAGATACAGACAGACACAGATAGACACAGATAGACACAGATAGACACAGACAGACACAGATAGACACAGATAGACACAGACACAGATAGACACAGATAGACACAGGTAGATACAGATAGACACAGATAGACACAGACAGACACAGATAGACACAGATAGATACAGATAGACACAGGTAGACACAGATAGACACAAGTAGACACAGATAGACACAGATAGACACAGACAGACACAGACAGACACAGGTAGACACAGATAGATACAGATAGACACAGGTAGACACAGACAGACACAGATAGACACAGGTAGTCACAGATAGACACAGATAGACACAGATAGACACAGACAGACACAGATAGACCCAGACAGACACAGATAGACACAGACAGACACAGATTAGCACAGGTAGTCACAGATAGACACAGATAGACACAGATAGACACAGACAGACACAGACAGACACAGACAGACACAGATAGACACAGACAGACACAGATAGACACAGACAGACACAGATTAGCACAGGTAGTCACAGATAATAATAATAATAATAATAATGTTTATTTGTATAGCGCATATTCCATATAAAAACATGCTCACCAGCGCTTTACATTTCGCAAGAAAGGCAAAAGGTGATAAAAAATGTTCACAATTACATACACAATAAGATAACAACAAACATTAAAGCTATACAAGTAAGAAGACACATAAGAAACCACAGAATATTAAAATTTAAACACTGACTTATGTAATGAAGAAAGATTAACAGATTTTTCATATGAATAAAGAGGCATACTGTGTTTATATATTGCTGCGTGTGTGTGCTTGCGTACGTGTGTGTGTGCGTGCGTGTGCGTTGCTGTGCGCGTGTGTTTGTAAGAATGTGTGTGTGTGTGTGTGTGTGTGAGAGAGAGAGAGAAAGTGTGTGTGTGTGTGTGTGTGTGTGCGTGTGCTATGTTTGCATGCGTTGTGTGTGTGTTTATGCATGCAATAGTTGTACATAAAATTATAATCAATATTTTGAATGAAGATAAAAACAGAAAAATTCTAATCCATATACAGGAAAAACATTACAACTTCAGTATTACAGCATTAATACCTTGACAATCAAAATTCCTCACAAATTATGAACTATTCGCATATCATACATCACAATTTACATACAAACAAAGATTTGAAAAAGTTTCTTAAAGTATTTCAGTCTCTTTCCCACTCAATTTCTCCCCTATCCCTTCCTCAGCTGTACACATACAGTGATACACACACATGCTCACTCAAGCACACACACACACACACACACACACACACACACACACACACACACACACACACATACACACATGCACGCACACACACACCTTGCTCTATAGGCCCTTATACAAAATACTGTTATACAGGCAGGAGAGATTAGTCTGATGACAGACTTGCAAACTAAGGCTCTTCAGGTTAGATGAGTTTGAAAGAGGTGGGTTTTCAGGTGCCGTTTGAAGGTTGAGAAACACTTAGTTTTTCTGAGAGACAGTGGTAGAGAGTTCCATACATTTGGGCCAAAGACAGAGAAAGATTTTTTACCAAAGGTGTCTAGAGAGAAGCGAGGAACAGTCAACAGTGAGGTGTCAGAAGAGCGGAGCGTTCGAGAAGGTTTGTAACCCTGCAGGAGGTTGGCAAGATAGGATGGCATGTTCTCGTGATAGATACACTGAAAGCAGAGACAGGCAACTTTATATTGAATCCTAGCATAGACACAGATAGACACAGATAGACACAGATAGACACAGACAGACACAGATAGACACAGACAGACACAGATAGACACAGACAGACACAGATTAGCACAGGTAGTCACAGATAGACACAGATAGACACAGACAGACACAGATAGACACAGACAGACACAGATAGACACAGACAGACACAGATAGACACAGACAGACACAGATAGACACAGACAGACACAGATAGACACAGACAGACACAGATAGACACAGACAGACACAGATAGACACAGACAGACACAGATAGACACAGACAGACACAGATTAGCACAGGTAGACAAAGACAACGTGTTTTATGTCGTTAACGGGTTCCTGTCGCAAATAGGGGAGAAGAGTGGCAGAAAGGTTCAGACATTCGCCTGCCAATAACTAAACTCGAGGTTCCGATCTTCGCTCCCGTAAAAGCCTCGACGTTTCTACTCAGTTTGACTGGAAAATCGAACTGAACATCTAGTCTTTCGGAAGGGGACGAAAAACGAGTCGGGCCCAATGTGCCTTCCGGCTGCACACGTTTAAGATTCCACGACAGTTAAAAATCGTGATGAGCAGAGCATTGCCCAGCTGCCTTGGTATAAAACATTGGAGATATAGGTTGATTTCCCAGGTCCCACCCCTTGAAGGCCAAATAGCCTGCTTGCCTTTCTGAAGTCTTGGTTTAAAAAAAAAGTGAATCTGAATATGAATTTGAAACGAGGGAGAGGGGATGGGCGCCGCCCTCGTGGTGCTGGCCCCGGGGAAAAGTTGAGGTCTCTGCCACCTCACTCCCCTACAACCCCAGGGTTATGGAAACTATCTAGGTAAAGACCTCAGGACCTGGCCAGCTCATGGGTTTATGTGCAGGCTTAAGGCTTTAAACCGTGATCATTCTGGATCTTCTCCATCACATGGCACCTGTGACGTTAGTGCATATGGAATTCATTCCGGGCGCGGAGACTTCATCTTGAGAAACTGAGACTGTCGCAAGCGAGTAACAAAATGAAACACGAGTACATCAATAATGACGAGGGATCCCCACGGCGTGAAGCGAGGTGGTACGTTGTGTGCCGTACTTGTCAGAATCCGCCAAAGGGGCGGAGCTTAACGCCTCGCGGTGCCTGGAGTGCACTGGTCTGGGTTTTCCGATAAAAACTAGAGAATGGTTATTTTATATTGCAAGTCTCGACCGAACTTTGATTTGATAAACTTTGAGTTATTTATGCCCGAAATCCTAAACAAGTGCGACCACCCGCGTTCAAGCAAACAGAAACCAGAAACACACACACACACACACACACACACCACACACACACACACACACACACACACACACACACACACACACACACACACACACACACACACACACACACACACACAAATAGAATCACACACAAATAGAATCAGAACGCGTATTTAGTTGGCCTAAAATTTGCGCCTGTCTTATCCCAGCTCCATACATCATGTCAGATAGACATTGAGAGGAGAGACAGAGAGATGGAGGGACAGAGAGACACAGAGAAAGAGAGACAGAGACAGAGAGAGAGAGAGAGAGGGGGGGAGGGGAAATGTGTTCAAGTTAGGGCCATAGCTTCATTTGAAAAAGACAGGTTTACCTGACACATATTATGTTCAGCATACTAGATCTATAAACAGATTCATCACAC
The DNA here is from genome assembly GCA_030674185.1 of Monoplex corrugatus. Taxonomy (NCBI): domain Eukaryota; kingdom Metazoa; phylum Mollusca; class Gastropoda; order Littorinimorpha; family Ranellidae; genus Monoplex; species Monoplex corrugatus. The sequence goes on along the minus strand of JAPXFY010000014.1, from coordinate 29,578,617 downwards.
TTACATTCATGTGCATATATATGATACACACACATGCAAACACTAGAGAAAGAGAGATGACATCTGACGCTTTTTTTATGGTACATGTATCAAGACCATAAACACTAGGAAAATTATGATAGCAGTGCTTAGTTTGACCCGAAAATTGAACTGAACGTCTAGTTCTTCGGAAGAGGACGAAAAAGGAGTTGGAACCGTGTGCCTTCTGCCCTGTGCACGCTAAAGATCCCATGGCAAATTGAAATTCGTGGAGACCAGGGCATTACCTGGCTGCCCTGGTAAGAACATTGGAGAGATAGGTTGATTTCCCAGGTCCCTCCTCTCGTAAGTCAATTAGCATTCTTGCCTTTCTGAAGTCTTGGTTAAAAAATATATTAGGTGGCGCTGCACTACGGCGACCCGCTCTCAAAAGAGAGAGCTGCCCAAATTTCGCGTGGTAAATCCGCTATGACAAAAGAAATAGATATGACCTATGAAAATGAATTAGAAATAATTTCCTCTGCAATTTGATTGAAAATTAGTGCCTGTCCTGTTTTGTCCGTGTTTTTCTTCCGTCTTCATGCGCTTCTGGTTCTGACTTACTTGAGAGTGGTAGTCTCATCTATTTAGATTACTTTACTTACTGTACTTATTTTTGTTGCTGTTGCTGTTGCTGTTGCTGTTGCTGTTGCTTTTGCTGTTGCTATACTAACTTACTTCACCTTACTTTACTTACTTTTACATACTTTTGTATATAATATGCTCTCTATAATTTTCCATTGCTTTTATTCTTTCTCCCCATTTATAGCCATGCGTGTTTGTGTGTGTGTGTGTGTGTGTGTGTGTGTGTGTGTGTGTGTGTGTGTGTGTGTGTGTGTGTGTGTGTGTGTGTGTGCGTGTGTGTGTGCGTGCGTGCGTGGTGTGTGTGCGTGTGTGCGTGTCTGTATCAAGATTTTGAAATATTGTAATTATTATTATTATTACTTTTACTTACTTTACTTACTCACTTTACTTACTCACTCAATCACTCATTTACTCAATCACTCACTCACTTATTTAACTTATTTAACTCACTTACTTACTTGCTTGCTTAACTTGCTTATTCACTTACTGATGTACATACCTATCTGTGATTAAGAAAATATTGTCTTCACCTAATTGATAGACAGCTGAGTATTTGGTCATGTGAGACGAGTTTATACAGGATAGCTACAAGGGTGAGTCAAAACGTAATGCCTTTTCCTTTTGTACAGGAACAATTACAGACTCAGAAACATGTATCATACATCAAAATGAAGCTGGTCCTCTGGGGATCACATCCCTACTTCTCAACATAATCACCGTTTCTCTCAATAGCAATGAATCCCTGCCTCGTAAAATTCTGTTGACACTGCTTGGAGCCACGTCTTAACTGCAGTTTTCACTTCCTCGTCACTGGCATAATGTTTGCCTCTCGAACCCTCTTTCATGGGGCCGAAGAGATGAAAGTCTGAAGGCGTTAAGTCTGGTGAGTATGGAGGATGCGGTAAAGCTGTCCACTCGATGCAGCCGATTGTCTCCCTTGTCCTGATGTTTGTGTGTGGTCGAGCATTGTCATGCAGAAGGAGGACATTATCGATTTGCAAGCTGGGTCTCATTCGTTGGATTCTTGCTTTGAGCCTCGTCAGGGTCTTAATGTATGCCTAAGAGTTTAGTGTTTCTCCTGTTGGCAAGAAATCAACCAGAATGACACTTTGAGCATCACAAAAGACAGTCGCCATGATTTTTCCAGCTGACTTTTCCGGTTTTGGCGACGTAGGGTGGTGCCATTCCATTGACCCCCTCTTTGATTCCGGTTTTATCCATGTTTCATCACCGGTAACGAGCCTTCCAAAGAAGATATTGTCTCTTTGACTTTGTTCAAGAAGTTCAGTGCAGGCGTTGACCCTGTCAATCTTGCCTTCGGTAGTCAGCTCTCTCGGTACCCAACAGGCACACACTTTTGAAAACCCAAGTCATTCAACAATGTTATATGCACTTCCATGGCTCACTTCAAGGTTTTCTGCCAACTCCTCAAGAGTTATGCTTCTATCTTCTCTAATCAGAGCATCTGCTTTTGCTTTATTGGCAGGATTCACAGAAGTGGACGGACGGCCAGAACGGGGTTTATCAGCTACGTTCGCAGTTCCCACCTTTTCATCATTCAGACGACAGACCCACCTGCAAACATTGCTATAATCTAAAGTATTCTCCTTATACACATTCTGTAATCGTCTGTGAATGTTCACAGGGGTTTCTCCCTCAGCAACAAGAAATTCATTCATTCACAGCTCTTTGAATTTTTGAACAGCACTTCTTGTAACAGTTATAATCATTTGTAACTGAGCAACATTTCAGGTAATTTTATCAAAAACTTCGTCTGATATACATGTAAATAAAAAGGCATTACTTTTTGTTTCACCCTCGTAGTTGTGTTGTGATTCAGCCCTTTCATTATTTGTTTATTTACTTTATATATATGTTCCTTTTTTGAAGGTAAGATACACAGATACACATGCCATTTACTGTAACCAAGATTATTCCAGTGACAGGCTTAAAAAATGGTATAGAATATGGACTAGGTAAAACATAGTCTAGGTAGGACCTCAGGACCTGGACAGCTCATGGGTTTATGTGCAGGCTTAAGGCTTGTGCCATGATCACATGGCACCTGTAACGTTAGTGCATATGGAATTCTTCCGAGCGCGGAGACGTTATCTTAAGAAACAAACTGAATTGCATACATATATCAGTTTCACATATAGTGCTGTTGTATCAAGCTGTAGCAGTAGATGTTACACCAAAAAAATTGAACTTGGACACATCTGATTGCTGTGTTTTTCATTTCACCTTGTTGTGGGTTACTGACCCCGATTGGTTTTAAAATACGCTTTTTGTTTTATCTAGTTACGTACCTTTGTGCTCACCTTTGTTTTCGTCCCATTTTCTAAACCATTTTCATGGCCACAGAAGCCGGCACATATTTTTTTCACAATGCGATGATGATGATGTCGATGAGGATGATAATCATGATGCTATGGAATTCCATCTGGGACTGAGGCTGCGTGACAGGGTTGTACTCTACGCTTACTATCAAAATATATTCTGGCGTCAACCAGGCCCCAGAGATACAGACACCTGTGGTGTTGGTCAGAAGATTTGAGCAACATCCTCAATGACGCATCCATGAAGTGGATGAGGCTCGACTGTGTGGTTCCAGTCTTCTCAATGAGCCCATAGCACGCCCAATTCTGGGTAGGAGCCGGTTCGAACCGAAAACCCCCACAATGATATAGTTTTGAAGGGACTGATGGGAATTCGAACCCAAACCTTCCAATCGGTAGTCCGTTGCGTTAACCACTACACCACGGCGACTGGTATGTTTTGTTTGTTGAAGTTTACACATTTGTCTGTTGTATGTATCAGTCAACATCAAGGAGAGTGGAAGATTCAAAGTGGTTTTCAAAACATGTTGTTTTTTTTCAAAGATGGTGCATACAGAAGTTGTTATATGTGTTCGCCACGTGCAGCTGTAGCACCAATACGTGTTACAGACACTGCGAGGTTTTAAATGCATGTTTATTCAGTTGTGATGTTGCTGGTATTTTGGTGTAAAATACTTGTCTGCTTCATAAATCGATCATCATCGTTTTGGATTACAGCTTATTGAATGGATTTGAATACGTGTTTATTCAAAAATGGTGTGCATGAATGTGAATTCATATATTTGCTGCGTTTATAAATAGCATCACGGGGAGTAACAGATTGTGTGCGATTTCATATTGTACGCGAATTTCGAAAAACACGTTGATCAAAGATGGTAGGAATGAAGTTGACACACTATGTCTGCTGTGTGTATGATAAGCATTATTTAGGGTCACAGTACCCCCTGTGGGGACGCCAAGGGCTCTTTCAGTATAATAGTATCCTCACCTTCTAGAAATTCTGTGCTACAAATTTCCTCTGTGCTACAAATTTCCTCTTTTCTGTTGCTCTCTTTGTTTCTGTCTTGTTCCTTGCTTTCTGTCATTTCTTCCTATCATTTTCTGCCTTGCTGGTCCATTCACCTGTATGTATTCGATAAACTCTTCCGTACTTTTTCTTTGGACTGATAATTAGGTACATGTATTATGTGCATTTTTGGCTCCAGGGAGGTGAGATATGCGGAAGCAATTTCAGGTAATTTATGCCCGTTTTTATGTATGTTTTGGTGTCCTTAGGTATGCTTAAATTTGTATTCAGATGTGTTTTTTAAATCCCCTGTGTGATAAATTGGACGGAGTGGTCAACGCCGGGGGCATGTCCTCAGATTATATGCCCGAATTCATTGATATGTGTACTTAATTTTCTCTTCTTTGGGGTTTTTTTTCCTGTTGAAGTTTTATATGTTTTAAAGCGGTTATAGCCCTCATATGGCTGTACGCAGTCGGCTAGGCTTTAAACAACAATAACAATAACAATAAGTTAGGGGCACAGAATCTGTCAGGATTTAAACGCATGTTCGTTCAAGTATGATGTCGGTGACCGTTGACGAGAGGCACTTGAGTCGAGTGTTCAGGACACCGATCTTCTAACTGAAAGGCCTAAGTTCAAACCAGCTAAGGCATCCCCTGCAAAAAAAAACCCAAAAAACTCTATGACTCCCTCACCCTGTCTGATGTCCAAGCTCAACATTAACCCTTTGAATCCTGCATCCTATCCACCGACTGCAAAAACTTAACCCTTTGACTCCTGCACCCTACCCATCAACTTCAAAAACTTAACCCTTCGACTCTCTCACCCTGTCTGATGTCCTAGCTCAACTTTAACCTTTTGACTCCTGCACCCTATCCACCAACTGCAAAAAATTTGACCCTTTGACTCCGTCACCCTGTCCCTACTGGAAGCTGGTGGGTAAGGTGAGGGAGTCAAAGGGTTAAGTTTTTGCTTTGCTGTCATGGCTGACAGTGCAGGGTGCTGGTGGATAAGGTGAAGGCGTCAAAGGGTTAAAGCGGGCATGCTAGAACCCAAAATCCCTTGTGTGTGTGTGTGTACGTATGCATGACTTCAAACACACGAGTGTTATGGACACACGAAATTACCCAGCAAACACATACACATCAGAGAACAGAATACGACTGCCTCAGTGATAAAGTAAAAACAAACAAACAAACAAACAAAAAACAGTTCTTGTAAATTCAATATAGTGCAATTTACAGCTCAGCCAACGAGAGAGAAAAAAAATTTTTTTGACACATTATATTTGTTGTATCACCTGACATGATTTTACGGCTGTTTTTCTTTAATTGCATTTTAGACTTGCAAGGTTAACGGTGAGCATGGTTTTTAACTGTTGTGTTTTATCTTAACCGGGTTGTCATTTTTGACCTAGTGTTAGCCCTGATATGGCTCCAATAGCCGGCTGGGTTATAAGCCATATGAACTTGAACTTGAACATATTTACTGTGTTTGTCAGTAGCAGCACACCAACTCACATATCCAAAGCAGCCCTTGAAACATCCGTTTATTCAAAAGATCATGTTTACAATCCCAGAACGACAAAATCGCATTATTCCAAGATATCACGTGGACAGACAGAATTTCATTATGGACAGTGTACTACTACAGAAAAAAAGAAACATCACGTAAATGTATCTCTTAAGAAAAGAATTGTATTACGAAAATCTTACCTCTCAACAGAGAATTATATTATGAACAATATACCCCTCTGGAAAGATTCGTATTAGGAACGAACTAACCTTCCAAAAAAAAATTCATATTTTGACTAGTGTACCCTAAAGAAAAATTTGTGTCATGAACGGTTTACCCGTAATGAAAAAGTAGAAGTAAGCAATTTTTCGCTCAAGAAATATTTGTGACCTCCCACCACGGAATCAGTCTTAACTAGCATTTTGGGCATTTTGAGATGTACATATCACTGTAAAGTGTACATTCTGCTGATTATTTTGGTACTTGAATAAAGCTTGTACTCAAAAAAATGTACACCTTATGTATGTTTAAAGTCATTAAGTTGTATGACGGCCATTTTGAGAAAACGGCCTCTAAAGTTTTTGTGTGCTCTCCTACACATTTTCCTTAAATATCTTTATTTGGTGGCTTTGACCCAGTTTGTTTCTAATTTTCGCTGTCGTTATCTGAAAGGTGCACCAAAGAACTTTCTGTAGAATATTACATGTGCGGGTACTGTACAGGTTGTGGTTCATAATAAGACCAAAAAAAATAGGTACTTTTGGTAGGAAATTGCATTCTTTCTACTGCGATCAGTGAATTAAAATACCGTTTTAGATTGATTAATAATATTTTTCAGGAAAAAAATGTCTGTGGGGGATAGATTATGGTCTACAGAAATCAATTTTGAGAAAAAGTCAAAACACCCCAGATAGACCCTCAGTCACCTTTTAAGCTCCTAGTGCTGTTCAACTGACTGCGAGTTAAGACTGATTTCGTGGTGGGAGGTCAAATTTATATTACGAACATTTCTTCCTTCTGGAACGAATTATGTTACACACCTTCTACCCCTCAATAAAGAATTACACTGTGTTCATATTATTCCCAAGACAGAGCTGTATGGTGCACAGTCCACCCATAAAGAATGAACATGATGAACAGTATGCCCTTCAAGAAAGAATCATATAATGAACATAAAGAATGAACATGATGAACAATATGCCCTCAAGAAAGAATCATATAATGAACAATCTGCCTATCCAAAAAGAATTATATTACGAAGAATTTATACCTCAATAATAATCATATCATGCACGCTACAAATCATGAACAATACACCCCTCAATAAAGAATCATAAGAACAATTTTATACCTCAATAACAATTATATCACATACACTATAATCATCAAGAAAGAATCATATTATGCTTACATTAGTAACAATGGATTTTCAAGAGTTGTATTACGAACAATCAACCCAGAACAATGTACTTCTTCTTAGAATAATTCCATCCAGGACAATGTACTATTCATGAAAGAATTCTGTCATGAACAATGTACTACCCATGAAAAAAATTGTCATGAACAATGTACTACCCATGAAAGAATTCTACCAAGAACAATGTATTTCCCGTGAAAGAATTCTATCATGAACAATGTATTTCCCATGAAAGAATTCTGTCATGAACAAATACTACCCATGAAAGAATTCTATCATGAACAATGTATCACCCATGAAACAATTCTGTCATGAACAATGTACAACCCACGAAAGAATTATATCATGAACAATGTACTATCCATGAACGAATTCTGACATGAACAATGCATTACCCATGAAAGAATTCTGACATGAGCAATGTATTCCCATGAAAGAATTCTATCATGAATAATGTACTGCCATGAAATAATTCTATCATGAACAATGTACTTCCCGTGAAAGAATATATTATGAACAATGTACTCCTCAAGTACTGTCTTATCAACAGTGTACTGAGCAAGAAAGAATTATATCATGACCAAGAAATAATATTACGAACAATATACTCCTCAAGAAACAATTATGTTACGAACAATGTACTCCCGAAGAAAGAATTATGTTACGAACAATGTACTCCTGAAGAAAGAATTATATTACGAACAAGGTACTCCTGAAGAAACAATTATGTTACGAACAATGTACTCCTCACGAAAGAATTATGTTTTGAACAATGTACTCTTCACGAAAGAATTCTGTTACGAACAATGTACTCTTCACGAAAGAATTATGTTACGAACAATGTACTCTTCACGAAAGAATTATGTTACGAACAATATACTCCTCAAGAGACAATTATGTTACGAACAATGTACTCCTCACGAAAGAATTATGTTATGAACAATGTACTCCTCACGAAAGAATTATGTTACGAACAATATACTCCTCACGAAAGAATTATGTTACGAACAATATACTCCTCAAGAAAGAATATGTTACGAAAAATGTACTCCTCACGAAAGAATTATGTTACGAACAATGTACTCCTCACGAAAGAATTATGTTACGAACAATGTACTCCTCACGAAAGAATTATGTTACGAACAAGGTACTCCTGAAGAAACAATTATGTTACGAACAATGTACTCCTCACGAAAGAATTATGTTTTGAACAATGTACTCTTCACGAAAGAATTATGTTACGAACAATGTACTCTTCACGAAAGAATTCTGTTACGAACAATGTACTCTTCACGAAAGAATTATGTTACGAACAATATACTCCTCAAGAAACAATTATGTTACGAACAATGTACTCCTCACGAAAGAATTCTGTTACGAACAATATACTCCTCAAGAAACAATTATGTTACGAACAATGTACTCCTCACGAAAGAATTATGTTATGAACAATGTACTCCTCACGAAAGAATTATGTTACGAACAATATACTCCTCACGAAAGAATTATGTTACGAACAATATACTCCTCAAGAAAGAATATGTTACGAAAAATGTACTCCTCACGAAAGAATTATGTTACGAACAATGTACTCCTCACGAAAGAATTATGTTACGAACAATGTACTCCTCACGAAAGAATTATGTTACGAACAATGTACTCCTCGAGAAAGAATTATGTTACGAACAATATACTCCTCACGAAAGAATTATGTTACGAACAATGTACTCCTCGAGAAAGAATTATGTTACGAACAATGTACTCCTCAAGAAAGAATTATGTTACGAACAATGTACTCCTCACGAAAGAATTATGTTATGAACAATGTCTTCCTCACGAAAGAATTATGTTACGAACAATGTACTCCTCACGAAAGAATTATGTTACGAACAATGTACTCCTAAAGAAAGAGTCATGTTACGAACAATGTACTCCTCAAGAAAGAAGTATGTTACGAACAATGTACTCCTCAAGAAAGAATTATGTTACGAACAATGTACTCCTCACGAAAGAATTATTTATGAACAATGTACTCCTCACGAAAGAATTATTTATGAACAATGTCTTCCTCACGAAAGAATTATGTTACGAACAATGTACTCCTCACGAAAGAATTATGTTACGACCAATGTACTCCTAAAGAAAGAGTCATGTTACGAACAATGTACTCCTCAAGAAAGAATTATGTTATGAACAATGTCTTCCTCACGAAAGAATTATGTTACGAACAATGTACTCCTCACGAAAAAATTATGTTACGAACAATGTACTCCTAAAGAAAGAGTCATGTTACGAACAATGTACTCCTCAAGAAAGAATTATGTTACGAACAATGAACTCGTCACGAAAAAATTGTTACGAACAATGTAACCTCAAGGAAGAATTATGTTACGAACAATGTAACCTCAAGGAAGAATTCTGTTATGAACAATGTAACCTCAAGGAAGAATTCTGTTACGAACAATGTAACCTCAAGGAAGAATTATGTTACGAACAATGTAACCTCAAGGAAGAATTATGTTACGAACAATGTAACCTCAAGGAAGAATTTGTTACGAACAATGTAACCTCAAGGAAGAATTATGTTACGAACAATGTAACCTCAAGGAAGAATTATGTTACGAACAATGTAACCTCAAGGAAGAATTCAGAACAAGTGTAGTCCTAAAGACAGGATTATGTCACTAGAAGTGTGGCCATAAAGAAACAAGAATAATATAAACAATGTACTTCTACAAAATCACCATGCACAATAGACCTCATCGTGAAGAATCTACCCCCTCAAGAGAGAATTATGTTACAAACAAATTACCGCTGAAGAAAGAATCATATTGCGTCCATGATATGAAGCAGCCACACAACCTGGCTGGACCGAGGACCCTGACAACTACACGTTAACAAGTTTACATGTTCGCTTTTATCCATGACACATAAGAAGAGACTTGCGTGTAGAGGCCAGGATAATCCGCCAGACCGCATCCCCAGCCGGAGGAGACCAGCCCGTGCAGGTAATAGCGCCCGCCTTTCAGACACACCAGAGGTCCTCCTGAATCACCCTGAAAGTAAAATCAAATTAAAAGTTGTTGAGTCATCATCTATCTCCATCGCCGTGGACGACGGTGGGAGCTCCACTCTTTTGTCACGAAGGATCGCCAGGCGACACGGTCTCTGCTCCTGTGTATGACGTCATTTGCAAGCGTCATCGATGTTGGTCCACGACGGATTTTGCTGGACTTCCTTGTTTTCTCTTTGCCTCCACTCTCCCCTGCAGGACTGATGTCATCAAGTCGGTTCTTGTGTTTCTGTTCATAAAAAGCAATTGTCAATTCAATTTCAGTTTCAATTTTTCAAGATGACGTCTCCGCGCTCGGAATAAATTTCATACAACTAACGTCACTGGTGCCATGTGATGGAGAAGATCCAGAATGATCACGGCACAAGCCTTAAGCCTGCACATAAACCTATGAGCTGGCCAGGTCCTGAGGTCCTACCTAGATACTTCCATAACCTTGGGGTCGTAGGGGAGTGAGGTGGCAGAGACCTAACCTATTCCAGGGCCAGCACCACGAGGGCGGCGCCCATCCCCTCTCCCTCGTTTCAACTTCATATTCACATTCACATTTTTTTAAACAAAGACTTCAGAAAGGCAAGAAGGCTAATTGGTCGTCAAGGGTGGGACCTGGGAAATCAAACTTTCTCTCCGATGTTTTATACCAAGGCAGCCGCCCGCAATGCCCTGCTCTTCACGATTTTCAATTGCCGTGGGATCTTTAGCGTGGGCAACCGGAAGGCACACGGGTCCGACTCGATTTCCGTCCCCTTCCGAAGGACTAGACGTTCAGTTCGATTTTCCAGTCAAACTGAGGAGAAAAGTCGACGCCCTACACGGGAGGCGAACCTGTTTTTGATTTGATTGATTTGGTTCAGGTTTTTACGTCGACACCCCACCTCAGGTGATATGGCCGACAGGGATAACCATCCCAGGGAAGTGGGGGAAGGGGGGACTTATCTAATCCTATACTGACACAACCAGAACAACAATGATGTTAAGACGGGACAGTGAGAAGGTCAGTTTTAATGTACATAGCGCACCCCGGGATTCGAACCCACAACCATTAGCATGTGAATCCGATGCTCAAACCAACTGAGCGACTGGAACCTTGAGTCTAGTTATTGGCAGGCGAACGTCTGAACCATTCTGCCACTCATCTCCCTGACAGAGAAACAAAAAGTAAGAAAGAAAACCATAACCCACCTGGCAGCTGTCTTTTCCCCCATGAAGAATGTCCCCGGCACAAACTCGGAGATTTCCAATTGTTTTATCTGGGTAACTGTTGGCACACACTTGGTCACTGACCAGTGTCACAGAGACCTTCTTAAGGGTTTCCGTGGCCATTAGTACCCCGGCTAGAAAGAGACAGGGCAAAAAAAAAAACGTTAAAAAAGAAAACAAGACAAAAGAAAATCGAATCAGAACCACACTCTCAAACATCTGCACAGACAAACGCACAAACACATGTATACACATAAAAATGTCCTTTCAAAATGCATCTGTCAGCTCGCAAAAGTGCAACTTTCGTATGAACTGGAAAATGCTAAAAAATGCTAATATATATATATATATCTTAAAGACAGTGGTGATATTCTCTGGGTTTACAATCTCAAACCGCTGCACAACAATCAATAAGCACATTTGTAGAAGAAATTAAATAGAGGGTTTCGCAATCTTCGTCCTTCTTGTTACTCCTTTCGTTGTTTTGGGAACATACTGGGACTAGTTTCCAGAGGACTTGCAGACTGATAGAACACTTTTAGAGGGTTGTTCGATTATATCTTTTGTCTTTCTTGCACTTCCCCCGACTCCCTTCACCGCCACCCCACCCCCCACCCCCCTCCATCTTCATTGATTGTTTCGGAACATATTGGACCTATGATGTGAAGGTCCTTATGACTAATAGAACGCTCTGAAATGGTTCTACGACACATGTAAGTGTAAACAATGGTGCATACAGTGATTCCATACGTGTAGTAATAATGACTAATGGGTTCAGTAAAACCTAGGTGGCGGACTGCTATAATTTGTCAAAATGGTTCTACGATTATTACCCTTTATTGACTGCTCTTCCCTCCCCTTCTCTCTCTCTCTCTCTCTCTCTCTCTCTCTCTCTCTCTATATAAAATATTATATATATATATACATATATGTATATACATTTATATGTACATTTGTACATACATACAGATAAATAGCTAGATATATAGATAGACAGAGAGAAAGAGAGAGACAGAGACAGGGAGACAGAGGAGACAGAGAGACAGAGAGACAGAGAAGCATACACACACACAAGTATATATATATATATATATATATATATATATATATATATACATACATATAAATATATATGAATGTATGTATATGTGTGTACATATGAATATATATATATATATATATAATATATATAATACATACACATGTATATAATGTATGTATGAACATGTACAAATATATATAATATATATATATATCTTTGTATACACACACACACACACACATATATTATATATGTATATGTTTCTCTGTCTGCCTGTCTGTCCCTTTCTCTGTCTGTCTGTCTGTCTATCTAGCTATCTGTCTGTCTATCTAGCTATCTAGCTATGTGTCTGTCTGTCTATCTGTCTATCTGTTTTTCTATATATCTATCCATCTATCCATCCATTTATCCTCCCATCCATCGATCTATGAATGTATGTATGTATGTATGTATGTATGTATGTATGTATGTATGTATGAGTATTATATCTATCTATCTATCCATTTGTCTATCTATCTATCTACCTCTCTTTCTTTCTTACTTTCTTTCTTTCTTTCTATCTGTCTATCTGTCTATCTGTATGTCTGTTTCTCTCTGTCCGTTTGTCTGTCTCTGTCAGTCGATCTGTCTGTCTCTTTGTTTGTCTGTCTGCCTGTCTGTCTGTCTGTCTGTCTCTCACGCTCTCTCTGTCTCCCTGCCCGTCTATCTGTCTGTCCGTCTGTGTAGCTGTCGCTCTCTGTCTCTCTGTCTCTCTCTCCCTCTCTGTGTGTGTGTGTGTGTGTGTGTGTGTGTGTGTGTGTGTGTGTGCTGTGTGTGTGTGTGTGGTCTCCCTCTGTCTGTCTGTCTGTCTGTCTCTCTCTCTCTCTCTCTCTCTCTCTCTCCCCTCTGCCTGTCAGTTTGTCTGTCTCTCTCCCTCTCTTTTTCCCCTCTGTCTGGTTGTCTGTCTGTCTGTCTGTGTCTGTCTGTGTCTCTCTCTCTCTCTCTGTTTGTATAGAGGTCTGACTCACAAGCGATCGTGCCCCAGCCACTGACAATGCAGTTAGTGAATTCATAGAGAGGATCTTCGTTTTGAGCAGGGAGACAAGCTGGACTGGTGACAGACGAAAGGGTCAGAGGCCTCGGTAGTGTGATCAGGGCAATGTCGTTGTCTGAGTTTGAACACATTCATGTACACACACACACACACACACCCCCACACACACACACGACACCGCACACACACACGCACCATGCACACACACGCACGCACGCACGCACGCACGCACGCACTCACATACTCGCAAACACGTATACACACACACACGATTTCCCGCTCATGCAGGCACGCACGCTCGCACGCCGCACGCAACACACACACACGCACACATACAACACATATGATATTAGTTTGTATTACGTTGTAACACGCAGACATGCATGCGCACACACACATACACGCACATACACATACACACACACACACACACACACACACACACACACACACACACACACACATGATATCTTTTGTTACGTTGTATACACACACACACACACACACACACACACCACACGCACACCACACACACACATACAACACACACCGCACACACACACACACACACACACACACACACATATGATATTGTTTTGTTTCCGTTGTTTACACACACACACACACACACACATACACACATACACACACATACACACACACACCACACACACACACACACACACACACACACACACACACACACACATACACACACACACACACACACGTATGATATTGGTTTGTTTCCGTTGTATACACACACACACACACACACACACACACACACACACACACACACACACACACACCTAGGTTTCCGTTAAAGTCGCGATGAATCTTGATATTGGAAGAGCTGATGGCGCCGATGTGTGTGCGGCCGTTGTTGAGGGCTGTTTCTCTGTCGATCGAACCGTAGCCCAGTGTGTAGGTCACGCCGGTATACCTGGTTGATCAAACCACACACACACACACGCGCGCGCGCACACAAACACACACACACACACACACACACCGCGCGCGCGGCGCGCGCGCACACACACATGCACAGACCAGACAGACAGACAGACCCGACATTTTCTTTTTCAAGCTTGTGCTTTCGATTAGTGGAGTAAGAACTTTGGGGGTAGCTCAAGACCGATTCACCACATTCAGATAACTCCATTTACGCTCAGCCTAAACTTGACAGCAATTATCTGGCGGACTTCCTGATCCTGAAAGAAAAACGTATATACTGGCAAAGTCGTGAAACGAGGAAGGGAGAGAGAGAGAGAGGGGGGGGGGGGGAAGAGACCTTTAAAACATTACGCTGACACCACTTTGGAAACACCAAGATGTACACGTAGTTGTGAACAGGCCAGTTTTTAACCCTTTGACTCCCGCACCAACTGCAAAAACTTAACCCTTTGACTTCTTCATCCTATTCACCTGTTTCCTGGCCGACGGGGATAACCATCCCAGAGAAGTGGGGGAAGGGGGCCCGGGGACTTATTTAATCCAAAACTCACACCACCAGAACAACGATGATGTTGAGATGGGACTGTGAGAAGGCCAGTGTTGATGTAGGGCAACCCCGGGATTCGAACCCACAACCATTAGCATGT
>JAPXFY010000014.1:29541282-29553782 GCA_030674185.1 Monoplex corrugatus | reverse complement strand
ATTATATTATTATTATTATTGTTATTATATTATTATTATTATTATTATTATTGTTGTTGTTATTGTTATCATCATCATCATCATCATCATCATATCATTATTATTATTAGTGTTGTTGTTGTTATTTTTACTATTATTGTTGTTATTATTGTTTTTATTATTAGTATTAGTATTATTAGTATTATTAGTATTATTATCATCATCATCATCATTAGTAGTAGTAGTAGTAGTATTGTTATTACTATTATTACTATTACTATTATTATTATTGTTGTCGTTACTATCTTTATCATTAATATCATTATTATCATTAGCAGCATCAGCAGCAGCATCATTATTAAATCATCATCACATAATCATCATCATCATCATCACTATTACCATTGTTTTTATCATTATTATTGTTATTAGTAGTAGTAGTAGTATTACTATTGTCATTATTGTTGTTGTTGTTGCTATTGTTATTATCAGAACCAGCATCATTATCGCTATTATCAGTAATAGTAGTAGTGGTAGAAGTAGTATAGTAGTAGTGGTAGTACTAGTATAGTAGTGTTATCAATATCATTAGAAATAGTCAACATCATCATCATCAGGTGCCCTGCCGCATGGCGTTGGCGACCATGGACTTCCAACCATTTCTATCTCTCGTTCCCAGGTATTTGAACTTATTAACCTGTGTCAAGGTTGTGCCATCTGCTGCTACTCTGCATGAGGTGATTTCATGTCTTCCACTGATCACCATGACTTCAGTCTTCCTGCTGTTTAGTTCCAACCCCTTACCTTTGCTTTCCATTTCTAGTATATTCACAAGGTTTTGTTGGTCCCTTTCATTTTCTGCAATTAGCAGGGTGTCATCTGCGTACAGAATGTTGTTTATCATTTTCCCTCCAACCTTTAATCCAGGGTCTTCTTCTCGGTTTCTCATATAGTATTATCAGCATTATCTTACCATTGTTATAAATACTATCATCATTATTATTACCATTATTACTGATCTTATGTCTCTATCTTTTACGACTCACATGTGTTTATATACACACATTTGGATTCAAGTGATCAGTGAATGGCTATGCATCTTTAAGTCATGAATGCACACAGAACTAGACACAAACACACAGACACAGACACACACATACACACACAAACAGACAGACACACAGACACACAGACACACACACACACACACACACACACACACACACACACGCATTTCATCATTATAATCATCATCATTATCATCATCGTCATCGTCATCTTCATTTCCATTATCGTCATCATCAACATCTCATCATGATCATCACCATCATCACCATCATCACCATCATCAGTTTAACATTCCGTATTTTGCACTGACAAAGCGCACATAATTATGTACATGCATTTAGTTGTTGTTGTCGTCGTCGTTTTTGTTGTTGCTGTTGTTGTTGTTGTTTTCTTCACACACACACACACACACACACACACAATCACACACACACACACACACACACACACACACACACACACACACTAGCACACACACACACGCACACACACTGGCACATACACACACACACAAACACAAATACACACAGACACATACATACACACACACACAGGCACACAAACACACACACAATTACACAGAGAGACACACACACATGAACACACACACAAACGCATACACACACACACACAAATACACAAACACAAACACATACACACACACAAACACATACACACAAACACACACACAAACACACACACTCACACACACACACACACACACACACACAAGTATCATGAACACCATCATCATCACATCACCATCATCGTCGTCGTAATCATCATTACATGGTCATCTACACCACCACCACCACCATCATCACCACCACCACCACCACCATCACCACCACCACCACCATCACCACCACCACCACCACCATCATCATCATCGGCATCATATCACCATCACATCATCACCATCATCATCGTCGTCGTCAACGTCGTCGTTGCTGCCACTGTCGTCGTCGTCGTCGTCGTCATCGTCATCATTGTCATGATTATAATCACCATTGCGTTAGTATCATCATATCACCATTACCACTTTCATTTTCATCGTATCGTCGTCGTCGTCGTCGTCGTCGCCGTCGTAGTCGTCGGTGTTGCCGCAGCCACCGCCATCATCATCATCATTATCGTCATCATCATTGTCATCATTATCATCAATATTATCATCAACATCATCATCGGTGCACAGAGTGTGACCTACTGAATGTAGCCCAAGTCTGTCTATCATCATCATCATCACTCATCATTATCATCATCATCATCATCATTGTCGTCGTCATCGTCATCATCGTCATCATGTACCCTGCCGCATGGTGTTAGCGATCACCGCCATCCATATGTATCTATCCCTTGTTGCCGCAAGCACATCTTCCACCCTCTCTGACCTCAGCCACCTTGCAAGTCCATCCAATATTTTCTCCCTGGGTCTACCTGGTGCTCTCTTTCCCTCCAGCTTTCCTGTTGTGCACAAGTATAGGATGCGAGAAACCCAGACTCAAATCCTGGTAGGACGAAGGTTTTCGTCTCCTCCTCGAGTCAAATTCATGTTGATTTTTTTTTAACCAAGACTGGTTTTCCTCTCCTCCTCGAGTCAAATTCATGTTGATTTTTTTAACCAAGACTTCAGAAAGGCAAGAAGGCTTCAAGGGGTGGGGTGGGGGTGGGGGGGGGGCTGGGAAATCAACCTATCTCTGCAACATTTTATACCAAGGCTGCTGGGCAATGCCCTGCTCTTCACGATTTTCAATCGCTGTGGGATCTTTAGCGTGCGCAGCCAGAAGGCACACGGGTGTGACTTGTTTTTCGTCCCGTTCCGAAGGACTAGACGTTCAATTTGATTTTTCCGGTCAAACTGAGGAGAAAAGTCGAGGCCTCTACTGGGAGCGAGACCTGGAATCTCGGGTTAAGTTATTGGCAGGCGAACGTCTGAACCATTCTGCCACTCTTCTCCCTTGACACTGTGTTTTAGGATCTGGAGATCTATATTGTTGTTCATTGCCGGGTGTTAACAAACTTTACCAAAGCCGCCCTAGCCTGAAAGGAATTCTCCCATCTGCTGCAGGGAACCGTAAGAAAGAGACAGTGTTATGTAGGTCACTCACAGGTCACGCATCCTACACTCATTCGTGCGTTTTAAAAAATGAAGAAGCACCGTGGTGTGTACCGTGTGGCGAGCCGCTGAGTATCAGACACCTTTTTCTTTAATGCTGGGACTTGTATGATGTGAGACAAAAGCACTACACGGCGGACTCCTTAAAGAACCTCTTCGGAGACGTCCCTCCTGACACAATTTTCCAGTTTTTATAAGAGATCTATAGATTTCAACCGATACGATTTTGTCTGTTTTTTCTTGAATTGCATTTTAGACTAGCAAGGTTAACAGTGAGCGTGGTTTTTAACTGCTGTCTTTTATCTTAACCGGGTTGTCGTTTTTCACGTGGTGTTAGCCCTGATATGGCTGTAGTAGTCGGCTGGGCTATAAGCAATATGAACTTAAACTTGATTTTACGGCTTTCTTTCTTAAATTGCATTTTGACTTGCAAAGTTAACGGTGAGCATGTTTTTTAACTGTTGTCTTTTATCTTAACCAGGCTGTCGTTTTTGACGTGGTGCTGATATGGCTCAAGTAGTCGGCTGGGCTATAAACAATATGAACTTGATCTTGATTTTACGGCTGTCTTTCTTAACTTGCATTTTAGACTTGCAAGGTTAACGGTGAGCATGGTTTTTAACTGTTGTCTTTTATCTTAACCGGGTTGTCGTTTTCGACGTGGTGTTAGCCCTGATATGGCTCTAGTGGTCGGCTGGGCTATAAGCAATATGAACTTCGGTTTTCCTCTCTTACGTCTTCGTTCCTTCCGGTGTCCAGTGAAGGGCAGTCCAGGTGATGTTATCCTTCTGATGCACACAATCCATCTTCTTCGTGTTTCAATGAAGACATTGCCCATACCCTCTTGACTACACTGGACAACTACATGTAGTTGTTGGCTGGAGATGGTCTGGGTCAAATGATTTGCATGATTTTTCTGAACAGTTTAGATGTAACTTCTACGGGCAGGGACCAATCTCTGCTTGTCTGCTATTTGGTTTAACCCTTTGACTCCCACATCCTGTCCACCAGCATCCTGCATCGCCAACCATGCCAGCAAAGCAAAGCAAAGCAATGCTGGTGGATAGGGCGAGGGAGCCAAAGGGTTAAGTTTTTGCTGTTGATGGGCAAGGTGCGGGAGTCAAATGGTTAATGTCGTTCTCAAGTGGTACAGGCATAGCTGGCGCAGATACAGAGCTCCCACTTCCAGCCTGACCGCACCGTTTGCATAGGTATGATTCTTGACCAAGAAAAACTTTGTGCATGCAGCTGCCAGTCAATGAGTACCTGAACCTGTTCAGGCTTGGGAAGGGTTAACCAGCGAGGGCAAGGAGATGAGTATCGGCCTCATAATGCTGGTCAAATAGAGACGTTGAGACGTCTACTGTCGAGACTATAGTAAGGAGATAGGAGCTGGCAGTTGTGCGAGCTGGAGGCTGAGCGGGCCGCCCGAAAGAGAGATGAAGACCAGAGTGGGGCGAGAGAGGGCTCTTCCATTCTCTCCAGGTCCGGTGGCTGGGCTGAGTCTGGTTGGTGCGCTTTGTGTGGCTATGTCCCGGGGTTTGTCGTCTCCCCACCTTGCCATTCGGTTTGTAAACAAGTTAACCGATGACTGGGTCAATATGGGTCATTCAATGCATGGACACCCCCCCTTTGCTTGATGAAATGGCCATCGATTGGCGTCAGGAGCTTGGGTGGTGACTGTCCGGAGAGTGGTGAGGTATTGTTGCTCTTGATCCCACCCAGCACGCTCGGATGTTTTTTGTTCAATGACCAAGAGAGAAGTTGAGGCATCCACCCCTTCATTTCCCTATGACCTCAAGGTCATGGAATAATTTAAAACCTAACCTGCCGTGTGACGTGCTACCATTGCCGAGCTAGTACGGGCTGCGAGCAAATTCAACCGACAGGCAAAATATTCACATGAGAAAGATTAACACTCTGATATAGCAGTTGCCAATGTTTCAGTTCTTTGCTTCTGATTAGAAGACAATTGAGTTTTGAAGGAAAAATGATTACAACACAGTGCATGCAGAGCTGCACTACTACGTCCTAAAATGTGAATGTGCAAAAGGGTGCAAAAACTGTATTACGAGCATTTTACGTTTGACGATAGTAAGCCAAACTATTGCAGGAAATAGTTAGAAAAATCAAATAATGAAGTTTTTCAAAAATTCATTACGTCAAAAACGTTACATTTGAATACTGAAAAATTAAATTACTCTTAGAAACCATGGCTACAAATATTGTATTCGATGCAATGGGCGTAGTAAACATTTTCTGAGGAACCATATGAGTTCAATTGTTGCGTAACTCGATGGACCAATCGTTCAATACACATTACAAAATGATCTTCAGTGTACAAATATCATATAGTATTGCACTTTAAGTTTACATATAAATGTGTAGAAAAACAGTATTTGATCTCATTTTATTGCTTGCGAAATACTGTATTTTTATAATGAAAAAATCGACAAGCGTCATCTGAATAATTGTATCTTTCTCAAAAACAGTCTGAGACGAGATTCGAAATTGAACATCTAAATGCCAGGTTAAACCTTTGTCAGTTAATAGTTAACATGGATTGGCAGTCACACACCAAAGTTACATAGCAGAGACTAGCTGTAACTTTTTCCGACATGTATGTAAATAGTGTAATAATCTTATCATTGTTCATATTACAATTATAGTGTTATAATATCATAATTGTTCATGTTACAATGTCAATTGTAATGTTATGTTCTGTGTTGTCTGTATGTTACCTTTATTTTCTTTGTCCATGATTTTGTATTAGCCTTTCAATCATTTTGATTCTAATGATGTGATGTTCTGTGTTCCAAAACTATGATAAAAAAAAATTGTACTTTTTAAAAGAAAAACAATACATTACAACTTTTACAAGTAAATAACCAACGAACTGACAAAAGTAACGAATCATCTAACTGACACATGATCATAAGTTGTATTCAGTTTCTGGCTTTGTTCCCTCATTGGTGGATTTTCTTATTTTCTGGTTGGCATTTCATACAAAATGCCCGCTTATCGATTTTCTATATCTGTATCGTATATGAACATTTCCATTGTAGATCTTATTAACTGTTATACAGAGTTGTCTGGGTTTGCTACTGGCCTAATGAAATTGTGGGTACGCTTGTCACTGATTCGTAACAAAGTATCCAACCAACTATCGTATTAAACTAACAACCAACTATCGTATTAAACTAACAACTAACTATCGTATTAAACTAACAACTAACTATCGTATTAAACTAACAAACAACTGTCCTATTAAACTAACAACCAACTATCGTATTAAACTAACAACCAACTGTCGTATTAAACTAACAACCAACTATCATATTAAACTAACAACCAACTATCGTATTAAACTAACAACCAACTATCGTATTAAACTAACAACCAACTATCGTATTAAACTAACAACCAACTATCGTATTAAACTAACAAACAACTATCGTATTAAACTAACAACCAACTATCGTATTAAACTAACAACCAACTATCGTATTAAACTAACAACCAACTATCATATTAAACTAACAACCAACTGTCGTATTAAACTAACAACCAACTATCGTATTAAACTAACAGCCAACTATCGTATTAAACTAACCAACTATCGTATTAAACTAACAACCAACTATCGTATTAAACTAACCAACTATCGTATTAAACTAACAACCAACTATCGTATTAAACTAACAACCAACTATCATATTAAACTAACAACCAACTATCGTATTAAACTAACAACTAACTATCGTATTAAACTAACAACCAACTATCGTATTAAACTAACAACCAACTATCGTATTAAACTAACAACCAACTAACTTACTCTACTGAACTAACCCATCAGCTGCACACTCTGACACTGCAGCAGCAAAAGAAAACAAATGAAACTAACTTACTCGACTCACTCATCAGTCAAATGCAGCAAAAAAAGAAAAAGAAACCTTCGTTATTTTTCTAACGTTGCTAATTTCCTGTGGTGCTTGTACACACGTTCTTTTGGCCACACTGCGCTGGTGGTATGTTGCTGCATAGTCTCCACACCTCAGTTTTGGTGGGCGTACATGCTTGGTAATAGAAAGCAAAGGTAAGGGGTTGGAACTAAACAGCCAACGTATGGTGATCAGTAAAAAACATGAAATCCCCTCATGCAAAATAACAGCAAATGGCACAACCTTGACACAGGTTAATAAGTTCAAATACCTGGGAACGGTCATTTCATCAGACGGCAGATGCACATCAGAAATAGCCGGCAGAATCGGCCACGCCAAAACAGCATTCAAGAAGATGACAAGCATTCTTACCAACAAATGCCTATCAATTAACATCAGAAAGAGAGTCCTTGAATGTTATATAGAACCGATACTGTTGTACGGATGCGAGGCGTGGACATTCAGCAAGCAAAGCCAGAGCAAGATTGAGGCAGCCGAGATGTGGTTTCTCAGAAGAATGTTGAGAGTTCCATGGACAGCAAAGAATACAAACGAGACAGTCTTGATGGAGGCAGACACAAGTAGATCACTTATAAGGAAGATTAGGAACAGACAGGCAACATTTATAGGCCATTTTATGAGGAAAGGGGATTTGGAGCACCTGATCACAACGGGAAAGCTGGAGGGAAAGAGAGCACCAGGTAGACCCAGGGAGAGAATGCTGGACGGACTTGCAGAGTGGCTGGGGATGAGGAGGGTGGGGGAGATGCTAGGGGCAACGAGAAATAGAGATGGTTGGAAGTCCATGGTCGCCAACACCATGCGGCAGGGCACCTGATGATGATGATGACATGCTTGATGTTTCTGTGTTTCCATAAGTCACTGGACACCGAAACTGTTCACACAACATTTTACATGCACATGATGTTCTGCATGCGTGTGTACACAAAAGGGTTTTGGAACTAACTGGTTTGCACACATGTTTACCTGTGTTGTGGATCGTGTGTGGCAGCAGTACAGTCTGGTGATGTGTGCTCGTGCGTGCGTATGAATATATGAGTGCAGATGTGCATTTGTTTGTTTTTGAGCTGTCCCATCTGAAGATTAAAAAGTTTTAGCAACGGTAAACAGTTTTCCATGGTGGTTTGTTTTATATAATAATAATAATTACAATATTTATATAGCGCAAAATCTTGATAAAATCAAATCTAAGCGCTGAAGCAGACACACACGCAAGCACGCACGCACGCACGCACACACACGCACGCACACACACACACACACACACATACACACACACACACACACACACGCATGGCTATAAATGGGGAGAAAGAATAAAAGCAATAAAAGCAAGAATAAAAGCAATGGAAAATTATAGAGAGCATAGCATATACAATTATATATTATAACCATGTGATTCCCTCCGAGCGGAGACAGGCTGCAGAGGGGGGGGGGGGGGGGGGGGTTGAGTGAAGTTAGGATATTTGGTTGAAGTCTAAGTATTGCGACTTCTATTATGTTATGTGTGTTTTTGAACATACTTTTGGTGCCGAAACCCCGGGATGAAATGCCTCTGCTGTGTGTGCAGCTGTTATTTGTGTAACTTTGAGGAGAAAACTGTATAATAGTTTTTATGTGACGTTGTTCATTTTGGGTTTTGTGACTGGGTACGTGAACTGTTCTCTGACGGTTTCTTTCACTCTGTAACTTTGGATTTGTGGTTTGAAACGATCCACAACAACCTGAGCGATCAAAATTGCCCCCCTTTACCCACCAGCCCACACCTTCGTACTGGAAGTAAGGCTCTCACCCACATGACTATCGCACTCGTTAAAGACATTTTCAAAAATAATATTTAACCTAAATCTTTCAACTCAACTCATGCATCAGCTGCACACTGTGGCATCGCAGCCACAAAAAGATTGAAAAATGATAATCAAATTAACTTGCTCATCTCAAATCACATGTCAGCCACATAGTGCAACATTGCAACAATACATGACGCAAGGAACCCCACCCTCAACCGTGACCGGGGCCGACACAACCTGCCATCGGTGTACTCCTCACTTATTCAGTCGCACTGTCGTGAGTTCGCTCACGGCGGTGCGCACTGAAGCCAGTTCTCACCCCAGCAGTTGCGCTGAAGAAGTCGGCCGGATCGCTGATGAAAGCTATGCAGTAAGTAGCTTTTTTATAACTGAGAGCCAAGTTCAGCCAGGTAGCCATTATAATACATGACGACATTTGAAAAAATGACGAAACAAAAGACCTGAGCTCACTGATCAGCTGCACATTATGCATATCATCATCATCAAGTGCCTGGCAACATGGCATTGGCGATCATGGCCTTCCATCTGTTTCTATCCCTCGTTGCCTCAGGCACCTCTTCCAACCTCTTTGTCCTCAGCCACCCTGTGAGTCCATCCAATATCTTTTCCCTGGGTCTACCTGGTGCTCTCTTTCCCTCCAGCTTTCCTGTTGTGACCAGGTGCTCGTATTCCCCTTTTCTCATAAAATGGCCTATAAATGTTGCCCGTCTTTTCCTAATCTTCCTTATCAATGATCTTCTTGTGTCTGCGTCCATCAAGACTGTCTCATTTGTTTTCTTTGCTGTCCATGGAACTCTCAACATTCTTCTTAGAAACTACATTTAGGCTGCCTCAATCTGGTTCTGTCTTTGTTTGTTGACTGTCCACGCCTCACAACCGTATAGCAATATCGGTTCTATATAACATTCAGGAACTCTCTTCCTAATGTTAATTGATAGGCATTTGTTGGTAAGAATGCTTTTCATCCTCTTGAATGCTGTTTTGGCTTGGCCGATTCTGTTGGCTATTTCTGATGTGCATCTGCCATCTGGTGAAATGATCGTTTCCAGATATTTAAACTTATCAACCTGATTATGCCATAGCAGTAACATAACAACACATTAAAAATTATTAAACTTACTCAACCCAGCTCAGCTCACTTATCAGCTGCACACTGTGACACTGCATAAAAAGACATTTTTAATATAATGATTAAAGTAACTTATTCAACTCAGCTGACCCATCAGCCACACACTGTGACTCTGCAGTGCACGGAAAGACAACGAAAAAATGATAACGCCATCAAACCTATTCAACTGAAATTATCACGCTTATACCACGATATTGCAGCAACACAGGTATATGTTTAAAAAGACAAGAAAACGAAAATGATTCAACTAACTGGCTCAACTTACCCATCAGCTGCACATGGTGATACTGCAGCAGTAGAAGAAGACCAAAGCAAGTCAGGGAACGAGGAGATGCCATTACCATGGTGGCTACTCAATGGCGAAAATTTCAAAAGCAGGAAGGCTGAGTTGAGATGGAAAAAGGCCAAAGGGCGAAATCAAACCTTGGCAGGTGGAGGAAAAATGTGCGGATGGAATGGATACCCAAACCACGAAGCCCCACCACTAGTGACTCAGTTTGTAACGACCGTTGCAACGAAACTGAGCGCTGAGCCCGCTGACCTTTGCTTAATATGAACCCCCTGCTTCTTTAATGTCTTAACATTTCTTTCTTCTTGCTCTTCGCGATCCAGTTGTTGCCGTTCTGATACAAATATACGCAGTATCCAGATATCCACCCATACTCTTTTCTGACTGGCTCATATTTGTCAGTTTTTAAAAAGTTCTACCAATGGGGAAAAAGTGATGTCATTCAGCCTTGTTCTAATTGGCGATTATTGATAGTTTGATCCAATAAAAAAAGAGCACTGTGGGTTTACGTCATTCAGAGATGTTTGAATGGCGGTTTCGTTGGTCTGCGCCAATGAAAAAACAGAAACGAGAACATGGTTCTTCGATAGCTGTAGTTTGCTGCATGTGTTAGTGCCTCACTTGAAAGTTTTCTACGACCTGTTTTATATTCTTTGTCAGTGCCGAGTGTCAACAGCGGTCTGCTTTCAAACACAGGTAAATCAACAGTTGTCAAAGAGGGAGAGAAAGAGGGAACACGAGAGAGAGAGGGAGTGGGAGACAGAGAGAGATGGGGGAGACACAGAGAAGGAGGGAGATAGGGAGACAGACAGACAGACAGAAAGAGACAGACATACAAAGAGACAGACAAAGATACAGAGACAGACTAATAGGACAGACAGACAGGACAGAGACAGAGAGACAGAGACAGAGAGAGAGAGAGAGAGAGAGAGAGAGAGAGAGAGAGAGAGAAGGCTTACAATGTGATTTCGTCAGAGATTTTTTTTTTTTGCCTTATCTTCCTTGCCTTTTCTTTCTTCTATTCTTTATCTTCTTTATCTATTTCTTTTAAGATAAATCAATGCACTCTGAAAAAAAAAATGCTGAGATACGAAACACCGTCGATAAAATATTCTCACTTGATAAAATTTACACGAGTGTTAAGTTTTGAAAGAAAAGGTAATTAGCCAGAAATGCTTTTGCAGCTATTCTGTAGTTTCGACTATCAAAAGCAAGGCAGTAATCAGCCCAGAACAATAGTGGCAGAGAGACATTTTACAGACAGATTTATAGACAGATCGTGATCGAGAAATGACAATGACAATGATTCTTTATTTTCCAACGGTAAAAGCTACTGGCTAGAAGACATTTTTCAAACTTGCCGTTGCTGTTCTAAAGAGAGAGAAAATGAGAGAGAGAGAGAGACAGAGACAGACAGACAAACAGAGAGACAGAGAGAGTGAGAGAGAGAGAGAGAGAAAGAGACAGAGACAGAAAGAAATGAAAAGAGACAGACTGACAGACAGACAGAGGGAGACAGACAGATAGACAGACAGACAAAGGGGGGGGGGGGACGCATGCAGGGAGATGAAGATGAAAGAAGACAAGAGATTTGACTATTCATGATCAATGAAAGCATTTAAGAAACTGTTCAATATCATCATCATCATCATCATCATCATCATCATCATCATCATGTGCCTTGCCATATGGCGTTGGTGATCATGGCCCTCCATAGACATTTGTCCCTTGTTCCTGCAAGCACATCTTCCACCCTCTTTGTCCTCAACCACCCTGCAAGTCCGTCCAATATTTTTCTCTGGGTCTACTTGGTGCTCTATTTCCCTCCAGCTTTCATGTTGTGACCAGGTGCTCCAATCCCCCTTTCCTCATAAATTGGCCTATAAATGTTGCCCGTCTTTTCCTAATCTTCCTTATCAATGATCTTCTTGTGTCTGCCTCATTTGTTTTCTTTGCTGTCCATGGAACTCTGAACATTCTTCTCAGAAACCACATTTTGACTGCCTCAATCTTGTTCTGTCTTTGCTTGTTGACTGTCCACGCCTCGCAGCCGTACAACACTATCGGTTCTATATAACATTCAAGAACTCTCTTCCTGATGTTAATTGATAGGCATTTGTTGGTAAGAATGCTTTTCATCTTC
>JAPXFY010000014.1:29526282-29533782 GCA_030674185.1 Monoplex corrugatus | reverse complement strand
CGTACCTACAACAACAACAACAACAAAATGAAAAAAAAAGGACATACACGTCTGCATTTATTTATCTATCTATTTGTTTATGTGTATTTATTGATTTATTCGTTTGTTTGTTTATTCGTTTTATTATTTATTTACATCAGCTGCACCACATTTTTATGAATAATCGTCAGCGGATCATTTGATTAGCCTTTATAAAGGGAAAAAAAAACAGAAAAAGAAAACAAAAAGCATGCAGATTTGTTTATTAACTATGGGCTCTTTGGTCCGTTGCAGTTTCGCACAATAGTTGGAACAATCTCATTCACAAACAACCATGAAGCCCATGCTGAGATTTTTGGATTAGAGTAACCGGGATAAGATGTCTTTCATACGTAACTGTGACTGGCCTCCCTTAGGTCCAGAAGACTGAGAACTTCGTGCCGCAGCAGACTCCAGGACTAGACCGCACTCTGGGCCAGATGTTGTCAAGAACGTGCTGTTGCCCAAGCAAGGGAGACAACCTTACTTTCCCTCACTTGCAAGAGAGAGACAATCCTACTTTCCATCACTAGCAAGGGACACAACCCTACTTTCCCTCTTGCAAGAGAGACAGCCCTACTTTCCCTTTTGCAAGAGAGACAACCCTATTGTCTCTCACTTGCAAAAGAGACAACCCAACTTTCCCTCTCTTGCAAGAGAGACAACCCCACTTTCCCGCTTTCAGGGAAGACAACTCTATTTTCCATCTTGCAAGAGAGACAACCCTACTTTCCTGCTTGCAAGGGAGATTCCCTCACTTGCAAAAGAGACAACCCTACTTCCTTTCTCCAAGAGAGACAACCTTATTTTCCCGATTGCAAGGGAGACAACCCAACTTTTCCTCTTCCAAGAAAAACAACCCTAGTTTTCCTCACTTGCAAGGGACACTTTCCCTCTTGCAAGAGAGACAACTCTACATGTACTTTCCCTCATTTGCAAGGAAGCCAACCCAACTTTTATCTTGCAAGGGAGACAACCCTACTTCACCTCACTTGCAAGAGAGACAACCCTACGTTTCTCCTTTAAGGGAGACAACCCTACTTTCCCTCTTCCAAGAGAGACAACCCCATTTTTCCTTACCTGTAAAGGACACAATCCCACTTTTCCTCTTGTAAGGAAGAGAGACAACTCTAGATGTACTTTCACTCAACCCCCCCCCCCCCTCTGCAGCCTGTCTCCGCTCGGAGGGGAATCACTTTGTTTTAATATATAATTGTATATGATGTGCTCTCTGTGGTTTTCCATTGGTTTTATTCTTGCTTTTATTGCTTTTATTCTTTTCTCCCCATTTGTGGCCATGCATGTGTGTGTGTGTGTCTCCCTCTGTCTCTCACTGTGTGTGTGTGTGTGTGTGTGTGTGTGTGTGTGTGTGTGTGTGTGTGTGTGTGTGTGTGCGTGTGTGTGCGTGCGTGCGTGTGTGCGTGTGTGTCTTTTCGGCGCTTGGATTTGATTTTGTCGAGATTTGCGCTATATAAATATTGTAATTATTATGTATGCATGTGCGTACGTATGTATGTATGTATGTATGTATGTATACGCTTAGATTTATGTATGTATGTATGTATGCATGTATACGCTCAGCTTAGATTTATGTATGTAAGTATGTAAGCATGTATGTATGCATGTATACGCTCATATGTATGTAGGTATGTAAGCATGTATACGCTCAGCGCTTAGATTTGATTTTATCAAGATTTTGCGCTATATAAATAAAATATATTATTATTATTATCATTCATTTGCAAGGGAGCCAACCCTACTTTCCTCTTGCAAGAGAGACATCTCTACTTTCCCGCTGGCAAGGAAGACAACTCTACTTTTGCATCTTGCAAGAGAGACGATCCTACTTTCCCTCACTTGCAAGGAAGACAACCCTACTTACCATCACTTGCAAGGGGCACAACCCTACTGTCCCTCACTTACAAGGGACACAACCCTACTTTGCCTCACTTGCAAGAGACATCCCTACGTTCCATCACATGCAAGGGAGACAAACCTATTTTCTCTTCACTTGCAAGGGAGACAACCCTACTTTGCCTCTTGCAAGAGAGACAACTCTACTTTCCCTCACTTGCAAGAGAGACAACCCTTCTTTCCCCTCTTCCAAGGGAGACAACCCAACTTTTCCTCTCCCAAGGGAGACAACCTTATTTTCCCTCTCTCCTCCATAAGAGACAAGCCTACTTTTACATCATGCAAAGGAAACACCCGTACTACTTTTCGACTTGTAAGGGATGCTGCAACCCTACGTTTCCTCTTGTTAAAGAGACAACTTTGCCTCTCTTGGGTCTCATACTACGTAAATTCGCTAGCCTTGATAAGTACACCCCTAGGAGTTATTTCCATTTCATAGTGACATTCGCTCAAATGTGTACCATCCTCGCTGCAGTAGCAATTGATTGATATGTGCTCGTATGTAGTTTTGTTGTTGTTGTTGTTGTTGTTATTGTTGTTGTTGTTGTTGTTATTGTTGTCGTCGTTGTTGTTGTCGTTGTTGTCGTTGTTGTCGTTGTTGTCGTTGTTGTCGTTGTTGTTGTTGTTGTTGTTGTTGTTGTTGTCGTTGTTGTTGTTGTTGTCGTTGTTGTTATTGTTGCTGTTGTTGTTGTTGTTGTTGTCGTTATTGTTGTTATTGTTGTTGTTATTATTATTGTTGTTGTTGTTGTTGTTACATGATTATCGGTCTCGAGGTCCGTCGCTTTTGGTCGCGGTTGTATGCGTTGACAGGTGTTTGCTCTGCCTGTCTTCTCCTCTTACAAGGGAGACAAACCTACTTTCCCTCTTTTCAAAGCAGACAGCCTCCACTTTCGCTCTTGCAAATAAGACAGACAGTGGCTGATGGTGTCGCTGTGGGATGGAATTTTCACGACCATTTCTTACGTGAGAAGAGCCGCTGTACAAATAGTCATTTTCATGTTCACACATTTTTTTCGCGAGTGCTTTTCCCTGAGTAATCAACGTTGTTATTGTTGCTGATATGTTGGTTTGGCTTGTCCGCGGTTGTGGAATTTACTTATTTTGATATTTTGTGGTGTTATAAGTGGATTGTTGTTATTGTGCAGGATGTTTGGTTCATTTGCTACATGTATCAAAGACATCAAAGCAAGGATTGCCCAAGCAAAAGAAGGAATGGTCTGTCTTACTAAGATTTGGAAAAGACAGATATTTAGGTAATGAGCTCAAACTTAAAATACTGCGAACACTAATTTGGCCAGTTGTGTTATATGGAAGTGAAGGATGGACTCTTAAAGCTGCAGATAAAAACAGAATCAAAAGTGCAGACATGTGGTTCAACAGAAGACTCGTAAGAATAAGCTGGACTAAAAGACGAACAAACCAAAGCATTCTGGAAGAACTGAACAAACAACCTGAACTTTTAGGCTTGGTTAGGAAAATGAAAATGAAATACTTTGGACATGCTATGAGACATCAGAGCTGCCATGTAATGAAGACTGTGCCCCAGGGCAAAATGGAGGGCAAGAGACGACAAGGAAGACCGCCGACTTCCTATGTAGAGAATATAGCCAAGTGGACGAAGTTGCTGAAAGATGAAATCTACAGAAGGTCTGTACACAGAAGGGCTGGAGGTAGCTGACAGGGTATGCATCAGCATCTACCATCAAGAATGATGTCGCCGATAGGTGAACAGGTGGTTGGTTCATTGGATACAGTCCTGTACTCATGATCTGATGTCTCAGGTTCAATCCCGGCCCACAGGGTTAAAAACTGTCCTGTTCGCTGCCCATCTTAAAGTTTCCATCATTCTGGTGGTGTCAAGTTCTTGTTTCATAAGTTCCTCTCCCACCCACCTCCTCCTCATTTAAAGGTCTGGCCAGTGCCTAGGGTTTTGCGCAGGCTCAAGGAGTCTGCCAGAGAATTGCCGGTAGGTTTGGGTGAAACCGCATATGGAATTGTCCGGGTGCGATGAGTTCCAATAGAAACAAACTCTTCACTTCCATATTGTGGCCATACAAACGTACCACGGGTCATCCTTTACCCTTGGACTCCTCACTCTATCCACCAGCTTCCCTGTGACTCAACACCATATGCACCAGCTTCCATGTGAATCCCTCACCCTATCCACCAGCTTCCCTGTGAATCCCTCACCCTATCCACCAGCTTCCCTGTGAATCCATCACCATATCCACCAGTTTCTGTCTGTATCCCTCACCCTATCCACCAGCTTTCCTATGACTCCCTCACCCTATCCATCAGCTTCCCTGTGAATTCCTCACCCTTTCCACCAGCGTCTGTCTGTATACCTCACACTATCCACTAGCTTATCTGTGAATTCCTCACCCTATCTACCAGCTTCCCTGTGAATTCCTCACCCTATCTATCAGCTTCCCTGTGAATTCCTCACCCTATCCACCAGCTTCCCTGTGAATTCCTTACACTATCCACCAGCTTCCCTGTGAATTCCTCACACTATCCACCAGCTTCCCTGTGAATTCTCACACTATCCACCAGCTTCCCTGTGAATTCCTCACACTATCCACCAGCTTCCCTGTGAATTCCTCACCCTATCCACCAGCTTCCCTGTGAATTCCTCACACTATCCACCAGCTTCCCTGTGAATTCCTCACACTATCCACCAGCTTCCCTGTGAATTCCTCACACTATCCACCAGCTTCCCTGTGAATTCCTTACACTATCCACCAGCTTCCCTGTGAATTCCTCACACTATCCACCAGCTTCCCTGTGAATTCCTCACCCTATCCACCAGCTTCCCTGTGAATTCCTCACCCTATCCACCAGCTTCCCTGTGAATTCCTCACCCTATCCACCAGCTTCCCTGTGAATTCCTCACACTATCCACCAGCTTCCCTGTGAACCCCACACACTATCCACCAGCTTCTGTCTGAGCCCCTCACCCTATCCACCAGCTTCCCTTCAATTCCTCACTCTATCCACCAGCTTCTGTCTGAACCCCTCACCCTATCCACAGCTTCCCTGTGAATTTCTCACACTATCCACCAGCTTCCCTGTGATTTCCTCACACTATCCACCAGCTTCCCTGTGAATCCCTCACCCTTTCCACCAGCTTCTGTCTGTATCCCTCACCCTATCCACCAGCTTCCCTGTGAATCCCTCACCCTATCCACCAGCTTCCTGTGAATCCCTCACCCTATCCACCAGCTTCCCTCTGAATTCCTCACCCTATCCACCAGCTTCCCTCTGAATCCCCCGCCGTATCCACCAGCTTCCCCATGAATCCTCCCCATATCCACCAGCTTCATTGTAAATTCCTCATCCTATCCACCAGCTTATCTGTGAATTCCTCACCCTATCCACCAGCTTATCTGTGAATTCCTCATCCTATCCACTAGCTTCCCTGTGAATTCCTCATCCTATCCACCAGCTTCCCTGTGAATTCCTCATCCTATCCACTAGCTTCCCTGTGAATTCCTCACCTTTATGAGTGATCTACTTGTGTCTGCCCCCTTTTGACATCATAGTTGCTCCCCTCTCCCCACTTCTTCCTACTGCTCATGAAGACATGGGCATTCCATTTGGTCCCCTTCTTACCCACTGGACGAGGCGGCAGGGAAGTTTTTAGTCTGTTTTTGTTATCCGTTGTTTGGTGTTTGTGATCTGTTTGTGACCGTGCGTTGGCCGAAAATTTGCGCTTGTTTTGTTGAATACGCGCTTGCATTGGTTTTCTTGTTCTTCTGGTTCCTGTTTGCTTGGGCGCGGGCAGTCACACTTGTTTTGGATCTATGATGCACCTGCTAAGAATAGTTTCAGGAATGTAAGTATATTACTATTATCTCCTGGACTCATCCAAGTCCATTTTCTTCTATTAGGCTGCTCAAACCAGGTGTTTCCTACTAAAAACTCATTCATCTGTGCCCATTCTACAAGTTTCTCACCCCTTTCATTTTGTGTACCAAGGCCGTTAGGTCCACCTACATGTATATCCTCACCCTATCCTGTCCCACTTTAGCATTAAAATCTCCCATTATTACAGTAACTTCTTGTGATTTACATTGGACTTTGGCCATCTCTAATACTTCGTAGAAATTGTCGATGTCTTCCTGAGTACTTGCGGATGTTGGTGCGTACACCTGAATGATGTTGATATCAAATGGTTTGCCTCCCAACTTGACCAGCAAAACTCGGACACAGCCCAGTATTCTTTAACTGCTTTTGATTTGTCTTTGTCCATCATGATGCCTACTCCTCTTTCATGTGAGTTACCACCAGAGTATATCATGTATATTCCCTGATGTTATCATGACCGCCCCCTTCCATCTCACTTCCCCTAGTCTAAAAACCAATGTTAAGTCTTTCCATCTCTGTCTTGATCTTTTCTAATTTACCCTTTTGCAACAGTGTTCTTATATTCCATGTTGCAACTTTGATGTTTTTAAATCTGAGTTTAGGGTTCGCAGTAACTTGCTGACGGTCTGGTGTCACCTGTGCCGCATTACGGTCCCTACCGGACAAAGCTGCTCCATAGGAGCACCTATTTACGTCGTTATCTTTGATTTTTTTTTGTTTCTGTCCATGGTAACCTAGGAAAAATTACGATGGTGGTTTCCCGTTGCCTTCCATCGGTTTGTGCACCGTCTCTCCGCTAGTCTTACTCTCTCCCGAGATGTCCACAAGGCAGTGTAGCTATTAACCCATAGCTTGGGGGTCTGGTTCTGACTACATCCTGATCAACAAAAGATTTAGAAATTCTTTACTGTCAGCAAAAACACTACCAGGCGCAGACTGCAACAGTGACCACAATCCTGTAGTGGGAAGATTTAGACTGAAATTGAGGAAGAGGAAACAGACCAAAAACAACATCAAATTAAACCTTGGACTCTTAAAGACAGATGAAGTGACACGTAAAAAAAATTAATGTACATGTTCAGAACAAATTCAGTGCTCTGGAAGACGCTGGTGACAGTGAGGAACAATGGACAAAGTTCCCAGCCACTCTGCAAGTCCGTCAGCATTTTCTCCCTGGGTCTACCCGGTGCTCTCTTTCCCTTCAGCTTTCCTGTTGTGACCAGGTTGCTCCAAAACCCCCTTCCTCATAAAATGGCCTATAAATGTTGCCTGTCTTTTCCTAATCTTCCTTATGAGTGATCTACTTGTGTCTGCCTCCATCAAGACTGTCTCGTTTGTTTTCTTTGCTATCCATGGAACTCTCAACATTCTTCCTAGAAACACATCTCGGCTGCCTCAATCTTGTTCTGGCTTTGTTTGTTGACTGTCCACGCCTCGCATCCCTACAACAGATTGGTTCTATATAACATTCAAGAACTCTCTTCCTGATGTTAATTGATAGGCATTTGTTGATAAGAATGCTTGTCATCTTCTTGAATGCTGTTTGGCTTGGCCGATTCTGCCAGCTATTTCTGATATGCATCTGCCGTCTGATGAAATGATCGTTCCCAGGTATTTGAATTTATCAACCTGTGTCAAGGTTGTGCCATTTGCTGTTATTTTGCATGAGGGGATTTCATGTTTTTTACTGATCACCATGAC
>JAPXFY010000014.1:29506282-29521282 GCA_030674185.1 Monoplex corrugatus | reverse complement strand
ATCATCATCATCAACAACAACACGTCATCATTGTCATCATCATCGTCATCATCATCAACATGATATTCATCATGATCATCGTCATCGTCGTCATCGACGAAATCTGTGTCTATCATCTTCGTCTTAGTTATTTTGTGCCGTCGTCATCGTCGTTGCTGTTGTCCCAGTTGTTGTTATTATTATTGTTGTTGATGTTTCGCGTAATTGCAACAGACGTATATTGTGAAACTAGCGCTGCTGTTCCCGGGGATAGCATGCACGTCGCCATAGGGCAGCACCACCTTTTTTCTTGCTTCTTTTCTGCCAAGTGTGTGCTTTTGTTTGTTAATGAACGTGAAATTTTTTTTTTTTAAAGTTTGCCTATTTGCTATCGCCGGCTCTTCAGTGCACACGGAGTGCACGCTGCACACGGGACCTGGGTGTAGATCTCATCCGAAAGACTAGCACCAAGACCCCACTAGTCAAGATCTAGTGAAAAGGAACCAGAAGTCCCTTGTCTGGCAGGAGTTTCTGGCGTGTTAGTCAGCTGCTTGCACCAGCAGGGCTACACACTGGATCTGTTTACCTTTGCCACTTGTTGACACCGATACACTAACATAGCAATGAAAACATTGGTGCTTGCCACGCTAGAAGAAAGATAGGTGCCAGAAGCATGGGTACATGTTTTCACTGACGATTCAACGACAGACGCTGTCAAACGCGGAAAGGTATAGGTGTGCATAATAATAATGATAATAATACTGATGATGATGATGATGATGATGATGATAACGATGATAATAATAATAATAATAATAACAATTATTATTATTATTGTTGTTGTTGTTGTTGTTGTTATAACAATAATAGTAATAATGATAATAATAATAATAATGAGGAGGAGGAGGATAATGACGATGACGATGATGACGACGACGACGACGATGATGATGATAACTGTATTAACGACTACGACAACGACGACGACGACGATGACGATGATGATGATGACGATGATGATGATGATGATAATGATGATAATGATGACGATGATGATGATGATGATAACAGTGTTTATATGGCGCCAGATCTTGACAATTCAGATCGATGTGTACCCACGTACAGACATACGCATGCGATCAACGCAGACCACCTCACCACAGCCAAAAAACCCCAACAACTCCAATACATCCAATACGCCAGAGGAGAGTGGCAGGCAGAGACAATCCCAACTGGCCACCAGTGTACCAGCCACAAGGCTTCAAGTGGAAGTATTAATTTATTCGGCAAACATCAGCAGCAGCAACAGAGTGGACCATGACACTCAGGTCATCGTCTTGACTGATGCTCAGGCTTTCACCAACAACAGACAGCCGCAATTGCAAGATGGGCTATACATGTACAAAGTCAAATGCCTCAGCACAGTGCTGCAGTGGATCCCTTCCTACTGCGGCATCGAAAGAATTCAATTCATTCAATTTCAATTTCAATTTAATTTCTCACGATGCCGTCTCCGCGCTCGGACTGAATTCCATATGCACTAACGTCACAGGTGCCATGTGATGGAGAAGATCCAGAATGATCACGGCACAAGCCATAAGCTTGCACATAAACCCACGAGCTGGCCAGGTCCTGAGGCCCTACCTATAGAGAGTTCCATATCTCTGGGGTCTAGGGGAGTGAGGTGGCAGAGACCTCAACTTTTCCCGGGGCCAGCATTACGAGGACGGCGCCCATCCGTCTCCCTCGCTTTATATTTTTTTTTACCGAGACTTCAGAAAGGCAAGAAGGCTAATTGGTCTTCAAGGGGTGGGACCTGGGAAATCAACCTATCTCTCCAATGTTTTATACCAAGCAGCCGGGCAATGCCCTGCTCTTCACGATTTTCAACCGCCGTGGGATCTTAAGCGTGCGCAGCCAGAAGGCACACGGGGGTCCGACTCTGTTTTTCGTCCCGTTCCGAAGGACTGGACGTTCAGTTCGATTTTCCAGTCAAACTGAGGAGAAAAGTCGAGGCCTCTACGGGGAGCGAATCCTGGAACCTCGAGTTTAGTTACTGGCAGGCGAACGTCTGAACCAAAGGAAATGAATAGGCAGACAAAGTGGCAAAGCTAGGAGTTGAACACAGAGATAAATACCATCATTACGTCTCTGGTTAAGATGCCTGTAAACCTACGATAGTTACCATCAGCTGTCAAGACCATAACAGGTTCTTATCTTCCTACTGAGGACTGGGCACAACAGGCTAAATAAACATCTTGGAAAAAAAAACGAGAGGTGTGCCCTCCGCTGTGAGTCCTTGTGGAGAGGCAGAGCAGGACACGAACCACATCTCACAGGTCTGCAGGAACCTCCGGTTGCTGAGGGAGCAGATGAGGCTAAAGCCGACTGCCTTGACAGAGAAACTGTATGGGCCTGTGAATGCTTCTGCAGATGGCAGTTAGCTGATCCCGAGAGCTGGTCTTAAAGTGTAACGGCAACTAGAACAAGCGGATAACAGCACACACCAAGATTTTGTACCTTGTCATCTTTATCATCATCGTCATGAAGCCGGTGGGATAGGGTGAAGGAGTCAAAGGGTTATATTTTCGCTAGTGGTGGATAGGGTGCGGGAGTCAAACGCTTAAAATCGTTCTTCGCTGTTTTTGAGAGTCTGTCATTGTTAGGTCAAGCTGAATTTCAATTGAAACTCCTTCAGGGTCACAGTGCTCTTAACGACTACGAAATCCAGATATTCTGTGATAATTTTTGTTTTAACCCGTTGACTCCTGCACCCTGTCCACCAGCATCCTGCATTGTCAACCATGCTTACAAGGCAAAAACTTAACCCTTTGACTCCTGCACCCTGTCCACCAGCATCCTGCATTGTCAACCATGCTAGCAAGGCAAAAACTTAACCCTTTGACTCCTGCACCCTGTCCACCAGCATCCTGCATTGTCAACCATGCTAGCAAGGCAAAAACTTAATTCTTTGATTTCCTCACCCTGTCCACCAGCTTTCTGCAGGAAGCTGGTGGATAGGGTGCGGGAGTCAAAGGGTTAAAGGGAAAATTATAAGAGTGGATTAATTGTCTTGCTCTGTCTGTCTGTCCGTCTCTCTCTGTCTGTCTCTGTCTCTCTCTGTCTCTGTCTCTCTCTGTCTGTCTCTGTTTCTCTCTTTCTTTCTCTCTTTCTCTCTCCCCATGTATGTGTGTGCGCGCATGTGTGCGTGCGTGTGTGTGTGTGCGTGTGTGCGTGTGTGTGTGCGTGTGCATGTGCGTGTGCGTGTGAGTGTGTGTGTGTGTGTGTATGTGTGTGCGCGCATGCGTGTGTGTGTCTTAGTCTAAAATTACGTATGTGAATGGACGTTAAATAACGAATACACACACACACACACACACACGCACACACACACACACACGCACACACACACACACACACACACACACTCACACACACACTCACTCACACACCCACACACTCATACAAACACACACACTCACTCACAGATTCACATACACACACACACACACACACACACACACACACACACACACACACACACACACACACACACACAACACACACACATACACACACACAAAAACCATGTACCTTTTCAGACCGAGGAGGAAAGCCAGTCCTGTAGACAGCAGACCTGTGAGGCAGATGAGGCTTCCTTACTGGTGGGTAGGAGGTCCGACGATCCTCAACCATGCCTCTGCTTTCCTTGTACCCAGGGGCCATAGCGGATCCATAGCCAGCGGGGAAGCCGTAAGCGGACGGAGAGTTGCGGTAGGTATTTGGAGGTCCATAGTTCTTGGAGGGGCGGTGTGTGGAAAGAGACGTTTGATAGGTTTCTGGGTACCCATGCCTGCTCCCGGAACCATAGTTTTTGAGAATTCTGTCACCGTCGCGATATCCTTGTGCGTTGGGAGAGTTCGGAGACCTGTGGCTGTTGGATCTATCGCTGAAAGGTGATCCATAATCGCTGGAGGGTCCGTGGCTGTTTGAAGGTCTATAACTGTAAGTAGGTCCATAGCTATTAGATGGTCCGTAGCTGTTAGCGGATCTACCAACTCCATAGCTGTTAGAATGTTCGTGGCTGTCAGCAGATCCATAGCTGTTAGAATGTCCGTAGCTCTCAGTGGCTTCAGAAGGTCCGTGGCTGTCAGCAGATCCATAGCTGTTAGAGTGTCCATAGCTGTCAACAGATCCATAGCTATTAGAAGGTCCATAGCTGTGTGCAGATCCAGACGGTCCATAGCTGTGTGCTGACCCAGAAGGTCCATAGCTGTGTGCAGATCCAGACGGTCCATAGCTGTGTGCAGACCCAGAAGGTCCATAGCTGTGTGCAGATCCAGAAGGTCCATTGCTGTGTGCAGATCCAGAAGGTCCATAGCTGTCAACAGATCCATAGCTATCAGAAGGTCCATAGCTGTTTGCAGATCTAGAAGGTCCATAGCTGTTTGTAGATCTGGAAGGTCCATAGCTGTTTGCAGACCCAGAAGGTCCATAGTTGTCAATAGATCCATAGCTATTAGAAGGTCCATGGCTGTCAACAGATCCATAGCTATCAGAAGATCCATAGCTGTGTGCAGATCCAGAAGGTTCATAGCTGTTTGCAGGTCCAGAAGGTCCATAGGTGTTTGCAGACCCAGAAGGTCCATAGCTGTGTGCAGGTCCAGAAGGTCCATAGCTGTGTGCAGACTCAGAAGGTCCATAGCTATCAGAAGGTCCATAGCTGTGTGCAGACTCAGAAGGTCCATAGCTGTGTGCAGACTCAGAAGGTCCATAGCTGTGTGCAGACCCAGAAGGTCCATAGCTGTGTGCAGACCCAGAAGGTCCATAGCTGTGTGCCGATCCTTCATGGCCCAAGGTGTCACCATGAGATGACTGTGTCAGGTGAGGATAGCCATCATTTCCAACAGGTCCACGGCTGTACGGAGACTCGTTGTGAGCGGGAGAGCTTGGAGAGCTGTATCTTTGTGAGCGTGGTACACGTAGGGATAGTCGTTGTTGTTCACATGATCGTAGTCATTATGATGACTGTGTTCAGCAAAGTCGTGATTTGTTGAAGAGCTGTTTTAGTTGCAGAACTATACCCCGGAGAGACGTTTTCCTTGGGAGTGCTGTAAACGGGTCTATTGTTATGAAGGGAACCATAGCTGTTGTCATAGTCCTTATTTCCTGGGGAATAGTACCTGCCAGAAAACCCATAGTCGGTTTGAGGTGATGTGCTTCCTGAAGATCCATAGCTGTTCGATGAACTATACCTGTTATGTGAATCCTGGTAGTACTGAGGTGACACAGCGTTTTGATTCGATACGTGACCTCTGTGTCCTCCAAGGTCTTTGTCAGACACGGATTGTTGAAGTGAAGAAGTCTTTCCGCCTATATCCCCATAGCGTCCGCTACGAATTTGTTTCAAGATGCTGTTGTAGTCGTTGGTATAGGGTACATAAAACGCTTCTTGTTTGACCACTTTGCGTGTGCGACGTTGGTGAACAGGACTTTGGGATGCTGACAGTTTTGATGGAGTAACATAACTGCTGGAATGCCGACTCAAACCTTGACCATAACCGTCTTCAGTTCGACTATGACTATCTTGTGACCGGTAAATGTTTCCATACTGGTTATGATCTGAAGCGCTGTACGGCACGCTTTCCTGGTAACCAGCAGTGTTATGATTATTATGGTCGTTGTCATGAGAGGCTGAGTAGTGCTCGTCTGTGTACCGAGTTGATCCATAATGGCTAGAGCCAGGATGGGACGAGTCAGATTGGTCAGGATAATACCCAGAAGGATTGTACTGATGTGAATTGTATTTATCAGCTTGAAACTGAATAGAATGATATCGTGTGCCTGTTTGGAACTGTGGCCACCATGGGTGTAAGGCGAATTGTTTTGCTCATCAAATTTCTGCGATCCAGAATTTCTGTGCAGACGAGAACCTGTCGTCTTTTTGGATCTAGGATCATAGGGAACGGTTGGAATACTCTGCAACAGTTCCCTGTACACCTGTTCTTTTCGGGAGGAATAGGGGTTTCTTCTGTCGTAAGCTCGTTTCTCTATATGAGCCTTGTAGGGTGTGGCTCTGGGTGTGTCCCGTTGTCTGAACTATGTCCTGAATGTACAGGTCTTCGGAGCCTGGGGAAATAATCGTCATTGAAATGGTCATGGCTCCTTCGCAAACCACTGGGCCCATGTTTCGAGAAGCTGTTTTCTGAATCAACTTCGTTATGGCCATGTCTGTCGTGCAAATCATTTTCAGACTTGGAATGAAACCTTGGAGTTCCAGAGTAAAATGGCAGTGAAGTTCCATATACAGAAAATTTTGGTCGAAAATATTTAGATGATGTTTGACGATGACTTTCTGGCGCTTCAAAACTACCAGAGCGAGAAGTTAGATCATGGTCAAGTTGTTCGTGGCCATCTGTAGATGGAAAATGATGTGGGCTTAAGTCTGAAGTTCTGTCGTGAAATCTAATATCTGATGGCAGCCTTTTCCTGTGTCGTCCATATCCGAAGCGTGGTGGCGTGTTATCATCAAATTTGTCTTTGTTGCTACCGTGGAGGTCAGCAGGGTGTCGATATACAGATTGGGGTCTAGAAGCAGAAGGGAAAGGTCCTGGCTGTGGTGATTTTCGTCGTTGAAACTTACCTGGTAAATAGATTGGCTTATCTGGTCGTGTATCATGACCACGAGTATCATAACCTTGGTCTACAGTCCTGTGTTCTGGCGGGGCTGGGTAAGAGTCGTGTCTATCAGAGTAAGGACGTCTTTCAAACGGAGACACTCGTCTATTACCCCCTCCGCTCTCTTCGTCATGTTGCCTGTAAGCTAGTTCTTTTTTGTCCTTTCCTTGACCATCGGGGCTTTCCACGTGCCCTGTTTGATGTTTATGATGCAAGTCTGGGCTTGATGAGCGGAAGTCTGAGTTGTGTTGTTCATCGTTGTATCTTAATGGACGTGGAAGAGATTTTTCGTGATCAGAGGGATAAGGATACTGCCGGTCATGGTGATCTGGTGGTGATGTTTGTCCTCTAAAACCTGTGTCGTTGTCCAGTGACTGACCCCCGACACTTCCTGTGTCATTGTAGTGTACTGGATGTCCTCTGAATCTTTGTCCGCCATTGTCACGTGGTGATTGGCTCCTCAAGCCACCTCTTATAGCTTCTTGAAACGGTGGTCCTCTGAAACTGTCTCTGTTGTTTCCATATGATGATTGTCTTCTAGAGCCTAGTCCATCATATGATGATTGTCTTCTAGAGCCTAGTCCATCATATGATGATTGTCTTCTAGAATCTAGTCCATCATATGATGATTGTCTTCTAGAGCCTAGTCCATTATATGATGATTGTCTTCTAGGGCCTAGTCCATCATATGATGATTGTCTTCTAGAGCCTAGTCCATCATATGATGATTGTCTTCTAGAGCCTAGTCCATCATATGATGATTGTCTTCTAGAGCCTAGTCCATCATATGATGATTGTCTTCTAGAGCCTAGTCCATCATATGATGATTGTCCTCTAGGGCCCTGTCTGTCATTTCCATAAAGTGATTGTCCTCTAAGTCCTGTCCATCGTTTCCATATGATGACTGGTCATTAACACTCTGTCTGTCATTTCCATATGACGAATGTCCTCTGAGGCCCTGTCCATTGTTTTCATTGGATGACTGGTGTTTAAATCCCAGCCTATCACTTCCTTGTGCTGAATGTTCTCTGAAGCCTTCTCTGTTACTATCATGTGATGGCTGTTTTCCAGAATCGTGCTTGGCTTCGTTATAGCTCCCTGATTCTGTTTCATAAGGTTTATACTGGCTACGAGGTAAAGCTGGCTGGTAAATTTGACTGTTGTCTATGTGCTGAGCGCTATGCTGTTGTAACCTTGTGCCTCTAATTCTTTGGTCTTGTGTGTAACTTTGATCAGCGAGAGATTGATCTTTCCCCTGAGGAATTGTGTCTGGAAATCCATAACCCTCGTACGATTTGCGCAGTTCACGGCTATTTGGAGAGGACGAATATATCACAGTGGGTAAGCCACCCCTCATGCGTGGTGCTGTCCTTAAATCAAGGTACTGAAGTGTGTGTGGATACTGTTTTGCCTGGAGATCGGCAGAGGAATTGTAGAGACCTTGCTCAATATCATGTTGAGGCGGAGTTTCGTGTTGATGATATGATTCTGCTGCTTCTTTTCTGCGATAGACTCTGTTATTGCTGGGTTCCAGTTCAGGTTGATATATCCCCTGTCCGTTT
Source organism: Monoplex corrugatus (assembly GCA_030674185.1). NCBI lineage: Eukaryota > Metazoa > Mollusca > Gastropoda > Littorinimorpha > Ranellidae > Monoplex > Monoplex corrugatus. The sequence continues at coordinate 29,513,063 of JAPXFY010000014.1, read as the reverse complement.
GGGATTTCATGGAGGCTGTATGGTGATTCATTACTGTTCTGAGGAGGGATCTCCCGGGGGTAGGGTAAACATGTCTGTGTCCATCTTCACGCTCATGTTCTTTTCTGGTCTTTGCATCAAATCGAGGGGAATCTCCTTCAATTTGTATATTACCACGAAAATTGGGATGGTCAGGCCTGTTGTTTTCATTAGCTAACGGGTAACTTTCGGGCAAAGCTGGATCGTAATCTTCTTGCAGCCGACGATGGCTGTCCAGAGAGGAATATGACTTCAGATCTGCGAAAGTCCGGGGGCTGACGTTGGCAGTGGATTTACGCGTTTTATGTAAAGGTTTATTGCGGCTGCCCTCTCTGTCTACAAGCTTGCGGTTAATGGTTGCAGGGTTGTCATTCAAATCTGATCTGTTCTCCATGACTTTATCGTCTGATTTAGGCCTATCTTCTCGTTGATGCCTCTCAGCAGCAAGCGGTGATTCTGGTTTTGGCTTGTCCGCCGATTCCGTTTCGACCCCGCTCGCAGGGTCAGGCCTGTTAGGTGGTAAAACATCTAGTGATTCCAGCTCTTTAGAATCGTCTCTGACCGTTTTCAATCTGAACGTCCGTTGACTTGCTGGATCCAGAGTAACTGGGTCACGTCTAAAAACGGACATTTGCGGCGGAAGTTCTTTTGGGTTCTCAGCACTATTTCCGGTGTCATCTCGCCTGTTTTCTTCTGAAGACTGAGAAGAGTTCTTGGCCCTGATCTGGGATGACCGTGAGACGGCTGGCGGTTCAGCGGTGGGTGGTAGGTGTTCTGTGACCTGAAAGAACGGTGTAGAACCTGGTGTAGGCAGTCCTTCGTGGAGTTTCTCATCTGTGTTTTGTGTCTAGGACAGAGACATATTAACCAATCAATGAAGAGAATTACACGGTATCAGCCTTCTCTGTCCGTTTGCCTCTCTGTCTGCCTATCTGTTTCTGTCTGTCTGTCTCTCTGTCTGTCTGTCTGTCTGTCTCTGTCTCTCTGTCTCTCTGTCTCTACCTGTCTGGATTTCTGTCTGTCAGTCCATCTCTCTCAAGTTAATTTCATACAAGTAGATTTTAACAAAATAGGCAGGTAAGTTGGTCTGTGTGCCAATATATATATACCGTTGACAAACAACAGAAAATCAAGTTTCAAAGTTTTACATATTTTAGCAACGGCAGAAAGATATGGACAACTGACAAAACACTAAATCTTACCGTGTCGTTGTCTCTCAAGTTGGAAAATACATTGACTCTCTCTCTCTCTCTCTGTCTCTCTCTCGCTCTGTCTGTCTGTCTGTCTGTCTCTCTTTCTCTCTCTCTCTGTCTCTCTCTCGCTCTGTCTCTGTCTCTGTCTGTTTGTCTGTCTGTATGTCTGTCTGTCTCTCTCTCTCTCTATCTATCTATCTCTTCTCGCTGTCCTCTTTCACACTCTCTCTTCTCTCTCCTGTCGCTCTCTCTCTCTCTCTCGTTCTCTCTCTTCTCTCGTTCTCTCTCTTCTCTCTCTCCCCTCTATCTCTCCCTCTCTCTCTGTCTCTCTCTGTCTTTCTCTCTCTTTCTTTCTCTCTGTCTCTTTGTCTCTCTTTCTGTCTGTCTGTCTGTTTGTCTGTCTCTCTCGGTCTCTGTCTCTGTGTCTCTGTCTCTGTGTGTCTGTGTGTGTGTTTTGTGTGTCTCTCTCTCCCTCTCTCTCTCTCCCTCTCTCTCTCCGGGGTTTGATCGCATCATTCAAGTTTACGATTATACATTAATTATTCACACTATCACAGAAATCGTCGTTGTCGTCTCAGTCATCATCATCATTTGTCGCATCGTCGTCGTCGTCATCATCATCATAATTATTAACATTACTCTATTATTATTATATTATTATATTATTATATTTATTATTATTATTATTATTATTTTTTTTTATTATTATATTATTATTTTGATTATTATTATTATGATGATGATGACGATGGTGATAATGACGATGGTGATATTGATGTGTGTTGTTGTTGTTGTACTGTTGTTGTTGTTGTTGTTGTTGTTGTTGTTGTTGTTGTTACAATAAAACAGAAACTGAGGTCACCATGAGATCAGGGCATCATCATCGTCGTCGTCATCGTCGTCGTCCATCATCATCATCATCATCATTATCATCATCATCAATATCATGTGTCTCGCCACATGGCGTTACCGATCCTGGCCCTCGATATGAATCTATCTTTTGTCGCTGCAAGTGTGTCTCCCACCATCTCTGTCCTCAGCCACCCTGCAAGTACGTCCAATATTTTTCCTTGGGTCTACCTGGCGCTCTCTTTCCCTCCAGTTTTCCTGTTGTGTGCAGGTGCTCCAATTCCCCTGTCCTCATAAAATGGCCTATAAATGTTGCTTGTCTTTTCCTAATCTTCCTTATAAATGATCTTCTTGTGTCTGCCTCCATCAAGACTGTCTCGTTTGGCAGCGGGAAACCCTCATCGTAATTTCCCAAGATAAATCATGGCCAGAAACTGAAATAAGTGCTTACAAACAGTTGATGATGGCCAGGGACGACCTTACCAAGTAGAGTAAATGCAGGTCTGTTATCACAGTTTGTTCTGTCGAGTAAAAGGTCTGTTTCGTTCGCTTGTTTTTGTCTTTCTGTTTGGTTTTACCACTGAAAGGGACACAACTCTGCTCTTTCGAACTTGGAGCTGTAACAACGTACCAGCCTTTACTCTACCTGAATGAGGTTAATTTATTTAAGTTGAATTACACTGAACTGAATCAAACTGAATTTGGTGAACTTGATTGAAATGAATGGTTTGATCTGAACTGATCTGCGCTTGTACATTGAACTGAAATGAACAAAATGGAATTGAAACAAACTTGAATCAAAGAAACTTACCTGATACTGTCCAGCTTTAGGCTCACCAGGATCAGGTGTACTCATCAGCGTCTCCGTGGGGGTTCAGGTGTGGGTCGACCCTGATGGTTCCCGTACATGTTGTCCAGCTGGAGTCTGACGGGCCCCCAAGGGCCCCTTAGTCCTGAAGAAGACACATCCCCTGCTGCAGATCCGCCCGAAAGTTTCTCTTGATGTGGAAAAGCCCTGCCTTCTTGAGCCGAAGGTTTCCTTCCGTGTGAAGGTGGTTCCTGGTCCTGAGGATTGTCTTGGTGTTGACGAAATCCTTCTGTATCCACAGGTCCATTCTGGTGTGGATAAAGTCCTTCTTCATGTCCTTGAAAGCCTCCATCGAACTCTCCAGTGGAAGATCCACTTCGTTCTCCCCAAGGTCCCTCCAGGTTTTGCGAAGACTGTGGACCCGTCAGAAGTTGATGCCTGTTGGTGACCTTAGTCTCGTCTGTGGGTTTCCCGCTGTCCTGCACTTGGACATGGACGTGGGGCGTTTCTGACAGGGCGGAGCTGGCCACTGTGATGTCTGCCACTTGGACGTCAGGTGAGTCCCCTGTGCGGCACCTTCCTCCATCATGACCAAGGTCATTGTGAGAAGACACAGAACCGTCACTGTCATGATGACAGCAATGAACAGTATCCGATGTCTAGTCTCTATTTTGTAGGGTCTGCACTTTACACGATGATGCTGAAATGACAACAACAACAACAAAAAAGAAATATGATCGAATAAAAACACGAAAACACCTTTTTTTTTTTAGCTTTCGTAGCTTTCGGAGCTCTGATGCTCCTTCTTCAGCAGGCATGTTTATTTGCTACAGATGTCAATAGCTGGGGTCACGGCATTCGTACACTCTAGAAACAGTACGCACAAAAAGTAACAGGATTTTCTAATGGTCACGACACATTGTGTTAAAGTTTCAGTTTTTTTTCCAGAGTAATCAGTCCACACCGTACTGCTGTTCTCTACCAGAACGATAACAGTTCAGACTCAAAGCTGACTACGTACTCAAGAAGCACCTTTGTGAACAGATTTCAAGAAAAAGAAAAACAAAAGAAAAACAAAAGACACAAATGGGCATTCTTAATGATAACATCAATAATATTAAGAGCAATAGTAGTCATGAACTCAAGTGTGTATTTTACAGGAGTCTGCACTGAAACGTATCAATCTCAAATAACAAAGGACGCATGACACAAACCAGCATTCTTCATAATGATAATAATGAAAATAATCATAATGATAACGATAACAATGATGATAGTAATAATTTTGTTCATCATCATCATCATCATCATCATCATCATCACATCATCATCATCATTGTTATTTTCATCTTCATCATGTTTCAGTGGTAGAATGGAAGATTCAATACTTTATAACCATATCTGTGATGTTACAATAGCAGAATTGAACTTTCAATACTTAAGTTTCATCTTCACCATGTAAAATGGTAGAATGGAAGTTTCAATACTTTATTTCCACATTTATGTTACAATCATCATCATCATCATCAGGTGCCCTGCCGCATGGCGTTGGCGATCATGGACTTCCATCTGTCTCTATCTCTCGTTGCCCCTAACATCTCCCCCACCCTCCTCGTCCCCAGCCACTCTGCAAGTCCGTCCAGCATTTTCTCCCTGGGTCTACCAGGTGCTCTCTTTCCCTCCAGCTTTCCCGTTGTGATCAGGTGCTCCAAATCCCCTTTCCTCATAAAATGGCCTATAAATGTTGCCTGTCATTTCCTAATCTTCCTTATGAGTGATCTACTTGTGTCTGCCTCCATCAAGACTGTCTCGTTTGTTTTCTTTGCTGTCCATGGAACCCTCAACATTCTTCTTAGAAACCATATCTCGGCTGCCTCAATCTTGCTCTGGCTTTGCTTGCCGACTGTCCACGCCTCACATCCATATAACAGTATTGGTTCTATATAACATTCAAGGACTCTCTTCCTGATGTTAATTGATAGGCATTTGTTGGTAAGAATGCTTGTCATCTTCTTGAATGCTGTTTTGGCTTGGCCGATTCTGCCGGCTACCACCGATGTGCATCTGCCGTCTGATGAAATGACCGTTCTCAGGTATTTGAACTTATTAACCTGTGTCAAGGTTGTGCCATTTGTTGTTATTTTGCATGAGGGGATTTCATGTTTTTTACTGATCACCATGACTTAGTCTTCCTGCTGTTTAGTTCCAACCCCTTACCTTTGCTTTCTATTTCTAGTATATTCACAAGGTTTTGTAGGTCCCTTTCGTTTTCTGCAATTAGCACGGTGTCATCTGTGTATCGATATTGTTTATCATTTTCCCTCCAACCTTTAATCCAGGGTCTTCTTCTAGGTTTCTCATGATGTTTTCGCTGTAAAGTGAAAACAGATCTGGTGACAAAACACAACCCTGTCTGACTCCTCTTTTGATGTTTTGGAAGGAGCTTATATTGTTTTCTATTCTCATTGCAGCTGTTTGTTCCCAGTACATCATCATCATCAGGTGCCTTGCCGCATGGCGTTGGCGATCATGGACTTCCATCTGTCTCTATCTCTCGTTGACCCTAGCATCTCCCCCACCCTCCCCGTCCCCAGCCATTCTGCAAGTCCGTCCAGCATTTTCTCTCTGGGTCTACCCAGTGCTCTCTTTCCCTCCAGCTTTCCCGTCGTGACCAGGTGCTCCAAATCCCCCTTCCTCATAAAATGGCCTATAAATGTTGCCTGTCTTTTCCTAATCTTCCTTATGAGTGATCTACTTGTGTCTGCCTCCATCAAGACTGTCTCGTTTGTTTTCTTTGCTGTCCATGGAACCCTCAACATTCTTCTTGAGAAACCATATCTCGGCTGCCTCAATCTTGTTCTGGTTTTGTTTTTTGACTGTCCACGCCTCGCATCCGTACAACAGTATTGGTTCTATATAACATTCAAGAACTCTCTTCCTGATGTTAATTGATAGGCATTTGTTGGTAAGAATGCTTGTCATCTTCTTGAATGCTGTTTTGGCTTGGCCGATTCTGCCGGCTATTTCTGATGTGCATCTGCCGTCTGATGAAATGATCGTTCCCAGGTACTTGAATTTATCAACCTGTGTCAAGGTTGTGCCATTTGCTGTTATTTTGCATGAGGGGATTTCATTTTTTTACTGATCACCATGACTTCAGTCTTCTGCTGTTTAGTTCCAACCACTTACCTTTGCTTTCTATTTCTAGTATATTCACGAGGTTTTTGTAGGTCTCTTTCACTCTCTGCAATTAGCACGGTGTCATCTGCATATCGAATGTTGTTTATCATTTTCCCTCCAACCTTTAATCCAGGGTCTTCTTCTAGGTTTCTCATGATGTTTTCGCTGTAAAGTGAAAACAGATCTGGTGACAAAACACAACCCTGTCTGACTCCTCTTTTGATAAATTGGAAAGAGCTTACATTGTTTTCTATTCTCATTGCAGCTGTTTGTTCCCAGTACATATTTCTGATTATTCATAGATCTTTTCCATCAACATTGAGTCTCTCCAGTTGGTTGATCAATTCATCATGTCTTACCCGATCGAAAGCCTTGGTGTAGTCAACAAAGCATAAATATATATCCTTATTCATCTCATTTGACCTCTCTATGATAGTTCTTAGATTATATGGCATTAATAGTTCCTTTCCCTTCCACAAATCCACACTGTTCTTCTGCTATTTCTCTTTTGATTCTATTCCTTGTCCTCATCATGATTATTCTTAACAGGATTTTTGTTACATGGCTCATCAGACTGATTGTGCGATGGAGTTCGCATTCTATAGCCCCTGTCTTCTTTGGAAGTGCAATGAAAATTGATTTTGACATATCTTTGGGGATTTTTCCAGTGTCGTAAATTTCATTTAGGAGGACTGTTATTTTTTCTATGCCAAATTCCTCCAGGGCTTCAATC
>JAPXFY010000014.1:29496282-29501282 GCA_030674185.1 Monoplex corrugatus | reverse complement strand
GCAAAGAAAACAAACGAGACAGTCTTGATGGAGGCAGATACATTGATGAGGAAGATTAGGAAAAGACAGGCAACATTTATAGGCCATTTTATGAGGAAGGGGAATTAGAGCACCTGGTCACAACAGAAAGCTGGAGGGAAAGAGAACACCAGGCAGACCGAGGGAGAAAATATTGGACGGATTTGCGGGTGGGTGGCTGAGGACAGAGATGGTGGAAGATATGCTTGCAGCGACAAGGGATAGATACGTATGGAGGGCCATGATCGCCAACACCATGCGGCTGTGCACTTGATGGTGATGAACCTCGCCATCAAATTTCATTATTATCAAAACTTGATGTCGTCATGAATGTCCACCTTCTTTGAAAAAAGACGAGAATTAAAAAAAAGGAACAAAAACACAGTCTGGAACAAACTTTGTAGGCTGTTCCGATGATGACGTGGAAAATGATGATAGCTTAATTGAAACAATGTCTCCAGTCCATCTGAAGTAGAGTCTATGATTCGAAATGTTTTTGTTTGTTTGTGTTTGTTTGTTTTGTTTTTGTTTGTTTGTTTGTTTGTTTGTTTCACTCAGGTTTTGTTGTAGTTGTTTTTCTGTTTTGTTTTTTTGTCACTGGTAATTTCCGTTACACGAACACTCCCTAAAATATCGTGACTGCGTTAGGACGTTAATATCCATCAACAACAGCAGTGATACCAAATTGTTTTTTACTTTGTTTTACTAGGTCCAGCGGTCATCACTTCATTCCTGCACTTGAAATCTACGCTCTGGCCAGGTTTTGAGAACAGTGTGGTCTGCATGAAAGCCACAAAATCACCCTGGGGATGCCGGGGGCTTTTTCAGTATAAATAGTATCCCCACCTTCTGAAAATTCTGTGCTAGAAATGTCCTCTTTCCTGTCACTCTCTTTGTTTCTTCCTTCTCCTTTGTTTTCTGTCATTTCTTCCCGTCATTTTCTGCCTTGCTGGTCCATTCACTTGTATGTGTTCGATAAAGTCTGACGTACTTTCTCTTAGAAATGGCAATCGGGTTTATGTATGAAGTGCATTTTTGGCTCTAGGAAAATGAGAATGCGAAAGTGATTTGAGGTAATTCAGGCCCGTTTTTCTGTATGTTTTAGTGTGCTTCGTTATTTTAAATTTGTAATCAGTGTGTTTTTTAAATCCCCTGTGCGATGAATTGGACGGAGTGGTCAACGCCAGGGGCAATTCCTTAGATTATGTGCGCGAATGCATTGAAATGTGTACTTAAATGTTCTTGTCCTATTTTTCCTGTTTAAGTGTTGTGCATGTTTTGAAACGGTTATAGCCCTGATATGGCTGTACGCAGTCGGCTGGGCTTTAAACAAAAAATTACAAGAACAGAAGGCCACAATCTTCGAGCCGAATGCACGCCAGAGAACGTGCACAGAGAACTTCGCGGGAGTCGTACACAAGAAAACTATGGAGCTGTATCAGTTCAGGGGAAGTTAGCACGTTTCCTACCATCGTCTTCTTTCAAATGCTTCCCCTTTGCTCTGCAGGTTTTTTTTTTCCTCTGTCTGTCTGTCTGTCTGTCTGTCTGTCTCTGTCTCTTCTCTCTCTCTCTCCTCTCTCTCTCTGTCTCTCTGTCTCTCTCTCTCTCTCTTCTCTCTCTGTCTCTCTCTGACTCTGTCTCTTTCTCTGTCTCTATCTCTCTCTCTCTCTTGTGTCTCTGTCTCTGTCTGTCTGTCTGCCTCTTTGTCTCTGTCTCTCCATGAAAGGGGCTGTTGGCCTATATTCATTAAAATTCCGAGTTTCCAAGAGTTTCTCTCTCTGTCTCTGCTCTGTCTGTCTGTCTGTCTGTCTGTCCGTCTCTCTCTCTCTCCTTTTTCTTTTTGTGATACATAAAAGTCCATACAATCACACATACATCTATGAGAACAGCAACACAACCTTATCAGTCAACATACAAGACCTCATTTCAAAAAAAAAATTGGTATCACAGACATACTATCTATTGGAATGGTGGCGTTTTATTAAAGAATTTCATGATAGCAGATTGTGCAAGGGGATCGGATGTGTGAAAAAAATGTTTAAAAAATAAGTACCAAGCAACACCGTGGTATGTAAGCTATTAAACGAATTCAGTGTTCATCTTTCTCTGTCAAATCCTATAAGTTTCCACTGCAACGGAAAATCAGCCACCTCAACATGAGAAGGCCTATGTTTCTTTGAATACTTAAAGCATACATATATTTCACATGTACAGGCACATCATCTCGGTTGATACCATTGCACTAGATACACATGTTCATTTAGCTAAATTATTATGTAGCATAATAAACAGAACAAGCAAAGCCAGAACAAGATTGAGGCAGCCGAAATGTGGTTTCTAAGAAGAATGTTGAGAGTAGAATGGACAGCAAAGAAAACAAACGAGACAGTCTTGATGGAGGCAGACACAAGAAGATCATTCATAAGGAAGATTAGGAAAAGACAGGCAACATTCATAGGCCATTTCATGAGGAAAGGGGAATTGGAGCACCTGGTCACGACAGGAAAGCTGGAGGGAAAGAGAGCACCAGGTAGACCCAGCGAGAAGATATTGGACGGACTTGCAGAATGGCTGAGGACAAAGAGGGTGGAAGAGGTGCTTGAGGCAACAAGGGATAGAAACAAATGGAAGTCCATGATCGCCAACGCCAAGCGGCAAGGCACCTGATGATGATGATAATAGAAAATAGTACTGTATGTAATCACACGTGTGTACAAAACCGTTCAGATCCTTCTCTAAATCATTTATAGGGAGAGTCTGTCATTGTTCCAGTGTCCAATGTTCCAGTGACAGACAGATACAAATACAAGATATAAATCCTGTATGCTAGGTCTTGCCAACTCATAGAGCTTATGTGCAGGCTTAAGGGGGCAGACACACACACACACATCAGACATAATATGTTCAAACTCTTTCATTCGATTTCCTTGATATTTGGCACACATATAGCAGGGACAGGTACCTATAGCCGGTAGTAAAATCTTGCAGTTCTGCTTGAAGGAAACATTTTTATCAAAAGTTGTATTATAATTTTTTTTTATTAAAATTATTCTAAAATTGGTGTGATGATTGTACAGGAAATAATGATAGTAAGCTAATATTTTACTACATGCCATACATACTATACAGATGTGTTTGCTCACTAAATATCAAATTCCTAACATGAATATATGTGTAGTTATAAATGTCACAGTATGTACTATATTTTTTCATTTTTGCGAGAACATTTTTAATTAATTAATTTTTGTCAACTTTTCATAGCTCACAGACCCCAACAAAGATATTCGGTCCAAAGAATACTGTCTGAGGTATCTTCTTGCCAAATATCATGGTGATTGGTTAATAAGAACTGAAACACTGAATATCACAATCTTGGTACCCAAATCTGGGTAGGTCTGCCCCCTTAAGGCTTCTTCCATGACGATTTTTTGGATCTTTTTCCGAAACATGGCATCAGCGATGTCTGTGCATATGGAATTCATTCCGAGCGCGGAGACGTTATCTTGAGTGATTGAAACTAAAAATAAAGTATAGAGACAGGAAATGGGTACCGCCTTTATAATGTTTGAACCATCGAAAGTTCTAATCTCTAAGACCCTCTTCCCAAGAACTGAAGAGTTTATGGGGTGTTAGATACTGAATGTGTATTTGCCAATTCAGATGAGAAGCGGATATTCAAGACTGACTTGGCCAAGCAACATCGGTAGATCAAGTGGACAAAGGAGACAGACATGAACTTGCCTTGGCCACACTCAAATGGACAATCCAAACTGTATGCATGCTCACAGAAAAGACAGTCCAAACTGTATGCATGCTCACAGAAATGGACAATCCAAACTGTATGCATGCTCACAGAAATGGACAATCAAACTGTATGCATGCTCACAGAAATGGACAATCAAACTGTATGCATGCTCACAGAAATGGACAATCCAAACTGTATGCATGCTCACAGAAATGGACAATCCAAACTGTTTGCATACCCACAGAAAAAGACAATCGAAACTCTAGACATACCCACAGAAATGGACAATCCAAACTGTATGCATGCTCACAGAAATGGACAATCCAAACTGTATGCATACGCACAGAAATGGACAATCCAAACTGTATGCATACGCACAGAAATGGACAATCCAAACTGTATGCATGCTCACAGAAATGGACAATCCAAACTGTATGCATACCCACAGAAAAAGACAATCGAAAACTCTAGACATACCCACAGAAATGGACAATCCAAACTGTTCCATACCACAGAAATGGACAATCCAAACTCTAGACATACCCACAGAAATGGACAATCCAAACTCTATACATACCCACAGAAATGGACAATCCAAACTGTTCCATACCCACAGAAATGGACAATCCAAACTCTAGACATACCCACAGAAATGGACAATCCAAACTCTAGACATACCCACAGAAATGGACAATCCAAACTGTTCCATACCCACAGAAATGGACAATCCAAACTGTTCATACCCACAGAAATGGACAATCCAAACTCTAGACATACCCACAGAAATGGACAATCCAAACTCTAGACATACCCACAGAAATGGACAATCCAAACTCTAGACATACCCACAGAAATGGACAATCCAAACTCTAGACATACCACAGAAATGGACAATCCAAACTCTAGACATACCCACAGAAATGGACAATCCAAACTCTAGACATACCCACAGAAATGGACAATCGAAACTCTAGACATACCACAGAAATGGACAATCCAAACTCTAGACATACCCACAGAAATGGACAATCCAGACTCTAGACATACCCACAGAAATGGACAATCCAAACTCTAGACATACCCACAGAAATGGACAATCGAAACTCTAGACATACCCACAGAAATGGACAATCCAAACTCTAGACATACCCACAGAAATGGACAATCCAAACTGTTCCATACCCACAGAAATGGACAATCCAAACTTAGACATACCCACAGAAATGGACAATCGAAA
>JAPXFY010000014.1:29486282-29491282 GCA_030674185.1 Monoplex corrugatus | reverse complement strand
AACGCCACGGGTGTCCGTACCTCTCGGGCCTGGTTGACCCCAGAATACATCGTGAAAGCAAGTGTACAATAGAGCACTGTCACGCATTTTCAATCCAGAAATGAACGCCATGGCATCATGATCGTCAATCCCATTGCCGCACATCATCGCAGCAATTTGAAAATATTGACACAGACTCTCTATGTCCATTCGAGTGACTTTGACAAATGGAACAGCATACAGAAACAAACAAACGAACAAACAAACAAACACAGATTTCGCTATGTCAATTGTCAGTCATGCACTGGGCATTGCTCTGCATTTTTGATGTTTCATTTAGGCATGAACTGCAGGAGGCTGGTGGATAGGGTGAGGGAGTCAAAGGGTTAAGTTTTCGCTTTGCTAGTATGGTTGACAATGAAAGATGCTGGTGGACATGGTGCTGAAGTCAAAGGGTTAAGTTTTCGCTTTGCTAGCATGGTTGACAATGAAAGATGCTGGTGGACGTGGTGCTGGAGTCAAAGGGTTAAATTTTTGCTCTGCTAGCATGGTTAACAATGAAAGATGCTGGTGGACATGGTGTGGGAGTCAAAGGGTTAATAACATGCCCATTCAGTCTGTTGTGCCCGGTCTGCAGGCGGAGGATAATGACTTAACCCTTGCTGGGACAGTTGGCGATAGGCCTACCTGTCATGTAACTGGGCTGCTGTGGACAGTTGATCATGGTTTTCATGTCTGTGAGTCTGATGCTGTTGTCATTCTGGTCATGCTCTGCTACCATCTTTACCGTTTTGTCCGCCTCTTCATTTTGTGGGATACCTCTGTGTGAGGAGATCTACTGCAGTACCTGTATGGCACCCTCGATGTTTTGCAGTGCTTTTTGCGTTGTTTTCAGAATGTGTCACGGTTTTTTTACGTGCATCATAATCCTTAGGTTCTTCACGTGCATCATAATCCTTAGGTTCTTCACGTGCATCATAATCCTTAGGTTCTTCACGTGCATCATAATCCTTAGGTTCTTCACGTGCATTATAATCCTTAGGTTCTTCGGTGTCATCAACAGTCGTTCCTTCATCCAACACAGCATCTAACACATCACTCACTGTCTCTGACTGTGGGTCTGTAACACACTGTGTAGTCATGGACTGACACTCTACATGTAGATCAATGGTGCGTGTTTCACGTATGGGCCTCGTGCGAACTGTTTTGGGTACGTGTAGCGGGAGTGTCGAATGTGTCGCTTTCAAACATAGTGGCAGTGACATTACATGTTGTACGACTGTTGAGAAAATTCATTATCCCTGCCATGAATTATTTCTACCATTCATGTCCGATGGACTGTAAAAAGACAGTGATAATGTACATGAATTGTATGTATCGTAATGCCGTTTTGTGGTTGCCATGTCGCGAAGCCTACCCCCATCATACCCATCCCTATCTCCATGTACCCTTGTGAATGGGCTAAAAGCCTAACACAGTAGGCTAAAACACTTCGCATTTCGAAGAGCGTTTTGCAGATGTGGTAGTGTATTTAAACCACCAAATGTACAAGCGCTTCCACTGCCAGTAACTGTCTGGTCCACTCGGTGTTTTGCATGTTTCTTGTAGATGTGGTAGTGTGTTTGAACACCCAATTTTACAAGCGCTTCCGACTCGTACCATCCCCACGGTACCCCTTGTGGAGAAGTTGACCAGATAACAGAAAACATCCTCCAGGACAGCCAGAGCTACCGGTCAGTGAGGGAGGGAAATGTGGCCGACACCCCGGAGTCTGTGGGAGAAGCTGTTCAGGTCTGTGGACACGCTACACAAGACGACCCGTTGTACCCTCGAGTCTAAACTCCAAGTGTAATGACGAACGAGAAGAAGAAGACAGGTCGATTCGGGCCAGACTTATACTCTTGTTATTATTGTTTGAACCCCAGCCAACTGCGTAGAGCCATGTCAGAGCCATAATTGTTTCAAGACATGAATAATATTTCAACGGAGAAAAAAAAAAAAGAAATGAAAATTAAGTACACATATGAATGTATTCGCGTACATAATCCAAGGAGACGCCCCTTGCGTTGACCACCCCGTTCAATCTATCACACAGTGGATTTAAGAAACATACCTAAATATAAATTTACACATAATTAAGGACACTAAAACATACATAAAAACGGGCTGAAATTACCTAAACTTGATTCCGCATATCTCGTTTCCCCAGAGCCAAAAATGCACTTAAATCCATGTACCTAATTATGAATGCCACGAGAAAGTACATAAAACTATATCGAACACATGCAGGTGAATGGACGATTAGGCTAAGGCAGAAAATGATAAGAAGAAATGACAGAAAGCAAAGGGGGGGAAAAGAAACAAAAAGATTGACAGAAAAGAGGAAATTTCTAGCACGGAATTTCGAGAAGGTGGGGTATATCTATACTCAAAGAGCCCCCGATATCCCCACAGGGGTGGGGGGTGGGGGATCTGGTCAGACTGAGGACGTGACCAGTTAATTACAGGCCAAAGAGAGAAATGAAAATTGCCAACCATAACATATGTAGTTTCTGTAGGGAACATAAAGATAGCAGTGAACTTTTTCTTATGGAGGTGACATGTAAAACAAATTTGGCAACACTCTGAAAAACTGAATGGAAAGTATTTTTACATTGTCTGACACTCAACGACAAATGGTTTCATTTAGAGCTCATCATCATCATTAGGTGCCCTGCCGCATGGCGTTGGCGACCATGGACTTCCATCTGTCTCTATCTCTCGTTGCCCCCAGCATCTCCCCCACCCTCCTCGTCCCCAGCCACTCTGCAAGTCCGTCCAGCATTCTCTCCCTGGGTCTACCTGGTGCTCTCTTTCCCTCCAGCTTCCCGTTGTGACCAGGTGCTCCAAATCCCCCTTCATCATAAAATGGCCTATAAATGTTGCTTGTCTTTTCCTAATCTTCCTTATGAGTGATCTACTTGTGTCTGCCTCCATAAAGACTGTCTCGTTTGTTTTCGACTCGATCCTGCTCTGGCTTTGCTTTCTGACTGTCCACGCCTCGCATCCGTACAACAATATTGGTTCTATATAACATTCAAGGACTCTCTTCCTGATGTTAATTGATAGGCATTTGTTGGTAAGAATGCTTGTCATCTTCTTGAATGCTGTTTTGGCTTGGCCAATTCTGCCAGCTATTTCCGATGTGCATCTGCCGTCTGATGAAATGACCGTTCCCAGGTATTTGAACTTATTAACTTGTGTCAAGGTTGTGCCATTTGCTGTTATTCTGCATGAGGGGATTTCATGTTTTTTACTGATCACCATGCCTTCAGTCTTCCTGCCAGTCATTTAGAGCTAGCAGACAATAAATTCAGGACAGAAACGGTTCTTGACTTTATGATAGTGTTTGTAGAAATGCATATTTATTAATGTAAGTTAAGTACTACTTTACTAAGAAGAGCTGAAACACAGATACACATTGATGAGTATGACGCAAAAATCAAGGGCTACTTTATCAAATCTCAGGCAGATTGATTCTTCATCATCATCAAGTGCCCTGCCGCACGGCGTTGGCGATCATCGCCCTCCATATGTATCTATCCCTTGTCGCTGCAAGTAATATCTTCCACCCTCTCTGTCCTCAGCCACCCTGCAAGTCCGTCCAATATTTTCTCCCTGGGTCTACCTGGGGCTCTCTTTCCCTCCAGCTTTCCTGTTGTGACCAGGTGCTCTAATTCCCCTTTCCGCGTGAAATGGCCTATAAATGTGCCCGAGATGTGGTTTCTAAGAAGAATGTTGAGAGTTCCCTGGACAGCAAAGAAAACAAACGAGACAGTCTTGATGGAGGAAGACGCAATAAGATCGCTGATAAAGAGGATTAGGAAAAGACAGGCAGATTGGTTGCTAACAAGGAACATCACGAGAGTGCGGACTGGACCCAGAGCACCAGTGCCTTGGTTGGTTCTTCTGATGGAGTAGTGGACTCAGGATCTGATATCTTGAGTTCAATCCTACCCCTCAACATTAAACATCAGGCCTGTTTGCTTCCCAGCTTAACGTTTCCTTCTTCCTGATGGTGTCAGCTTAGTGTGTGAAAGGTCTTCCCACTCTCCCCACCACCCCCTTACCCCCATCCCCACCTTCCCGCCCCTCAGTTCAAGACCTTTCCGTCTGGTGTTGTTCGGTGTTGACCAAAATGTAAAAACAGATAAGAGTATTTGATCTTATAATAATGCTTGCAAAATCATTTATATATAAATGCAAAATAGACAAGCGTGTTCCAAATATACATACTTTCCAAAGAATGCTAAACCAGAGATTCAAAATTGAACATTTTAATGCCAAAATAAACTTTCGCTTGTCCTTTTTTAATGCTCAGTGGAACAACTATAGATCAATGTTCCCTGTGTAGAAAACAGACTTTCTTCATGACGTGTTTCTTAAATATTGATGTACATAATGAAACCATCATTGATTAGAATATTGTTTTATATGTTTTGTAGGCTGTAGGTTTTAGGCTATAGGTTTTCTGTCCTTTTTTCATGTGAAAAATTGTTATGAATTGAAATTATTATTATTTGAATTTTGTTTTGTTTTGTTAGTACATTGTCTGTTGATGTCTATTCCTGTTTAAAAATGAATTTAAAAAAAAAAAAGGTGAAAAAAAAAAGACCTTTCCGTCGCATAGGGTTGTGCACAGGCGCAGGAAGTCTGTCAGATAAATTGCTGGCAGACTTGGGTGGAGCGCATATGGAGTTGTCCGAACGTGATGAATCTCTCTTGAACAAACGTCAAACTCCAACACAAACAGTACTTTGACTCCCGCACCCTGCAAAAAAAAAAAAAAAAAAAAAAAAAAAAAACCTGAACCCTTTGACTCTCTGACACTATCCACCAGGTCCGTGCAGAAAGCTGGTGGGTAGGATGAGGAAGTCAAAGGGTTACTGATTTGCTTTGCTAGCATAGTTGACATTGCAGGGTGCAAGTGGACAGGGTGCAGGAGTCAAAGGGTTGTTTTTTGCTTTGCTAGCATAGTTGAC
>JAPXFY010000014.1:29453782-29478782 GCA_030674185.1 Monoplex corrugatus | reverse complement strand
CTGTTTCTGGTCCACTCTCCTGGAACAAACTTCCTCTCTCAGTCCGTCAGCAACCTACTTTTGTCTCCTTCAAGTCCGCTCTCAAAACTCACCTTTTCTCCTCTGCATAAAATCCTGACCTTACTCAACCCCCTCTGCAGCCTGTCTCCACTCGGAGGGGAATCACATTGTAATATATAATTGTATATAATATGCTCTCTATAATTTTCCATTGCTTTTATTCTTTCTCCCCATTTGTAGCCATGCGTGTGTGTGTGTGTGTGTGTGTGTGTGTGTGTGTGTGTGGTGTGTGTGTGTGTGTGTGTGTGTGTCGTGCGTGCGTGTGTGTGTGCGTGCGTGCGTGTGTGTCTGTTTCAGCGCTTAGATTTGATTTTATCAAGATTTTGCGCTATATAAATATTGTAATTATTATTGTTATTATTATTATTATTATTATTATTATTATTATTATATTATTATTATATATAAGATGGGCAGCTAACAGGACAGTTTTTGATGCTGTTGGCTGGAACTGAACTCAAGATATCAGAAACCCGAAAACAAAACAAACAAACAAAAAACAAAACCGAAAATAGAATCAGCACGCTTATCTAATACAACCAGACAAGACAGGCGCAAATTTTCGGCCAAATGACCTTTGTTAAGCGTGAATGTAAGATCACAAACAAACAAACAACAAACACCAAATACAAAAATTAGGAGAAAAAAACCGAAACGTCCCTGCTACTTCGTCCAGTGAGAGAAGAGGATTAAAATTTAATAGTCTGCGGGGGAAAAAAGGCGTCGCTGCCGATTTTTTTTTGTACGCAGACTTTTAAGTCTTTTTCTTTGATTTCCACCCCAGTCCATGTAAATTTTATCACTTCTGCTGCTTCTTCTCATTGCCGGTACACCTGGAGACCAACCCTCGATACGTATCGAAAGTTGGTTGTTGTCTGTAAAGCATTCACAGGCCCCCTACATTTTCTCCTGAAGTGTAGTCGGCTTCCGGGGTACGTCACGATACGTCCCAGGTTCGGTACGTCCCAGGTTCATTACGTCCCAGGTTCGATACCTCCCTGATTCCATACGCCCTTGTTTCGATACATCACAGGTTCATTACTTCCCAGGTTCGGTACGTCCAAGGTCCGAGGGGTCAGTTTTAGGGCAAAAAAGTGGATACGCTATGTCACACGTAAAACAGTATGTATCCAAATGACTACCTGGTTGAACCTGTCTCTCAGTGACAAAAAAGCTACTTACTGCGTAGCTTTCATCGGCGATCTGGCCGACTTCTTCAGCGCAACTGCTGGGTTGAGAACTGGCTTCAGTGCGCACCGCCGTGTGCGAACTCACGACAGTGCGACTGAATAAGTGAGGAGTGTATCCTGTTTTAGATTTAGATGGTTGAGTCATGATAAAGACAAAGATGGTCTAACGAAATTTTGTACCTGGGACGTATCGAACCTGGGACGTATCGAACCTGGGACGTATCGAACCTGGGACGTATCGAACCTGGGACGTAATGAACCTGGGACGTATCGAACCTGGGACGTATCGAACCTGGGACGTAACGAACCTGGGACGTATCGAACCTGGGACGTATCGAATCTGGGACGTAATGAACCTGGGACGTATCGAACCTGGGACGTAATGAATCTGGGACGTAATGAACCTGGGACGTAATGAACCTGGGACGTATCGAACCTGGGACGTATCGAACCTGGGACGTAATGAACCCGGGACGTATCGAACCTGGGACGTAATGAACCTGGGATGTAATGAACCTGGGACGTAATGAACCTGGGATGTAATGAACCTGGGACACATTGAACCTGGGATGTAATGAACCTGGGACACATTGAACCTGGGATGTAATGAACCTGGGACGTAATGAACCTGGGATGTAATGAACCTGGGACGTAATGAACCTGGGATGTAATGAACCTGGGATGTAATGAACCTGGGATGAAATGAACCTGGGATGCATTGAACCTGGGACGTAATGAACCTGGGACGCATTGAACCTGGGATGTAATGAACCTGGGATGTAACGAACCTGGGATGTAACGAACCTGGGATGTAATGAACCTGGGACAATGAACCTGGGATGTAATGAACCTGGGATGTAATGAACCTGGGATGTAATGAACCTGGGATGTAATGAACCTGGACGTAATGAACCTGGCACGTAATGAACTTGGGATGTAATGAACCTAGGATGTTGAACCTAGGATGTAATGAACCTGGGACGTAATGAACCTGGGACGTAATGAACCTGGGATGTAATGAACCTGGGATGTAATGAACCTGGGACGTAATGAACCTGGGATGTAATGAACCTGGATGTAATGAACCTGGGACGTAATGAACCTGGGACGTAATGAACCTGGGATGTAATGAACCTGGGATGTAATGAACCTGGGATGTAATGAACCTAGGATGTAATGAACCTAGGATGTAATGAACCTGAAATGTAATGAACCTAGGATGTAATGAACCTGGGACGTAATGAACCTGGGATGTAATGAACCTGGGACTAGAACGATTAATGAACCTGGGATGTAATGAACCTGGGATGTAATGAACCTGGGACGTAATGAATCTGAAATGTCTCACCTGTCTCACCTGTCGGCGTCACCGGGAACAGTGTTGGCCGCTGCACATGATGTCCTCACAAGTTGCCTCCAGCACTCTCGATCTTGGCTAAGTCTGACCACCTCCTGGAGTTTCTTGCCACTGATGTTTGTGATGTTTCTAGCAAGTGATGCAGGTGGCCGTCCTCTGTTTCTCTTTCCTTCCACTTTACCTTGGAGGACAGTGGACATCAAGTCTGTTCTCTCATTACGGATTGCGTGTCCAACATATTTCAGTTTCCTCCGTTGTATGAGTACTAGGAGCTTGCGTGTAGTACCCAACTCATTCAGTATGCTTTCATTTGAGCGCCTATCCGTCCATTTGACCCTCAGCAGTCTTCGGTAAAACCACAGCTCTGCTGCTTCCACTCGTCTTTCATCCTCTTTCTTCATTGTCCATGCCTCGCAGCCGTATAACATCACTGGCCAGACAAGACATTTTAAGAGTTTTATCTTAAGGTCTGCTGTTATGCTGTGGTCTTTCCAAATATTGTTCAATTGAACCATACTGAAATGTAATGAACCTGAAATGTAAAGAACCTGGGACGTATTGAACCTGGGACGTATCGAACTTGGGACGAATCGAACTTGGGACGTATCGAACATGGGACAAATCGATATGGGACGTATCGAACTTGGGATGTATCGAGCCTGGAACATATCGAACATGGGACAAATCGAAATGGGACGTATCGAACATGGGACACATCAAACCTGGGACATATCGAACATGGGACGTATCGAACCTGGGACAAATCGAAATGGGACGTATCGAACCTGGAGAGGACTGACATGATCTGTTGACAGGTCTGTGGACACAAAATTTGATGTCTACAGTTCAGTCTCTACCCGTGATATAAATACTGGCCTGCTGGCTCCCCATCTTGATGACCCACTAATTATAGTGGTGTCAGCTCAGTTCTCCCTCCCGCCCTGGATTCTCCCTCCCGCCTTCCCCCCCCCCCCACTCTCCACTACCATTTCAAGACCTTGCCAGAACAGAGTTGCGCTGGCTCAAGGAGTCTGCCAGCTTCTCAGTGGTAGATCTGGATGGAGTGTGTGTGAAACTGTCCGAGCTATAAGAATGCCTCTTGAACAAAGTCGAACTTACAAACTGGCATCAGAGGCTGACTTGACTTCATTCAGGCCTTCTAATTATACACACACAGATACAGACACACACAGACACACACAGATACACACAGACACACATTCACACACACAGACACAGACACACACAGATACACACACATACACACAGACACACATTCACACGCGCGCGCACACGCACACACGCACACACGCACACACACATACTCACGCACACACACACACACACACTCACACACACATATATATATATATATATAGAGAGAGAGAGAGAGAGAGAGAGGGGGGGGACAGAGAAAGAGACAGAGAGAGAAAGAGAGAGAGAGAGAGAAAGAGAGAAACTGAACTGAAACTGAAACTGAAACTGTTTATTGTCATTACCCGAAAAGGTCTTTTGACAAGGGGGATAACAATTTTCCAGTAGTGCGACACATAATCCACTCTTTGTATGTGCGCAAATTCTTCACACATAATCAAAAAAAAATATCGAACATCCATTCCTTGAACAGTCGAACATATTCAAATCATATATAATGAACAATCATCCATTTTACCACTACTACATAATGCAAAGAAAACAACAACAAAAAATATCAAAACAGTGTTCCCACATTCAGGCCAATAATTTGTCTAGGTTTAGACAAACCAAAATCTTTTTCACACACCCACACCCACTCACACGCATCCATATACGCTCACACGCGGGCGCGCGCTCGTGCACACACACACACACATCAAAACTGTAATATGATGAAACATCTGGGCTAGACCACCCAAACCTTACATTTAATAATAATAATATAATCTTCACATAACTGCCCCAAAATACTCTGTTAACAAGGGACATCACTATGCCTTTTATTTATTTGTTTTTTGGTTTGTTTGTTTTTTTGTTTTTGTTAACATATATAGTAGACCCTTATGTGTCTATATACCCTTTCAATATCCACTTCTAACATATTCTACAAATATACCATTATTTTCATATTATTAGCTACTCTTAAATTATCGGCAAACAAAGCAAAATAAAGCAAATGAAAACAGCTCTTTACAAAACAGTCTATAATAAAGCGGCTTCTTTTGGAGTTAACGTGATATAGCCCACATCAGTCAAAAGAGATTAAATTAATCCCAGTATGATATTGTCTAGCACTATTGTCGGGCTTGTAAGTGTTTATGTCTT
Organism: Monoplex corrugatus; assembly: GCA_030674185.1. Lineage (NCBI taxonomy): Eukaryota > Metazoa > Mollusca > Gastropoda > Littorinimorpha > Ranellidae > Monoplex > Monoplex corrugatus. The sequence continues at coordinate 29,473,874 of JAPXFY010000014.1, read as the reverse complement.
ATTTTTTGTGCTTCCGCAATGTATAGTGCCACTGATTTGATTATGACTTCGTCATCAGATGACAAAATAGATACAACATCTTGTCTTTTCGCCATGTCGGATTCAAAAACTTTGCATTTTCCACGTATTGTGTCAAAAATTTGGCATTGGAATAAAAAGTGTTTTTCATTATCGACATTGTTTCCACATAAGGGGCAAGGATATACTGTGGACGTCCCAGGTTGAAACCAATTTTTATTTGCATTGAAACCAAGTGTTCTTAATCTAAATCTTGCGTAATTAGTTCTTTGCCATTTATCCGTAACAACACTGAGATATTTTTCGGTTTGAAAAACATCTTTAAATGAGAAGAACCAACTATATTTTTCTTTGTTTTCCATATCTGAGTGCCAATTTTGTTTAAACGAACAAATAAGCCTGTCTTTATATTCATTAATAAACTGACACTCATTTCCTACTCCCTGGGACAACCACACGATTCCAAACCCAAGTTCTGATAAAGCCTTTTTTACCTGATAGGCCCAGTTCTGTTTTCCTATTTCCATTTGAGTAACCGTCATTTCATATGCCTGTTTACATAACCGAGATTGTGGAAGCCTTAACAATTTCAACCAATATTTAATACTCTTCACAAAGGTTCTAATGTATAAAGGATATCTTCCAGTTTCTCCATATAAAACAGTGTTAGAAGAGTGAATTGGTACAGCCAAAAAACGTTTTATAGCATATGTATGCACTTTTTCCATATGTGGATTTACAGTAAGACCCCATACTTCAGCTGCATATGTAAGTAAAGGTTCTATCTGTGTATCAAACATTTTCCAATATAAATTACAATCAATAGAATTGAGCTTCCGTAAGGATTTTAAAATTTCAATAACACCCTTTTTCCCTTTATTACAAGATTCTTCCCATGCATAATTTAAACTTAATTTTGTCGAAAATATCATTCCTAAGTAGAGAAAGAGAGAGAAAGAGAGAGAGAAAGAGAGAGAGAGGAGAGAGAGAGAGAGAAAGAGAGAGAGAAAGAGAGAGAAAGAAGAGAGAGAAGAGAGAGAAAGAGAGAGAGAAAGAGAGAGAGAAAGAGAGAGAGAAAGAGAGAGAGGAGAGAGAGAGAGAGAGAGAGAGAGGAGAGAGAGAGGAGGAGAGAGAGGAGAGAGAATATGATTTGACGCTCACATTACATTTCATTATGACTTTTCGGTTTGTTGCTTAGCCGGTTTATTGATTGCTTGGTTGGTTGGTTAGTTCGTTGGTTAGTTGGTGCATTGTTAAATTAGTTGATTAGTTGGTAAGTTGGTTACATGGTTAGCAGATTGGTTAATACGTCGGTTGATTGATTGATTCATATTATTTTTGTCCTTTGTAAGAAAAAAAAAGCAATATGTCATATATGTATCTCGTGAACATAATATGTCTTGTCTCTTTGACTGTGAGCGTCTCTTAGTGAGTATTATTTTGTATTTTTGTCTCCTGAGTATATTATCGCATTAACTCGTATGTGAACATTTCGTGTGGAGCTAAATATTGCATGCAGTAACAGTTAACCGGCGGCATCATCATCATCATCATCATTATCATCATCATCATCATCATCATCATCATCATCATCATCATCATCATAATCAAGTGCCTTGCCACATGGCGTTGGCGATCATGGCCTTCCATATGTTTTTATCCCTTGTTGCCGCAAACACATCTTCCACCCTCTCTGTCTTCAGCCACTCTGCAAGTCCGTCCAATATTTTCTCCCTCGGTCTACCCGGTGGTCTCTTTCCATCCAGCTTTCCTGTTGTGACCAGGTGCTCCAATTCCCCTTTCCTCATAAAATGGCCTTAAATGTTGCCTGTCTTTTCCTAATCGTCTTTACCAATGATCTTCGTGTTATCTGCCTCCACCAAAACTGTCTTGTTTGTTTTCTTTTCTGTCCATGGAACTCTCAACATTCTTCTTAGAAACCACATCTCGGCTGCCTCAATCTTGTTCTGGCTTTGCTTGTTGAGTGTCCCCGTCTCACAACCGTATAACATTATCGGTTCTATATAACATTCAAGAACTCTCTTCCTGATTCTAATTGATAGGCAGTCAACCGGCAGCAACCAGAAAAATAAGAGAATGGAATCAGAACGCTTGTTTAACTCTTTTACTCCCGTACCAGCATCCTGCATTGTCAACCATGCTGGCAAAACAAAAACTTAACCCTTAGACTCCCTCACTCTGTCTACCAGCTTCCTTTTGACTTCCTAACCCTATCCACCAGCTTCCTGTAGGAAGTTGCTGGATAGGGTGAGGAGGTCAAAGGGTCAAATAGCTGGTGAATAGGGTGAGGAAGTCAAAGAGTCAATTAACTGGTGAATAGGGTGAGGGAGTCAAAGGGTCAAGTTTTTGTAGCTGGTGGATAGGGTGTGGGAGTCAAAGGGTTAAGTAGTTGGTGGATAGGGTGTGGGAGTCAAAGGGTCAAGTAGTTGGTGGGTAGGGTGTGGGAGTCAAAGGGTTAAGTAGCTGGTGGATAGGGTGTGGGAGTCAAAGAGTTAAGTAGCTGGTGGATAGGGTGTGGAAGTCAAAGGGTCAAGTAGCTGGTGGATAGGGTGTGGGAGTCAAAGGGTTAAGTAGCTGTGGATAGGGTGAGGGAGTCAAAGGGTTAAGTAGCTGGTGGATAGGGTGAGGAAGTCAAAGGGTCAAGTAGCTGGTGGATAGGGTGTGGGAGTCAAAGGGTCAAGTAGCTGGTGGATAGGGTGAGGAAGTCAAAGGGTCAAGTAGCTGGTGGATAGGGTGTGGGAGTCAAAGGGTCAAGTAGCTGGTGGATAGGGTGTGGGAGTCAAAAGGTTAAGTAGCTGGTGGATAGGGTGAGGAAGTCAAAGGGTCAAGTAGCTGGTGGATAGGGTGTGGGAGTCAAAGGGTCAAGTAGTTGGTGGATAGGGTGTGGGAGTCAAAGGGTCAAGTAGCTGGTGGATAGGGTGTGGGAGTCAAAGGGTCAAGTAGTTGGTGAATAGGGTGTGGGAGTCAAAGGGTTAAGTAGTTGGTGGATAGGGTGTGGGAGTCAAAGGGTCAAGTAGCTGGTGGATAGGGTGTGGGAGTCAAAGGGTCAAGTAGCTGGTGGATAGGGTGTGGGAGTCAAAGGGTCAAGTAGTTGGTGGATAGGGTGAGGGAGTCAAAGGGTTAAGTAGCTGGTGGATAGGGTGAGGAAGTCAAAGGGTCAAGTAGCTGGTGGATAGGGTGTGGGAGTCAAAGGGTCAAGTAGTTGGTGGATAGGGTGTGGGAGTCAAAGGGTCAAGTAGCTGGTGGATAGGGTGTGGGAGTCAAAGGGTCAAGTAGCTGGTGGATAGGGTGTGGGAGTCAAAGGGTTAATTAGCTGGTGGATAGGTGTGGGGAGTCAAAGGGTTAATTAGCTGGTGGATAGGGTGGGGGGAGTCAAAGGGTTAAGTAGCTGTTGGATAGGGTGCGGGAGTCAAAGGGTTAATTAGCTGGTGGATAGGGTGTGGGAGTCAAAGGGTCCAAGGTTTTGTAGTTGGTGGATAGGGTGAGGAAGTCAAAGGGTTAACCTGACAAGACAGACACAAATGACACAAATTTTCGGCCAACCGGCCTTTGTCAAGCGTAAAGGTAAGACAACAAATAACAAAGAACAAACACAAAAATAGTGGAAAACATGAACCAGAAGAACAAGAAAACCAATATAAGCGCGTATCCAACGAAACAAAACAAAACAAGCGCAAATTTTCGGCCAACTAGCCTTTGTCAAGCGCGAACGCACGGTCACACAAACAGATCACAAACACCAAACAATGGATAATAAAAACAGGACTAAAAACTTTCCTGCCGCCTCGTCCAGTGGGTAAGAAGGGGACAAAGAACAAACACAAAAATAGTGGAAAACATAACCAAACTTCCCTGTTGTCTCGTGGAGCGAGAGAAAGAGAAAATGACTGATACGAAATCCTAAAATATTTGTGAGTAGTGGTAACTATGAAGAGGAGAAGCAAATCGATATCTAGTGGGAAGTGAGATGATTTCTACAATATATATTATATAATATATACAAAGTGATCATGCCATATCGTTACTGTTTCATCCTGAAGAGGGCGAAGGGCCAAAACGGATGATATCGACAACCTGTGATGTATTTTGCTGAGTGTAGTTTCTTGAGAGAGAGAATAGAGGCAGATGGAAGTCCATGATCGCCAACGCCATGCGGCAGGGCACCTGATGATGATGATGATGAGTTTCTTGAGTACAAGTGTATACATATACAATTAAAATATATATGCAAAGATACAGAAAACAAACAAACAAACAAACAAACAAACAAACAAACAAACAACACACACCCAGGTTCGTACACAAAAATAAGGAAACATAAAAACATGACTGAGTGAATGGAAAACATACAATTAGGGAGGATAAGACCAGTGTAAATGAATTTGTGGTCAGTACAGCGAATCCAGTCTGACTTTGGAAAATGAATAAAATATAACCATTCTGATCCAGTAACCAAGAGGCTAAAGGGAAAAACGGAGTACAGAGAGAGAGAGAGAGAGAGAGAGAGAGGGGGTGGGGTGGGCGGGGGAGAGTGAGTGAGAGAGAGTGAGTGAGTGAGAGTGAGTGAGAGAGAGGAGAGAGAGAGACAGTGAGAGAGTGTGTGTGAGAGAGAGAGAGAGAGAGAGAGTGAGTGAGAGAGAGAGAGGGAGAAAGAGAGAGAGAGGGAGAGAGAGAAAGAGAGAGAGAGAGAGAGAGGGAGAGAGAGAGACAATGAGAGAGTGTGTGTGTGAGAGAGAGAGAGGGAGAGAGAAAGTGAGAGAGAGAGAGAGTGAGAGAGGAGGAGTGAGAGAGAGAGAGAGAGCGAGAGAGGGAGGGAGAGAGAGTGAGAGAGAGTGAGAGAGAGACAGTGAGAGAGTGAGAGGGAGAGAGAGGGAGAGAGAGAAACCGAAACTGAAACTGAAAATGGTTTATTGCCATTGACATTTTTTTCCTTGTGGCAAGGAGCATAAAACAAAGTCATAGAGTGAGTGAGAGAGAGAGAAAGAGAGAGAGAGAGAGAGAGGGAGAGAGAGACAGTGAGAGTGTGTGTGAGAGAGAGAGAGAGTGAGAGAGAGAGGGAGAGGAGAGAGAGGGAGAGAGAGAGTGAGAGAGAGTGAGAGAGAGGAGTGAGTGAGAGAGAGTGAGTGAGTGACAGAGAGAGAGTGAGAGAGACAGCGAGAGAGTGAAGAGAGTGAGAGAGAGAGAGGGAGAGAGAGAGTGAGTGAGAGAGAGAGAGAGAAAGAGCGAGAGAGGGAGAGAGGAGTGAGTGAGAGAGAGAGAGAGAGTGAGAGAGAGAGAGTGTGTGAGAGAGAGACAATGAGAGAGTGTGTGTGAGAGAGAGTGAGTGAGAGAGAGAGAGTGTGAGAGAGAGAGACAATGAGAGATGTGTGTGTGAGAGAGAGAGAGAGAGAGAGGGAGAGAGAGAAAGGGAGAGAGAGAGAGAGAGTGTGTGTGTGTGTGTGTGTGTGTGTGTGTGGAGAGAGAGAGAGAGAGAGAGGAGAGAGAGAGAGAGAGTGACACAGTGCTCTTCGAAGATTTTGTGGACTATCTACCCAGAGTGTAGACTCTAGTTATCTGCTACCAAACCATGAGCAATCTTTCTTCTTCTTTTGATGTTTGATTCTTTTCATCTCGTTTGTTTTCTTTGCTGTCCGTGGAACTCTTAACATTCTTCTTATAAACTATTTCACCTGCTTCAGTCTTCAGTTTGTTCAGACTTAGCTCATTGCTTGGTCAGACTTTGCATCCGTATGATTTAAACTCGTTAAAAACGGAACTTTCAATGAAAAAGAGGAGGGGGGGGGGGGGAGTTGTGAAGCTGAGGGGTAGGGGAGAATAAAAACGGACGAAGCTATTAATTATCATTGCTAAACGGTAAGCCCTTTACCGCAGATTAGCCTGGGTTAATATGAACCACTCAGTTATAAGCATAAGTGCTTGTCAACGGGGTTGCAATACTTTCAATTCCCAGCTCCACACTGTCAAATCAGTATCAGTCGTTTTTCTCAGCCAGCCCAGACTTTAGCTCGGCACTGATGGCTCAAATAGCAGCATAGACCTTGCCTGAACAGACTCGAAGCCCCGTGAGTGGCCAGCACACACATGAGCAAGCGAAAGATAGGATAGAAGCATACAACAGAGAGAAGCGAGAGAGCGAGCGCTCTACGAGTCAACTACAGACAGACTCAATACTGTGGGTTAGTGCTGCCTTGCCCGCCGACAGCGTAGTGAGAGAACTTAGTGCGTCGATCATCATGTGTGGTGTACATGTGTCGAAGAAGCGCTCGCAACAAGAGCGCGCGCGTAGAAAAAGCAAAGCGCAGAGAGTGAGTGAGAGAAAAAGCAAGACCACGAAAGAGCGGGGCAAGCTCGGAGATTTGAATCGGGGGTATGACAGTGAAGATCGCCAGCGAGTAGGAAAGTGTAACCGGGCGTGTGTCCACTGTGTGCTTATACACCTGCTGACTATCTCACCTTATAGTGTTTACAGACGGCGCTAGTGTGGCCGGAAGTGGACACTGTAGCCTCGGCCACGATGGCGCAGGCTAACGAATGGATACTGCAATCGGCCAGTTTCTTTTGGATTTTTACCATGCTTCTCAGCGAATCTCAGAGCAAAAAGACGCAGACATGTGAGTACGGCTGTGTTTTGTTTCTTCTTTCCCAAGTTTGTCCCGATTTTTGGCAGTTTTCATTCAGAAAACTTCGGAGAAATCGCATTGATAGTCACGTCTGCCAACTGCAGACGACTCTTCAAATATGTCAACATCAGCGCGTGTCAACGCTAGCGTCCGTTTGTTCCGTTTTGCCTCACACATTTCGTGAGTTTGTATAATCGTGCAGTTACACGCAGAGAATAGTTCGTTAAAACAGTTCGTTAGAATAGCTGCAGACAGTTTTTCGTCTGACTTCTGATCATTTTAATTCCCATTCGTAGAGAGACGGGACCTCAATGGCAGATAGCACGCTACAGTGAGAGGAGATTAACCAAAGTGATGGCATCGACTTAGCTCATTGATTGTTCAGACTTCGTATCCGAATGATTTGAACTCGTTCAAAAACGGAACTTTCACTGATAAAGAGTTTTTTTTCCCCCAGTCATCAGTATTATCACTCTACTTACACTTACCTATTCATTTCGTGCTTTTTTCCTCTTTCTTTCGACTATTATCATGTTTTACCGTAGTATCTTGTGGAGTTTTGGCTTTGTAGTTAACCCTTAAACTGCGGCAGCTTGCCCATAAGCTGCAAAAACGTAACCCTTTCACTCTCTCACCCCATCCGCCAGCTTCCTCAGCAGGTGGATAGGGTGAGGGAGTGAAAGGGTTAAGTTTATGCTTTGCTGTCGTGGCTGACACTGCAGGATGCTGGTAGATAGCGTGAGGGAGTCAAAGGGTTAAAGCTGATGAACCGATGAAGACAGATATCCCCAAGACTCCTGAGCTCAATGATTAGCAGTGATTTTCTCCCCACCCTTCCTTCCTCTCCTTTCGTGCTTTTTTCCCTCTTTCTTTCGACTATTTCATGTTTACCGTAGTATCTTGTGGAGTTTTGGCTTTGTAGTTAACCCTTAAACTGCGGCAGCTTGCCCATAAGCTGCAAAAACGTAACCCTTTCACTCTCTCACCCCATCCGCCAGCTTCCTCAGCAGGTGGATAGGGTGAGGGAGTGAAAGGGTTAAGTTTATGCTTTGCTGTCGTGGCTGACACTGCAGGATGCTGGTAGATAGCGTGAGGGAGTCAAAGGGTTAAAGCTAATGAACCGATGAAGACAGATATCCCCAAGACTCCTGAGCTCAATGATTAGCAGTGATTTTCTCCCCACCCTTCCTTCCTCTCCGATAGAAGTTAATAATGGTCTGAGTGCTAGTCTTTCGATTGAGACGGTAAACTGACATCCCCTGTCATGTGCATGCACGCACTGAACACACGTGAAAAAAGGAAATCTCGACAACAAAGGGTTTGTCCCTAGTGGCAGATTCCATAGATAAACTAACCAGCTTTGATAGGCCAACACGCACAGGCCGATAGACACATTTTTGTAACAGCCATGTCAGTGTTGATCACGGGTGCTGACAAAGCAAGAGGACAAGAAAATGCTTCTAGTCATTGTAGCCTAATCTAAAACGTTATGTCAAATTTCCTTTTATTTTTATTTTTTGAGTTTTGTTCACCCGTCTTCCCTTTTGGCCAACATATGAAATTATGGACAGACTTGAAGTTAGGGTCAGTTGGTGTAGGGTGGGGTACGGGGTTGGGGTGGGGTGGGTGGGGGGGGGTTACGTATTCTTAATGCTGTGTTTGATGATGGGTGGACTATTTGATCATTCTGATTGTCGAACTTCTACATCTGTTTGTTCTTACTAATTAGATACCTGTGTACATCTCGGTTTTGTTTAGACAAAACAAAGCTGAAGATACTGGAATTACCATTCAGTTGAATGACTTTTCATATATATTATAAAATATATATATATATATATATATATATATATATATATATATACGTGTGTGTGTGTGTGTGTGTGTAGGCTATATATGTATGTTTATATATATAATATATATGTATATATATATATATATGTATATGTATATATGTTTAATTATTCATCATCAGTTCATTGTAAATACCTTTGTCAAAACTAGGCGGAAACACTCTCCTGGAACAAACTTCCTCTCTCAGTCTGTCAGCAACCTACTTTTGTCTCATTCAAGTCCGCTCTGCATAAAATCCTGACCTCACTCAACCCCCTCTGCAGCCTGTCTCCGCTCGGAGTGGAATCACATTGTAATATATATTTGTATATAATATGCTCTCTATAATTTTCCATCGCTTTTCTTCTTTTTCCCCATTTATAGCCATGTGTGTGTGTGTGTGTGTGTGTGTGTGTGTGTGTGTGTGTGTGTGCGTGCGAGTGTGTGCGTGCGTGCGTATGTGTCTGTTCAGCGCTTAGATTTGATTTCTATCAAGATTTTGCGCTATATAAATATTGTAATTATTATTATATTATTATATAATAAACAAGGAATCCATAAATTCCGTTTGTTTTTTTCCATAATTTTGCCAGCTTTTTTCCATCTCTCTCTCTCTCTCTCTCTCTCTCTGTTCATTCTGTCAATACTGAACTTGAACAGTACTGGCATAGGTGACCAAATGCAACATCGCTGCACACGTATGTTGCTGCTTCAGTCAATATGTATATATATATATGCTATGATTTTTTTTTCAAACAGCTTTTAGCTTCTGCTAATTTATTGCACTGTAACCCGCTGAGACAGCGCAAAAAATGATTTCATTCAAACGAGAACGAATTGAGAATCACATGGATCTGTATCTCACTTCTCTGTACAGATTCCCCCGTCTCCCCTTCGCCAACCATAAAAATGCAGCGTCATCATCATCAGGTGCCCTGCCGCATGGCGTTGGCGACCATGGACTTCCAACCATCTCTATCTCTCGTTGCCCCCACACTCCTCATCCCCAGCCACTCTGCAGGTCCGTCCAGCATTCTCTCCCTGGGTCTACCTGGTGCTCTCTTTCCCTCCAGCTTTCCCGTTGTGACCAGGTGCTCCAAATCCCCCTTCCTCATAAAATGGCCTATAAATGTTGCTTGTCTTTTCCTAATCTTCCTTGTGAATGATCTACTTGTGTCTGCCTCCATCAAGACTGTCTCGTTTGTTTTCTTTGCTGTCCATGGAACTCTCAACATTCTTCTGAGAAACCACATCTCGGCTGCCTCAATCTTGTTCTGGCTTTGCTTGCTGACTGTCCACGCCTCGCATCCGTACAACATATTGGTTCTATATAACATTCAAGGACTCTCTTTCTGATGTTAATTGATAGGCATTTGTTGGTAAGAATGCTTGTCATCTTCTTGAATGCTGTTTTGGCTTGGCTGATTCTGCCAGCTATTTCCGATGTGCATCTGCCGTCTGATGAAATGACCGTTCCCAGGTATTTGAACTTATTAACCTGCGTCAAGGTTGTGCCATTTGCATGAGGGAATTTCATGTTTTTTACTGATCACCATGACTTCAGTCTTCCTATTGCAGCGTAAGAACTAAAAATGATGACAGACAGACAACAGGATATGAAAAAGTATTAAGAAGAACTTGTGTGTATATTTTTTTTCAGCACTTGATAGTGTTGCATTAATCAGAAAGTCTAGTTTTACATAGGTGTGTGTGTGTGCAAACGATGCCGAGGCCTTAGTGGAAGCTGGTAGATAGAGCTAGGGCTTAAAAGGGTTACGTTTTTGTTGTGGTTGTATGGCTGACACTGCAGAAAGCTGGTAGGAATGATGACGGTGTGAAAGGGTTAAAATAAGGGCACCGTGTGGGCTTAGCTGTGATTGTTGGCATTGTGTCCACCCGGATTTTGCTTAATGCCTCCATCAGCACCCCTATCTTAACCCCTATCCCTCCCCCCGTGGGGTGGATGCCGGGGTCTCTTTCTGTATTTATATATAGAATAACCATCTTTTGGAAATTCTGTGCTAGAAATTTCCTCTTTTCTGTCACTGTCTTTGTTTCTTTCTTTTTCCTTTCCTTTCTGTCATTTCTTCCTATAATTTTCTGCCTTGCTGGTCCATTCACCTGTATGTGTTCAGTAAAGTCTTACGCACTTTCTCTTAGGATTGATAATTGGGTGCATGTATTAAGTGCATTTTTGGCTCTAAGGAAGTGAGATATGCGGAAGCAAATTTAGGTAATTTAGACCCGTTTTATATATTTTATGTCTTTATTGATTTAGTAATTAGCCATTTTTAATATATTAATGTCTTTAGTGATGTTTAGGTAATTTAGGCCCGTTTTTATATATTTTTAATGTCTTTAGGTATGTTTAACTATGTATTCAGGTATGTTTTTTAAATCCCTTGTGTGATAAATTAGAGTGATCAACGCCAGGGACATCTCCTTAGATTATGTCAGCAAATGCATTGATTTGTGTACTTAAGTTTCTGTTCCTTTTTTTCCCCCCTGTTTGAGTACTGTGTGTATGTTGAAATGGTTGTAGCCCTGATATGGCTGTACGCAGTCGGCTGGGCTTTAAGCAACAATAAGAATAATAATGATAATAAAAAAAAAAACACTACCCCTTTTCTCTGCGTGAGTATGGACCACAACGTACTCATCAGTTTTGAGTTTTCTCAAGATGACGTTGCAGAACCCAGACGATTCCTTAGGCTTTACACCACAAAATGCCGTGTCAAATTGACTTGGTATAATGTTAAAAGGCTTCGCATAAACCTTGCGCTGACGAAGTCTTGAGGTACTACCAGACTTATGGGTTCTGTGGGTTCTTTTTTTTTCTTTCTTCTTCGTCTTTTACAATCTCCGTTTTTAGTCAGAAAGAGAAAGAAAATTAAACGGAGTTTGTTTTATATTGACCGGAAAAAGATGTGTGTTTTGTTTGTCTGTGACAGCAACATGTTAGCTGGATTTTCTGAGCTGTTTCAGGATGGGTCTTTGTACTAAATGGAGTCAAAGATGTGTAGACTATTGAGACATTGAGAATACATAATATTGGAGGTATATATTTATAGCGCCACAGTCACAGTCTCATGGTTCCTGTCCCCCCTCCCCCTCCCCCATGCCTAAAATTAACACCTTTTGACAAAGGTATGCGAACAACACTCTCTCAGGAACTTGTGACAGTATTTTTACAATCTGTTTTCGCTGTTGTGACAGTTCACCTACCACTTTCCTCGCTTCACGTCAAGTTTTTGTTTCATCTGATGCCCCTTTCAAGGTCACAGTGACCTTACGAACTTCAAAATTGGATTTTTCTGTGATAAAATTGTGTAATACGGGAGACGTTAAATTGCTTGATCATTCCGTAACCAGAAAAAAACAAACAAAAAAAAAACACGGGAAAAAAAATTTGCGTTGTCTTGTCTTGTATTAAATACGCGTTATTTTATTTATTTTTATTTTATTTTTTGGGGGAGTCTGGTTCTGTTCGCTTGAACACGGGCGTCGCACTTGTTTTTGATCATCCGTGTTTATCATTTGCAGTGCTACGGCTTTTGTTAGTGTTTTTAAAGTGCTTTTGTTAGTGTTTTTAAAGTGCTTTTTTTTGTGTTTTTAAAGTGCTTTGTTTGTTTTTTAAAGTGCTTTGTTTTGTGTTTTTAAAGTGCTTTTGTTTAGTGTTTTAAAGTGCTTTTGTTTTGTTTTTAAAGTGCTTTTTTTTGTTTTTAAAGTGCTTTTGTTTGTGTTTTTAAAGTGCTTTTGTTTAGTGTTTTAAGTGCTTTTGTTTAGTGTTTTAAAGTGCTTTGTTTAGTGTTTTAAAGTGCTTTTGTTTAGTGTTTTTAAAGTGCTTTTGTTTAGTGTTTTTAAGTGCTTTGTTTATGTTTTAAGTGCTTTGTTTAGTGTTTTAAAGTGCTTTGTTTGTGTTTTTAAGTGCTTTTGTTTAGTTTTTTAAAGTGCTTTGTTTAGTGTTTTAAAGTGCTTTTGTTTTGTGTTTTAAGTGCTTTTGTTTAGTGTTTTAAAGTGCTTTTGTTTAGTGTTTTTAAGTGCTTTTGTTTAGTGTTTTAAAGTGCTTTGTTTAGTGTTTAAAGTGCTTTTGTTTTGTGTTTTAAAGTGCTTTGTTTAGTGTTTTTAAGTGCTTGTTTAGTGTTTTTAAAGTGCTTTGTTTAGTGTTTAAAGTGCTTTTGTTAGTGTTTAAAGTGCTTTTGTTTTGTTTCTTGTTATTTGCATGTATATTGCTTACCTGTGAAAGTAGCTTTTTCTTCAGAATTTTACCTGGAAAATTGTTTCGGACCCGTTTGCGTTAGCTAAGTTCATGCGCACATGGGACGCGTTTCTACTGAAATATGCCACGGTACAAACTCTTGTGGAAGGCTCCAGTGTATAAAATATGATTATGTACATTCTGTATACTTTGTGGAGTTCGTGTGTCAACATTGTCTTTTCATAATGTGTACAATTTTGTTGTTGTCATTCTTCGTTGCCACCACATTGCATTTTACATGTCCGTTTGTTGTGAATCAAAAGACAAATAAAAAAAATAAAAGAACCTTTGTGAATTGGGGAGGCGGAAGAGGGGAAACAAAAGTTGTTAAATTAATCGACTGGGAATCGAACCTGGGGACCTTTGATTCACGGAGCGAACGCTTTGCTGCGGAAACCTGGTGGATGGTCCGAGGGAATCTAAGGGTTAAAAACGACTTTTTTTTCTTTTTTTTATTATTATTTTTTTTACCGTTTCTCTCCAATAGCCGTAGCTATTTGGGCAAGCGATGTTGAGTCCTTAGTTTAAAGTGTAGGCGCCGTGAGAGCTTAAGCTGTGATTGTTGACATTCTGTCCGCCATCAGCCCACGTGCTAGTAGGCCCCCTACCCCCCGTTTTTTGTTGTTGTTTTTTTTACTGGGTACACACTAGTCACACAGTCCCCCCGTCTTGGGGGTGTTGGGGAGGGCGGATTATAACGTTGTTACACTTGATGCTTATTGTGTTACATTCTCTCTCTGTCTCTGTCTCTCTCTGTCTCAGTCTCTGTTTCGCTCTTTCTCTTTCTCTCTGTCTGTCTGTCTGTCTCTGTCTCTCTGTGTCTGTCTGTCTCTGTTTCGTGCTCTCTCTCTCTTTGTATCGTGTCTCTCTCTGTCTTGTCTGTCTGTGTCTCTGTCTCTCTCTGTCTGTCTGTCTGTCTGTCTGTCTGTCTTCTCTCTCTCTCTCTTTCTCTCTTAATCTCTTCATTCTGTTTTTCTGTCGTGTTCGTCTGTCTCTCTTTGTGTCTGTCTGTCTGTCTGTCTCTTCTCTCTCTCTCTGTCTGCCTGTCTCTCTGTCTCTCACTGTCTGTCTCTGTCTCTCTCGCTCTCTCTCACACACACACACTCTCTCTCTCTTTCTCTCTCTCTCTCTTGTCTGTCTGTCTATCTTTGTCTGTGAACAGTGTGTGTGTGTGTTTGTGTGTGAGCGAGTGAGTGAGTGAGTGAGCGAGTGAATGAGAGATACACACAGACGTCTACACACACACACGCCTGCACACACACACACACTTAACAACACACTACACACACACTACACACACACACACATACACACAACACACACACACACACACACACACACACCACACACACACACACACAAAACACACACACGCCGCGCGCGCCACACACACCACACACACACAGAAACACACGAGACACAAAACGCACACACACGGGGAAACACAGAACAAAATGTTTCCAGATGAAAAATCTCTTCATTATTTCTGCTTTCCAAATCAAAAGACTTCATTATAATTTCTGCTGTCCAGATCAAACGACTTCATTATAATTTCTGCTTTCCAGATCAAAGACTTCATTATAATGTCTGCTGTCCAGATCAAACGACTTCATTATAATTTCTGCTTTCCAGATCAAAAGACTTTTTTATGATTTCTGCTTTCCAGATTAAAAGCTTCTTTAATTTCTGCTTTCCAGAAAAAGCTATAATTTCTGCTTCCAGAGCAAAAGACTATTAATTTCTGCTGTCCAGATCAAAAGACTTCATTATTATTTCTGCTTTCCAGATCAAAAGACTGTTTATAATTTCTGCTGTCCAGATCAAAAGACTGTTTAAATTTCTGCTTTCCAGATCAAAAGACTCCTTAGAATTTCTGCTTTCCAGATCAAAAGACTGTTTATAATTTCTGCTGTCTAGATCAAAAGACTCCTTAGAATTTCTGCTTTCCAGATCAAAAGACTTCATTATAATTTCTGTTTTCCAGATCAAAAGACTCTTTTATGATTTCTGCTTTCCAGATCAAAATTAATGATTTCTGCTTTCCAGATTAGAAGTCTTCATTATAATTTCTGCTGTCCAGATCAAAACACTTCATTATTATTTCTGATTTCCTAATGAAAAGTCTCTTCATTATTTCTGCTTCCCTGATCATTCACCTGTATTTCTCTCAAATTCTGTCCTCAGCTTCTCAAAGACTGGAGTATCACTGCATTTAGGGCTGGATAATGTTCTTTAACCTTTGTCTCCCGCACCCTATCCATCAACTGCAAAAAAAACCTTAACCCTTTGACTGCTTCACCTTATCCACCAGCAGGAAGCTGGTGGATAGGGTGAGGCGGTCAAAGGGTTTAAGGTTTTGCTTTGCTAGCATGGTTGACAATACAGGTTGCTGGTGGACAGGGTGCGGGAGTCAAAGGGTTAAGGTCATACACGTACAAGTCCGCTCGCTCCCTCTGTTAGGTAGATTTGTATGAATTGTTGTTAGGTAGGTTTGTATGAATTGTTATGTTAGGTAGGTTTGTATGAATTGTTATGTATGAATTATTATGTTAGGTAGGTTTGTATGGATTGTTAGTTAGGTAGGTTTGTATGAATTGTTATGTCAGGTAGGTTTGTATGAATTATGTCAGGTAGGTTTGTATGAATTGTTATGTTAGGTAGGTTTGTATGAATTGTTATGTTAGGTGGTTTGTATGAATTGTTATGTATGAATTGTTATGTTAGGTAGGTTTGTATGAATTGTTGTCAGGTAGGTTTGTATGAATTGTTATGTTAGGTAGGTTTGTATGGATTGTTATGTAGGTAGGTTTGTATGGATTGTTATTATGAATTCTTATGTTAGGTAGGTTTGTATGAATTGTTATGTTAGGTAGGTTTGTATGAATTGTTATGTTAGGTAGGTTTGTATGAATTATGTAGGTAGGTTTGTATGAATTGTTATGTTAGGTAGGTTTGTATGAATTGTTATGTTAGGTAGGTTTGTATGAATTTTTATGTCTAGACAGGATGTGCTCACACTGGATCTGTAGCATGCGTAAGAAGAAGAAGAAGAAGAAGAAGAAGAATTCTAACGATCTCTCTTATTTGCTGAAAAAAACTTCTCGTACAGAATTTTCTGCCGAAGAAGAATTCTAAGAATCTCTCTGTCTCTCTTGCTGGAAAAACCCTGTTATACAGAATTTTCTAGAAAGGGTAGTTTGCTAAACTTAGGGAGGAGTGTTTTGTTAAACTGAGGGAGGAGTTGGTGGGTGAGTGTGTGAATGAGTGTGCGTGCGTGCGTGTGTGCGTGTGCGTGCGTGTGTACGTGCGTGCGTGCGTGCGTGCGTGTGGTGCGTGTGTGTGTGTGTGTGTGTGTGTGTGGTGTGTGTGTGTGTGTGTGTGTGTGTGTGTGTGTGTTCGTTCGTCCGTTCGTTATTTCTTTTAACGTCTATTCACATATTGCTCTTAGACGATTGTGTGTGTGTGTATGTGCGAGTGTGTGTGTGTGTGTGTGTGTGTGTGTGTGTGTGTGTGTGTGTGTGTGTGTGTGTGTGTGTGTGTGTGTGTGTGTGTGTGTGTGTGTGAACTCAGAACACATGTATCTGCTATAAGAGCCTAAGATTTGGCTATGTGAAGACACATATTGGTTGTAATAAGTGGATATTTATAAGTCAGATACTTCAACAGACACGCGCGTACACACACACACCAACACACACACACACACACACACACACACACACACACACACACACACCAACACACCTCACTCACTCACTCACTCACTCGCCACTCACACTCACTCACCACATCACGCCCGCCGCACGCGCACACACACACACACGACACACACACAGACACGCACGCACACACACACACACACACACACACACACAACACACACACATACACACAACACACACACACACACACACACACACCCCACACACACACACACACACACACACACACACACACTAGCCCGCGTAAAGATCGTATGTGTTTTATTCACAAGAACGACAACAAAAACAGGTGATATTGCATGAACTGCGATGGAAAAGTAACCCCACAAATATTTTGCTTCAAAAAAATGAAAATCAGAGTGGCAAATTATGCAAGTATGTGCTGATATGATTAACATAATTGAACACTTCTCCTTCCATTGCCTGCTAATAAATACGATTTTTAAACGAACAATTTCTTTTATTTCATCTACGCTAGCTAAGCATGACTGAGTCTGTATCAGAAGTATTGTTGGGCATTTAAAAGAATGAACTTTCCAGAAAAGAACTCATAGCCATTAATTATATACTTTGATATTGCAAAATGTGTATGAAGCGTCGTAAGAAAAACAAAAGCAGTATCATCATTTGTCATAATCTTTGGTCAACAATTACAGGTAAAAACATTTTACGTATCATTGCTGTGTGAACTATGGCGAACACGTTTTTTTTTTTTTTATCTTTTCTCTGTCGTTTCTGATGCAAAGTCTGTGATGAAATTGTACAATATAAGAAAAAGGAAAAAAAAAAGTTTGTGAAAGAAAACAATAAAAGAAATGTATGTCTGTACTGTTTAAGAACGCGCATATTTACACACTTGTACATATATACATTAAGGCAAAAATTAGAAACACCAGAATGATAGCATGTGGTAAAACATAACCGAAAATCTCGAAACCCAGAATGATAGCAGTGGTAAAACATTACCGAAAATCTCGAAACCCCAGAATGATAGCATGTGGTAAAACATTACCGAAAATCTCGAAACCCCAGAATGATAGCATGTGGTAAAACATTACCGAAAATCTCAAAACCCCAGAATGATAGCATGTGGTAAAACATTACCGAAAATCTCGAAACCCCAGAATGATAGCATGTGGTAAAACATTACCGAAAATCTGGAAACCCCAGAATGATAGCATGTGGTAAAACATTACCGAAAATCTCGAAACCCCAGAATGATAGCATGTGGTAAAACATTACCGAAAATCTCGAAACCCCAGAATGATAGCACGTGGTAAAACATTACCGAAAATCTCGAAACCCCAGAATGATAGCATGTGGTAAAACATTACCGAAAAATGTCAAGCTGTCCGTATCTAGACGAACATACAGACAGTACAGATCGTGTATCTTATGCTACCACTTCCTAAAACAACCAAGAAGGACGTGCCAAGCATGAAAACAAAATAAAACAAAAAAATACTAACTAACTAACTAACTAACTGACTAACTAACTAACTGACTAACTAACTAACTAACTAACTAACTAACTAACTAACTGACTAACTAACTAACTAACTAACTAACTAACTGACTAACTAACTGACTGACTGACTAACTAACTAACTAACTAACTAATTAACTGACTGACTGACTGACTGACTGACTGACTAACTAACTAACTAACTAACTGACTGACTGACTGACTGACTGACTAACTAACTAACTAACTAACTAACTAACTAACTAACTAACTAAGTGATTGAATGAATGAAAGACTGACTGAATGAATGAATGAATGAATGAATAAAGAAATCAAACAATGAAATGAATAAACGAATAAACCAACCAACCAAATAAATAAGTAAATAAATAAATAAATATATAAATGAATAACCAAACCAAAACAAACCAAATCAAACTATCCCAAACAAAACAAAACAAAACCAAACAAAACCAAACCCAACCCAACCCAACCCAACCCGACCCAACCCAACCCAACCCGACCCAACCCAACCCAACCCGACCCAACCCAACCCAGAATAATGTGCTCCACAGTCTTCATGCTAATGACATCTCTAAAGATCCTCTTTTCCCTCTGCTGTCTTGTTTTTCTGTCTACTCCCTCGACCTGTCATCTGCATTTTCTGCCTCCAGAATTTTCACTGCATTCGTGTGTTGCAATTTTTTTGCTATAAAATCCTTGAGTTTCTTGACAGACAAGCCTGTTAAGAGATACGTATTAGCTGCCAATTCTGCAATTTGATTCTTATTTTTCATCGGTTCAGGATTGTATTTCATTCAGTTTTTCAGGTATTAGATGTGCTATTTTTGTATTGGTTTACCTGTCTGTTTAATTAATTAATCAATTAATTAATTAATTAATTCATTCATTTATTCATTCATTCTCCCCCGTGAGGACGCCGGGGATTCTTTCAGTATAAAATGTATCCCCACCCTCTGGAAATTCTGTGCTAGAAATTTCCTCTGTTCTGTCACTTTCTTTATTTCTACCTTGTTTCTTTGCTTTGTATCATTTCTTCCTATCGTTTTCTGCCTTGCTGGTCCATTCACATGTATGTGTTCGATAAAGTCTTACGTACTTTCTCTTAGGATTGATAACTGGGTACATGCATTAAATGCATTTTTGGCTCCAGGGACATGAGATATGCGGAGGTAACTTAGGTAATTTAGGCCCGTTTTTATATATGTTTTGGTGTCCTTATGAATGCTTAAATTTGTATTCAGGTATGGTTTATAAATCCCCTGTGTGATAAATTAGACGGAGTGGTCAACACCAGGGGCATGTCCTTAGATTATGTGCGCGAGTGCATTGATCTGTGCTGTTGAAGTATTGTGTATGTTTTGAAGCGGTTATAGCCCTGATATGGCTCTACACAGTCGGCTGGGCTCTGAACAACAATAACAATAACATTCATTCATTCATTCATTCATTCATTCATTCACTCATTCATTCATTCATTCATTCGTTCGTTTTTATCTTGGCTCCCGTGTAACCGGTCGTGAAAACGAACCAGGCTGTTATCATGATTACTATGATATCATGGTAATACTTTCTCAAAATGTTACTTGAAGTTGAAAAGAACAAACAAACAAACAAACAAACAAACAAACAAACAAACAAACAAACAAACAAACAGTGCTAGTGCGGATTTTGCTTTTAAATTTTTGTTTTTATTCATTTCAAACAAATAAACAAGCAAACAAGCAAACAAACAAAAACAAAACAAAACAAAAACCAAGCAAGCAAACAAGCCAACAAGCAAACAATGTTAGTGTAGATTTTGCTGTTTTTAATTTTTGTTTTCGTTCATTCGTTTGTCAGGTTAGTCATCTATTATTCTCTTTGTTTGTTCGTGTTTACTGTTTGGTCTTGTTCGTTTTGTTTCCGAGTTTGGAGTGACTTGATCCATCCATTTCTGTCAGTCATCAATGATCCTGCCAATGTGACCTTCTTTTCAGATTACTGAGAATTGACTTGGCCATCTCACTGACATGTTCTTCAACTACTGAACTCTGAAGCGCGCGCGCGCGCGGGCGTGTGTATGTGTGTGTGTGTGTGTGTGTGTGTGTGTGTGTGTGTGTGTGTGTGTGTGTGTGTGTGGAGGTGTGCGTGT
>JAPXFY010000014.1:29438782-29448782 GCA_030674185.1 Monoplex corrugatus | reverse complement strand
GTCTATGACTTGGAAGAAGCGTTAGATAAAGTGAAACTTTACATAACCTTAGCTTTGCACAAAATGGTTAAGCCATTCTACCAATCTGCTTTAAAAAAAAAATTAAAACAGTCATAACAGCAAATCCAGATTTTGTACTTCTCAAGGTCACTGTGACCATGAAGAAATATCAGATAAAATGAACCGAGGGCAGTGTCAGACTGTCACACGAATGGAAACAAAATGTCAGTATCGTGTTGTTTAAACACAATCCTGAAAAGTGCTGACTCTTTGGTTTTTTTATAATTTGTTTGTTTCTTTCTTCCTCCTTTGCTTTCCGCCTTGCTCGTCCATTTACCTGTATGTGTTCGATAAAGTCTTGCATACCTTCTCTTAGTATTGGGTACACGTATTAAGTGCATATTTTGGCTCAAGAGAAATGTGATATGCGGAAGCAATTTTAGGTAATTTAGGCCCGTTTTTACGTGTGTTAGTGTTATCTTTAAATTTGTATTCAGGTATGTTTTTTTTAAAATCCCCTGTCGATAAATTGGACGGAGTGATCAACGCCAGGGCATCTCCTTAGATTCTGTGCGCGAATTCATGGATATGTGTACTTAATTTTTTTCCTGTTGAAATATTTTTATTTGTTTTGAAACAGTTATAGCCCTGATGTGGCTGTACGCAGTCGGCTGGGCTTTAAATAAAAATAACAGTAACAGCAGACGTAAAAGAACGTACGGCTATAAAGAGATTATCCTATGTATACAGTAATAGAAAAATCCACTTTGATGTAAACAAAAACACATCCACACTAGTATGCAGCAAGAGTGGTAAAAAAGTCAATTAGAATATCTTTTTGCTGGGTTGGCCTGGCATTACTAACGCTGATTCCATCAAAGAGTTGTCCCGTAGGCCGTACCCTTTGATCCCACGCAGCACAGTCCCGTTCCTTGACAGACCAGCGGTCAAAAGGTGGTCTTAACCCTTTGACTCCTGCACCCTATCCACCACCAGCAAAAACTTAACCCTTTGACTCCATCACCCTGTCCACCAGCTTCCTGCAGGAAGCTGGTGGATAGGATGAGGGAGTCAAAGGGTTAAGTTTGCAGGAAGCTGGTGGATAGGGCGAGGGAGTCAAAGGGTTAAGTTTTTGCTTCGCTAGCATGGTTGACAATGCAGGATGCTGGTGGACAGGGTCATCATCATCTTCAAGTGCCCTGCCGCATGGCTTGGCGATCATGATCCTCCATATGCATCTGTCCCTTGTTGCCGCAAGCACATCTTCCATCCTCTCTGTCCTCGGCCACTCTGCAAGTCCGTCCAATATTTTTTCCCCTGGATCTACCTGGTGCTCTCTTTCCATCCACCTTTCCTGGTGTGACCAGGTACTCTAATTCCCCTTTCATAAAATGGCCTGTAAATGTAAATGTTGTTTGTCTTTTCCTAGTCTTCCTTATGAATGATATTCTCGTGTCTGCCTCCATCAGGACTGTCTCGTTAGGTTTTCTTTGCTGTTCATGGGACTCTCAAGATTCTTCTTAGAAACCACATCTTGGCTGCCTCAGTCTTGTTCTGGCTTTGCTTGTTGACTGTCCACGCCTCACAACCGTATAACATTATCGGTTCTAGATAACGTTCAAGAACTCTCTTCCTTGGTGCGGGAATCAAAGGGTTAATTGACTTTCACTACCTGCCGAAGACAGGAGTATGCAGACTGTGCAGCTCTACATGACAGTTGCAACCAGATAAATATGTACGCTCACATCCCAGACAACATCGCTAAAAAACCAATAAACTGTACGCACACATCGAGAAACATCGCTAAAACAACCGATATGTATACGCACACATCCGAGACAACATCGCTAAAACAACCGGATATAACGTATACGCACACATCCGAGACAACATCGCTAAAACAACCGGATATAACGTATACGCACACATCCGAACAACATCGCTAAACAACCGGATATAACGTATACGCACGCATCCGAGACAACATCGCTAAAACAACCGGATATAACGTATACGCTCACATCCGAGACAACATCGCTAAACAGATAACGTTACGCTGCATCCGAAACATCGCAAACAACCGGATATAATGTATACGCTCACATCCGAGACAACATCGCTAAAACAACCGGATATAACGTATACGCTCACATCCGAGACAACATCGCTAAAACAACCAGATATAACGTTACGTCGATCGAACATCGCTAAAACAACCGGATAACGATACGCTCGCATCCGAGACGACATCGCTAAAACAACCGGATATAATGTATACGCTCACATCCGAGACAACATCGCTAAAACAACCGGATATAACGTATACGCTCACATCCGAGACAACATCGCTAAAACAACCAGATATAACGTATACGCTCGCATCCGAGACAACTTCGCTAAAACAACCGGATATAACGTGTACGCACACATCCGAGATATCATCATCATCATCATCAGGTGCCCTGCCGCATGGCGTTGGCGACCATGGACTTCCAACCATCTCTATCTCTCGTTGCCCCCAGCATCTCCCCCACCCTCTTCATCCCCAGCCACTCTGCAAGTCCGTCCAGCATACTCTCCCTGGGTCTACCTGGTGCTCTCTTTCCCTCCAGCTTTCCCGTTGTGACCAGGTGCTCCAAATCCCCCTTCCTCATAAAATGGCCTATAAATGTTGCTTGTCTTTTCCTAATCTTCCTTATGAGTGATCTATTTGTGTCTGCCTCCATCAAGACTGTCTCGTTTGTTTTCTTTGCTGTCCATGGAACTCTCAACATTCTTTTGAGAAACCACATCTCGGCTGCCTCGATCCTGCTCAGCCAGCTACTGCGACCAAAATCAAAATTAAATTCAAAATAGCAACATGGAATATAAGAACAATGCTACATCCGAGACAACATCGCTAAAATAACCGGATATATACGTGTACGCACACATCCCAGACATCATCGCTAAAACAACCGGATATATACGTGTACGCACGCGCACGGGAGAGAACCTTGCTGGCAGGCAGAAGACCTTCAGAAGCCTGGCTTGGCATTGTTATGAAAGATAAAATGCGGTAGGTGTAGGGGTTAGATAAACTGCCGACACCTTGCTCTTGAACTTCTAAACCTTCTTCCTCTGCCAGATCACAGATCTACATGCCGCTTGTGTGCTAGGTCTGTATGTACCTGCAGGGAAAAGGCTACACCACAGACATAGACAGGGAGACAGGTAACTTACGTCGCCAACTGAGCTACCGTCACCAAAGAGAATAGTGCTTACTACATTGGCTTACTCTCTTTGCCAACACCTCGTTATGAAGTTGCTGCGAACCACAGGGCTCCGGGAGCACACAGATTTTTTGAATAGCGCTGCTCCATCTTTCAACTTCTTTTAAATTCAAATATATGGCAAGTATATCAGAAAAAAAAACCAAACCCAGAAAAATTATCAGAAGTCAGTTTACAGATTATTCTAACAGAGATGTTTACGATAAATAATTCCGAAGACTAACTTCAGAAAACTAAAAATGAGCAAAATGCTCCGACCCTGGACACTCACATTGTACGAGCGTAAAAACACGAAAATAGAATCAGAACGCGTATTCAATACGACCAGACAAGACAGGCGCAGATTTTCGGTCTACTGGCGTTTGTCAGGCGTGAACGTAAGATCAAACAAACGAACAAACACCAATACAAAACTTACGAGAGAAAAAGGCTGAAACTTCCCTGCTGCTTCGTCCAGTGGGAGAAAAGGACTGTAGTCCTTTTGTATTTGGTGTTTGTTCGTTTGTGATCTTACATTTACACTTGACAAAGGCCAGTTGGCCGAAAATTTGCTCCTGTCTTGTCTGGTTGTATTGAATACACGTTCTGATTCTATTTTCGTGTTTTTTTTTTTCTTTCTGGTTACTGTTCGCTTGAACGCAGGCAGTCGCGCTTGTGTTGGATTTATTACACACATTGTACTCAAAGGGAAATAATCTATCACCACATTACGGCTTTTGGATCCCCCCGCGGTCCGCCAGAGTCGTACAGGTGCTGCACTGTTGTACTAATCACCAGGTGCCTCCACCTCTGACAGTTGTGGGTAGGGGTGGAGTGCCTGGGTTGTGGCAACGTTTACTGCCATGTTGTTAGTCCATTAATTTCTTACACTGTCAGCCCTTTCTCTCTTTCCTTTGTACTGCTTTCTAGAGGGTGGACTTTGATGTCGATTGGGTCACCACGTTGATACTGCAGTGTCATTTATAGAGAGGGTTTGTAAGTTTTCCTGATGTTGTTTCAGTGTATAAAGGTGTTAATTCAACAGACAAGGAGGAGAGCTGGACCCCAGTAGCTCAGTTGGTTTGAGCGTCGGATTCACATGCTAATGGTTGTGGGTTCGAATCCCGGGGTGCGCTATATTACAACTGGCCTTTTCACTGCTCCATCTTAACATCATTGTTGTTCTGGTGGTGTCAGTGTAGGATTAGATAAGTCCCCCCTTCCCCCACTTCCCTGGGATGGTTATCCCCGTCGGCCATATCACCTGACGTGGGTGCTGACGTAAAAACTGAACCAAATCAATCAATCAGACAACGAGGAGTCGATGTTGATGTCGACTTAGACCATGAGTTTGTTCACACAGACCAAGAGTTTGTTCACACAGACCAAGAGTTTGTTCACACAGACCTGAGTTTGTTCACACATACCTGAGTTTGTTCACACAGACCATGAGTTTGTTCACATAGACCTGAGTTTGTTCATACAGACCATGAGTTTGTTCACATAGACTGTGAGGTTGTTCACATAGACCTTGAGTTTGCTCACACAGACCTGAGTTTGCTCACACAGACCATGAGGTTGTTCACACAGACCTTGAGTTTGCTCACACAGACCATGAGTTTGCTCACACAGACTTTGAGTTTGTTCACATAGACCTTGAATTTGATCACATAGACCATGAGTTTGCTCACATAGACCATGAGTTTGCTCACACAGACTTTGAGTTTGTTCACATAGACCTTGAGTTTGCTCACATAGACCATGAGTTTGCTCACATAGACCATGAGTTTGCTCGCACAGACTTTGAGTTTGTTCACATAGACCTTGAGTTTGCTCACATAGACCTTGAATTTGCTCATATAGACTTGAGTTTGCTCACATAAACCGTGAGTTTGCTCACATAGACCTTGAGTTTGCTCACATAGACTTGAGTTTGCTCACATAGACCATTAGTTTGCTCACATAGACCTTGAGTTTGCTCACATAGACTTGAGTTTGCTCACATAGACCTTGAGTTTGCTCACATAGACCTTGAGTTTGCTCACATAGACTATGAGTTTGTTCACACAAGCCGTTAATTTGCTCACGTAGACTATGAGTTTGTTCACACAAGCCGTTAATTTGCTCACGTAGACTATGCGTGTGCTGAGTAGTTTGGTTTTTGGTTTAGTTCAGTTTTTACGTCGGCACCCCACCTCAGGTGATATGGCCGACGGGGATAACGATCCCAGGGAAGTGGGGGAAGGGGGGACTTATCTAATCCTATACTGACACCACCAGAACAACAATGATGTTAAGATGGAACAGTGAGAAGGCCAGTTGTAATGTAGCGCGCCCCGGGATTCGAATCCACAACCATTAGTATGTGAATCCGACGCTCAAATCAACTGAGCTATTGAAGCCCGCCTGTGCTGAGTAGACAATCTATAGTGCTATTTATATCCGCCATGGGTTATATTTACACACACGCATAGCGACAGACCAGAGGTTTAGGCTTGCTTGTTATCATCCTCCAGCTTATCGGAGTCAGGGCTGACAAAATAAATCGCTTTAAGATAGTCCAGGGTTTCGTCCCTTTTCTCCTCGTTCTTTGTCTCTGTCTGTCTGTCTGTCTCTCTGTCTCTGTCTCTCTCTCTCTCTGTTGTGTGTGTGTGTGTGTTGTGTATGTGTGTGTGTGTCTGTGTTTATGTGGGGTGTGTGTGTGTTTGTGTGTGTCTGTGTGTTTGTGTGTTTGTGTGTGTGTGTTTGTGTGTGTGTGTGTTTGTTTGTGTGTGTGTGTGTGTGTGTGTGTGTGTGTGTGTGTGTGTGTGTGTGTGTGTGTGTGTGTGTCTGTCTCTTCCCTCTCTCTTTATCTCTCTCTCTCTCTGTCTCTCTGTGTTTCTGATTGTTTTTGTGTGTCTGTGTGTGTTTATGTGTGTGTGTGTCTCCTCCCTCCCCCTTTCTCTATGTGTGTACAAAAAAATATATGTATAAATAATATATATACACACACACACATATATATATATATATATATATACATACATACATATATATATAATATATATATATATATATATATATATATGTATATATATATATATATATATATGTCTGTGTGTGTGTGTATGCGTGTGTGCGCGCGCGCGCGCCAAGTAAACTCACTAAACGTACTTCCTCTCACGATGTCAGTGTAGCGTAGCAAGGATTAGCTGTATAACAAGTCCAGTGGGGCCTGTAGCTACTACCCTTGAGTAATAAGGTGTTCTGAAGTTTGAAAGTTTGAAGCTGTATGTCGTTCGTTGCCTCCATAGTGTCTGTGTGTCTGTGTGAGTATCTGGCCGACTGTGTGTCTGTTCATACTTGGGGTTTTTCTGTTTGTCTGCGTGTGTGTATAGGGCTCAGTCTTTGCCCGCCCTTCCTTGTCTCTAGCTCAGTCTGTTATGTCCATTCTTTTGTTTCTCCTGTCTCTGTCATCTGTCTGGCTGTCTTTCTAAATGTACTAAAAGCGCATCGCGCTACATCTATACAGCTTGGTTAGTTTATGTAAGAAATTGTGGACAGGTTTTCTGCAGGCTTAACCCTTTGACTCCCGCACCCTATCCACCAACGGTAAAAACTTAACCCTTTGACTCCCTCACCATACCCGCCAGCTTCCTGCAGGATGTTGGTGGATAGGGTGAGGGAGTGAAAGGGTTAAGTTGGTTTTTTTTTTTTGCTTTACCAGCGTGGTTGACAATGCGGGATGCTGGTGGGCAGGGTGCGGGAGTCAAAGGGTTAAGTTTTGTGCCGTGGTTATTCTGGATTTTCTCCATCACACGGCACCAGTGGCGTCAGAGCGCGGAGACGTCATCTTGAGACACTGAAACTGAAACTGAAACTGTGTTCTTTGCAATGACTCATTTTAAGTTATTCAAATGAGATAGGCATCATGCTTGACCCCCCTACCCGCTTAAAAATTGAAGTTTCTACCATTTCATTTATTTTTACTTTTTTTTAAAAAACTACTTCAGCAAGTAAAGGTTTAGCACAGGTTCTAAACGAACAGAATCCGTGCATGGTTTTACAATATCACTTTTAGCTTATCGGCTTCGTTCCATTTGTGAGCATCTTTTTACTTCAATAACCGAAAGCGGTTTTTCGCGTAATTGGCAACTTAGGGATGCACGGGGAGGTGTTTTTTGTCCCCTGTCACAGCAGTTCTTGGGTTGTCCTGTGAGAGAGACACCATTGTTTTTATCTCTCATTCTTCCACTGCCAGTACCAGACTCGGTGTTAGAGCTGTGGGTTTTAAGATTTGTTGTCTCGAGTTCAGACCCTGACCTGACATAAAAAGTCTCATTCCTTGCCAATCTTGATCTCAGTGTAGGCTTAACGCTTACCAGTCTTTCTGATCATGTCCTTGCTAAGTGTTCGGTATTCTAAAACTCAGGGCTTCCAATTTTCCGATTTTTCTCGGAAATCCAAGAAAATCCACAGGCTTCCTCCGAGAAAAAAACAAAGTGCTTTCCGAGAAAAAAAATCGACTGAATTTATATTTCCTGCTAAATACTCGAAACAGTCTGTGAATCTGTCGTATCAGACGACGAAATTTCGGTAAGGGGGATAAATCCGGTATCACTTTCCGTTTAAGTCACTTCCGGTGTTTTTTGTTTGTCAGGCACGACCTGTTTTCAGAACTGACTGCAAAACTTTTGAAGACTGTGACCATGTCTCAAGCCGATTTTCTGGAGAGAGGGTCTGCCGCAGCAAAAACGTTTGACAAAGACTGCAAAAATAAGCGGTGTTAGGAGTGGATTTCACGAAAAATTGATGTCATGGAAATGAGTACATGGCTTTCAAAAATAACAGAGGCTGGCACAGCATACTGTGTCTTGTGCTGCTGTGAAGCTGATTAACCTTTTGACTCCTGCGCCTTGTCCACAGCATCGTGCTAGGTCAACCATGCTAACAAAGCAAAATCTTAATCCTTTGATTCCCTCACCCTATCCACCAGCTTCCTGCGGGAAGCTGGTGGATAGGGTGAGGCAGTCAAAGAGTAAAATGATATTTTTTTGCAGTTAGTGGACAGGGTGCGGGTGTCAAAAGGTTAAAATAACTATAGTTCAGCAGGCATCCACAAACTTACAGACCATTTCAAGTCGAAGAAGAACCATATGAGGCAGAAAACTGCAAAGAACCGTGAAGTTGGTCAGTCTGGGTTGTTGCTTAATGTTTGTTGGAGCATCATCATCATCAGGTGCCCTGCCGCATGGCGTTGGCGATCATGGACTTCCACATGTCTCTATCTCTCGTTGCCCTTAGCATCTCCCCCACCCTCCTCGTCCCCAGCCACTCAGCAAGTCCGTCCAGCATTTTCTCCCTGGGTCTACCTGGTGCTCTCTTTCCCTCCAGCTTTCCCGTTGTGACCAGGTGTTCCAAATCCCCCTTCATCATAAAATGGCCTATAAATGTTGCCTGACTTTTCCTAATCTTCCTTATGAGTAATCTACTTGTGTCTGCCTCCATCAAGACTGTCTTGTTTGTTTTCTTTGCTGTCCATGGAACTCTCAACATTCTTCTTAGAAACCACATCTCGGCTGCCTCAATCTTCTGGCTTTGCTTGTTGACTGTCCATGCCTCACATCCGTACAACATTATCGGTTTTATATACCATTCAAGAACTCTCTTCCTGATGTTAATTGATGCTTTTCATCTTCTTGAATGCTGTTTTGGCCTGGCCAATTCTGCCGGCTATTTCTGATGTGCATCTACCGTCTGATGAAATGATCGTTTCCAGGTATTTGAATTTATCAACATGTGTCAAGGTTGTGCCATTTGCTGTTATTTTGCATGAGGGGATTTCATGTTTTTTACTGATCACCATGACTTCAGTCTTCCTGCTGTTTAGTTCCAGCCCCTTACCTTTGCTTTCTATTTCTAGTATATTCACAAGGTTTTGTAGGTCCATTTCATTTTCTGCAATTAGCACGGTGTCATCTGCGTATCGAATGTTGTTTATCATTTTCCCTCCAACCTTTAATCCAGGGTCTTCTTCTAGGTTTCTCATGATGTTTTCGCTGTAAAGTGAAAACAGTCTGCTGACTCCTCTTTTGATGTTTTGGAAAGGGCTTACATTGTTTTCTATTCTCATTGCAGCTGTTTGTTCCCAGTACATATTTCTGATTATTCGTAGATCTTTTCCATCAACATTGAGTCTCTCCAGTTGGTTGATCAATTCATCATGTCTTACCCGATTGAAAGCCTTGGTATAGTCAACAAAGCATAAATACAAATCCTTATTCATCTCAGTTGACCTCTCTATGATAGTTCTTAGGATGTATATGGCATTAATAGTTCCTTTCCCTTCCACAAACCCACACTGTTCTTCTGCTATTTCTCTTTTGATTCTATTCCTTGTCCTCATCATGATTATTCTTAACAGGATTGTTTGTTACATGATCATCAAACTGATTGTGCAATGGAGTTCGCATTCTATAGCCCCTATCTTCTTTGGAAATGCAATGAAAATTGATTTTGACATACCTTTGGGGATTTTTCCAGTGTCTTAAATTTCATCTAGGAGGACTGTTATTTTTTCTATGCCAAATTCCTCCAGAGCTTCAATCATCTCTGTAGTAATGTTGTCTGGTCCTGGGGCTTTTCCTGGTTTCATCTTTGTCAGTGCCGCTCTAACTTCATCTTTCATTATGGGTGGTTCTTCAGAGTTCTTTTTTATAATGTGTTCTTCGTTTTTGTTATCCTCAAAAAGGTCTTTAATGTACTCTCCC
>JAPXFY010000014.1:29351282-29431282 GCA_030674185.1 Monoplex corrugatus | reverse complement strand
ATCATGCACATACACACATGCACACACATACACATATATATATATACACATGCACATACACAAACACACACCACACACAAACGCACGCATACACACACACACATACACAGGTATACACACACCACACACACACACACAACACACAAATGCACATACACAGATACACACGCACACACACACACGTAAACACACACACACACGCATACACACACACACACACACACGCATACACACACACACACACATACACAGTGCGATAAAATGGACAGTACTGAAATCATGATGGACTATACCAAAGAAATAAGAGGGAAGCAGGGAGAATTTTTATAATATTAATCAAAGAACATAACTCTTGAGAGTCAACTAGGAATTATCTCCCATGTTATAGAACTTCTCAAATCTAGCTGTTGTTAGATTTTAGTTTTGTTATCTTTGGTTTCCTTAGCCAAGCGTTTCATGTTTAACTCATTGTTGGCTTCTAAACTCATCGTTCTTGATTGTACACTTACCTGCATTAGTGTTTCTACCATTTATATAGCAAGTAACATGTCTACCATCGCTTGCCTTACTGTGAAATATTGAACGTTTTGATCTAGTTTTCAGTCTTTTCTGCCGCTGGACGAAGCAGTGGGGAAGTTTTTATCTTTTTCTTCTAATTTTTTGTATTTGGTGTTTGTTCGTATGTGATCATACGTTTACGCTTGACAGTTGGCCGAAAATTTGCGCCTGTCTTGTCTGGTTGTATTAAAAATACGCGTTCTGATTCTATTTTCGTGGTTTTTTTTTTCTGGTTCCTTTTTGCTTGAAGGCACTTGTTTTGGTTTTAATTTAGTTGATTGAACTCGTATATGTAGCCTGATGAGGCACTTCTGAATCATGATGTAAATCCTCTTCCTTCTCCTCGTCCTCCATCTCTGTCTCTCTCCCTCTCTCTCTCCCTCCCTCCCTCTGTCTGTCTCCCTCTCGCTCTCTGTCTCCCTCTCTCTCTCCTCTCTCTCTTCTCTCTCTCTCTCTCTTCTCCCTCTCTCTCTTCTCTCTCTCTCCCTCCCTCTCTCTCTCTCTGTCTCTCTCTGTCTCTCTGTGTCTCTCTCTCCCCCTTTCTCTCTGTCTCTCTCTGTCTGTCTCTCTCCCTCTCTTTGTCTCTCTCTGTTGTTATGTTTAACCCTTTGACACACGCAACCTGTCCACCAGCATCTTGCATGTCAACCATGCTAACAAAGCAAAATCTTAACCCTTTGATTCCCTCACCCTGTCCACCAGCTTATTGCAGGAAGCTGATGGATAGGGTGAGGAAGTCAGAGGGTTAAGTTTTGCAGTTGGTGGATAGGGTGCGGGAGTCAAAAGAGTTAATATCTTTTCCGCTAAGTGATATTAGAGCGGGAAACTAGTGAAAGAGGGGGAATGTATGTTTGTGTGTGGGGGGGGAGGGGAGGGGTGTTGGCGGGGGGGGGGGGAGGGTCACCACGTCACGTGGGGGTCGGTACAAGAGGCAGCTTGCAGCAAACCAAAAACTTTTCCAGCGCGGAGCTTTATACTACTAGAACAGATCAGACCCCCCGAACAAGGTTAGCTAGCCTATCAAGCCCTCTCTGCTCGGCCGGGCTGTTGAATAAACCGAGATATGTCACGGCAAACTTAATCCTGCGGTTGTCAGCTTTACAGCTCTCGACACGAACTTCTCGATCTCTGGCTATTGTTCAGGCGCGTCGAGCTGCACGTTATTCGAGGTGGGAAACGCTTTTTCCCCTTCGTTCTAACCAGGATGCTCTACTCAGGTTGCTGGCAAAGGAGCCCAGACGTGTTCCTGTTTCGCTTGCTTTCTATTCTTCTCATTCTGGTTTTAATTGTCTCTTTCTCTGTCTGTCTGTCTGTCTGTCTGTCTGTCTCTCTCTCTCTCTCTCTCTCTCTCTCTCTCTTATTTCTGTGTGTGTGTGTGTGTGTGTGTGTGTGTGTGTGTGTGTGTGTGTCTTCCTTTCTGTGTGTGTGTGTTGTGTGTGTGTGTGTGTCTGTCTGGTGTCTGTGTGTGTGCGTGTATGGAGGGGGAGTAAGTGGTGAAGGTGTGTGTGTTTGTGTGTGTGTGTGTGTGTGTGTGTGTGTGTGGAGGAGAGTAAGTGGTGAGGGTGTGTGTGTGTGTGTGCACGCGCGCGCGCGCGTATGTGAGCATGCACAAGCCTCATCGTTTGCTGAAACAGTCATTCACCTGATTCTAGCCGTAATATGATGTAAAAGTAAGCAAACATAAAGAGAGACGAAGCAGCCAGACAAAAATAAACGAACAGCATCAATGACTGTGCGTTTTCTAGATTCACTGTTGATTCCTGGGTTCCAGAAACATGAAAAGGTATTCAGTACAGTTAATCCTTATTATCTTTGTGAAGATGTCTGTGGTATATCCTGACAGTGAGTTAGAAGTGTAGGAGCCACCTCCCCCCCCCCTCCACTTCACAGTTCTCTCTCTGTTTCACTTTTGGTTCCTGCAAGACAGCTTCTTTGCATTTGGAACAGTCCCCCCTCACCCCCCAATTCGAGAGTTGCCGAGAGGTGAGAGAGAGAGAGAGAGAGAGAGAGAGAGAGAGAGAGGTGGTGTGTGAGTAGATGGGGGTGTGTGTGTGTGTGTGTGTGTCTGTGTTTATTCCTTTTGCGATATACCATTCAGGTAGGGTCCCTCCCCCATCCCATCCCGTTAGTACGTCGGATTTTTTTTTTCAGTATATACAATATCCCCAGGAAAACCATGGACAAAAGAAAGGCTGTTGTACGGATGCGAGGCGTGGACAGTCAGCAAGCAAAGCCAGAGCGGGATTGGGGCGGCCGAGATGTGGTTTCTCGGAGGAGTGTTGAGAGTTTCATGGACAGCAAAGAAAGCAGGCGAGACAGTCTTGATGGAGGCAGACAGACGCAGGTGTATTGCTCATAAGGAGGATTGGGAAAAGACATGCGGCATTTGTAGGCCATTTTGTGAGGAAGGGGGATTTGGAGCACCTGATCACAACGGGAGAGCTGGAGGGAAAGAGAGCGCCAGGTAGACCCAGGGAGAGAATGCTGGACGGACTTGCAGAGTGGCTGGGGATGAGGAGGGTGGGGGAGATGCTAGGGGCAACGAGAGATAGAGATGGTTGGAAGTCCATGGTCGCCAACGCCATGCGGCAGGGCACCTGATGATGTTGATGACAATGTCCCCGCTGTCTGGAAATTCTCTACTAATATTTCCTGTTTTCTGTCATTCTTCATTGTTTCTGCCTTGTTCCTTTGGTTTCTGTCATCTCTATCTTCCATTTTCTGCCTTGCTGGTCCATTCACCTGTATATGTGTTCCATAAAGCCTTGCTTATGTACTCCATGGATTGATAATTGGGCACATGTATTAACTGCAGTTTTGGCTCCAAGGAAATGTGATGTGCAGAAGCAGTATAAGTAAAAAGTTATCGTATGTATTTCAGAGTCCTTAGTTATGTTTATATCTTGTATTCAGGTTTGGTTTTTCATCCCTCATCATCATCATCATCAGGTGCCCTGCCGCATGGCGTTGGCGACCATGGACTTCCATCCATCTCTATCTCTCGTTGCCCCTAGCATCTCCCCCACCCTCCTCATCCCCAGCCACTCTGCAAGTCCGTCCAGCATTCTCTCCCTGGGTCTACCTGGTGCTCTCTTTCCCTCCAGCTTTCCCTTGTGACCAGGTGCTCCAAATCCCCTTTCCTCATAAAATGACCTATAAATGTTGCCTGTCTTTTCCTAATCTTCCTTATGAGTGATCTACTTGTGTCTGCCTCCATCAAGACTGTCTCGTTTGTTTTCTTTGCTGTCCATGGAACAGTCAACATTCTTCTTAAAAACCGCATCTCGGCTGCTTCAATCTTGTTCTGGCTTTGCTTGTTGACTGTTTACGCCTCACAACTGTATAACATTATCGGTTCTATATACCATGCAAGGACTCTCTTTCTGATGTTAATTGATAGGCATTTGTTGGTAAGAATGCTTTTCATCTTCTTGAATGCTGTTTTGGCTTGGCCGATCCTGCCAGCTATTTCCGATGTGCATCTGCCGTCTGATGAAATGATCGTTCCCTTGACGGTAAATTTGGCGGAATGGTTGACACTAGAGGCATGTCCTTACATCGTGCGCGCGAACGCATTGATATGTATGCACTGAATTTTCTTTTCTAGTTTTTGTTTCTGGATCGATGAGATGTGTATATTTTGCGATGGTTATACCCCAGTTTTATGGCTCAGTGGAGTCGGCCAGGCTATAAATAGTAATCAGTATAGTAACATTAATTCTGGGGGGTAAATCTTGAATTCTTATGCACTCATCATCAAGTGCCTTGTTAACTAAGGAATTTACCAAAGCCCGTATGTCTGTTATTAGCCCGCTGCATTCAAAGAATCCGAAGCGGACTACTAATTTTGTTCGTGTCTGTTTCTTTTTTGTGTGTTTGTCTGTCCCAGCAAGGGAGAAAACTCTCTCTCTCTCTCTCTTGCTCTTCCTTCGTTTTCAGTGTTGTTTGTGTTTCTATACTTCAGCGGCGGACTTTATTGCCGTACTCGGCGATAGCCTTGTTCTGTATGTGATGAGTGCACAGTCATGACCTTGCCCTGGCATTCAGCGATGTTGCCTGTTGCTGTCTCATTGCCCCTGGCCTGGTGCCGGTCCATGCATATGCGTGGGATCTCACAATGCCCCTCAATATAATATTTTTGATTTTTTGTTCTTTTCTTTTGTTACATGTAATGTATAATGTTACTGTATCTTCCCAGATTTCTTTAACTTTCTATGGCTGCAGCAATTCATTTGTAAGTTCTATACATTGTGAATACGGTTCATAAGCTTCTGCTTGTTGTATTCAGTGTCCTGTTGTATGCTGCAATGTTTTCCTTGAATCAAAAAAATCTGTTAAAAAAAAGTGCCTTGCCACATGGCGTTGGCGATCATGGCCCTCCATATCTTTCTATCCCTTGTTGCCGCAAGCACATCTTCCACCCTCTCTGTCTTCAGCCACTCTGCACTTCTGGGTCTACCTGGTGCTCTCTTTCCTTCCAGCTTTCCTGTTGTGATCAGGTGCTCCAATTCCCCTTTCCTCATAAAATGGCCTATAAATGTTGCCTGTCTTTTCCTAATCTTCATTATCAATGAATCTTCTTGTGTCTGCCTCCATCAAGACTGTCTCATTTGTTTTCTTTGCTGTCCAAGGAACTCTCAACATTCTTCTTAGAAACCGCATCTCGGCTGCCTCAATCTTGTTCTGGCTTTGCTTGTTGACTGTCCCCGCCTCACAACCGTATAACATTATCGGTTCTATATACCATTCGAGAACTCTCTTCCTGATGTTAATTGATAGGCATTTGTTGGTAAGAATGCTTTTCATCTTCTTGGATGCCTTTTTGTTTGGCCGATTCTGCTGGCTATTTCTGATGTGCATCTGCCGTCTGGTGAAATGATGGTTCCCAGATATTTAAACTTGTCATCCTGTCTCAAAGTTGTGCACTAGTTGCTATAAATGCCATGTGATGGAAACAGGATGGAGAATAGTTATGGCATCTCTTTCCCTCTCTCTCTCTCTGTGTTTCCCCTGCCCCCCCCCCCTCTCATCCTCTCTTTCAACCTATCTGTGTGTGTTTTCATCCTCTCTGTGTGTGTCTCTGTCTCTTTTAAATGAAAGTTTTCGTTTTTGTTTTTGCTCTCCTATTTACAGTACAATGCAATACAGTGCAGTACAACACAGCACCAGACAATACAATACCATACAACACAAACATTTGTAGTGCAGTGTAACAGTACAATACAATACAACACAATACAATTCAATGCTATAAAATACAATACAATACAATACAGACCATTAGAGTAAAATATACTACACCGCAATACAGTAGATGCAGGACAATACAATACAGTACGGCAGATACAATACAATACGATACGATACAGTACAATACAGTACAATACAATACAACACAATACAATATAATACAAACATTCTATCAGGTACATTGGTTTAAATTAACCTTTTGTCTACATTCTATTTTTAATTTTATTTGTTTATTTTATTTTTAATCTAAGTGAATTTTACTCTTTTCTCGCATTCTACAGTTTATTTTATTTTCATTTCGTTTTTTAAGGTTTATATTGTTTTATTGTATTTTTATTGTATTCTTAATAGTCTGTTTTACTTTATTTAATTTTGTTCTGTTTTGTTCATTTTACTTTATTTTTCATTTACGTTGTTCAGTATTGCCTGGTTCTGTTTAACTGTTGTTGTTTTTTTTTTTATTCTAATTCTGTTTTATTCATTTTATTTTATTTTACTTTCCATTTATATCGTTCAGCATTGCTTGCTTCCATTTTACTTTATTTAATTTTATTGTTTTACTCATTATTATATTTTTCATTTACATTGTTCACTATTCCTTGGTTGTTTTACTTTATTCAATTCTGTTCTATTTCATTCATATAACTTGTTTTGTTTTTTCATTTACATTGTTCAGTATTGCTTGGTTCTAATTTTCTTTAGTTTTCACTTACATTGTTCATTATTGCTTAGCTCTTGTTTACTTTATTTTTCATTTATTTACGTTATCTTAGTTTTCATTTCCATTGTTCAGTATTACTGGGTTCTATTTTACTGTATTTTATTTTTCATTTATATTGTTCAATATTACTTGGTTCTTGTTTATTTTATTTTATTTTTCATTTATTTACTTTATCTTAGATTTCATTTCCATTGTTCAGTATTAATGGGTTCTATTTTACTGTATTTTATTTTTCATTTATATTGTTCAATAATACTTGGTTCTTGTTTATTTAATTTTTCATTTATTTACTTTATCGTATTTTTCATTTCCATTGTTCAGTATTGTTTGGTTCTAGTTTATTTTATTTTATTTTTCATTCACATTGTTCAATATTGCTTGGTTCTTGTTTACTTTATTTCATTTTTCATTTATTTACTTTATCATATTTTTCATTTCCATTGTTCAGTATTGTTTAGTTCTAGTTTATTTTATTTTGAAATTTCATTTACATTGTTCAGTATTGCTTGGTTCTTGTTTACTTTATTTCATTTTTCATTTATTTACTTTATCGTGTTTTTCATTTCCATTGTTCATATTGTTTGGTTCTATTTATTTCAATTTTCAATTTTCATTTACATTGTTCAGTAATGCTTGGTTCTTGTTTACTTTATTTCATTTTTCATTTCTTTACTTTATCGTATTTTTCATTTCCATTGTTCAGTATTGTTTGGTTCTATTTTTATTCAATTTTCAATTTTCATTTACATTGTTCAGTAATGCTTGGTTCTTGTTTACTTTATTTCATTTTTCATTTCTTTACTTTATCGTATTTTTCATTTCCATTGTTCAGTATTGTTTGGTTCTAGTTTATTTTATTTTGAATTTTCATTTACATTGTTCAGTATTGCTTGGTTCTTGTTTACTTTATTTTATTTTTCATTTACATTGTTCAATATTATTTGTCCCCCTCCCATCCCCCAGCCACCCACGCAAAGTCCACCATTGAATGTCAGCCATGTTCATTTCTGACTCGGTCTGTCGCGATTATCAGTAAAATGTCGCACGACTCTGCTCCCAAAGGCAAAGATAGTGGGAGGTTTTTCGTGTTTAACGTTTTATCGGTGAAATTGTTGCGTCAGTTCATCCGGTATTTAATTCGGTGCAGGGTTGGGATTCTGTCATATCTATTTGAAAAGGTGTACGTGTGTTTTGTGTACTCTTTATTGAACAGGGCGGTTTGGCTGATGGCTTGTTTGTTTCCTGGCTCGTTTATTGGTTTATTGCTGGCTTGTTGGGTGTGTGTGTATGTTGTGTGCGTGTGTGTGTGTGTGTTTGTGTGTGTGTGTGTGTGTGTTGTGTGTGTGTGTTGTATGTATATGTGTGTGCGTGTGTTGTGTATGTGTGTGTGTGTTTGTGTGTATGTTTGTGTCTTTCTCTGTGTGTTTCTCTCTCTCTCTCTCTCTCTATATATATATATATATATATTATATATATATAGATATATATGTGTATATATATATATATACATATCTATATAATATATGTACACATATATATTATATTATATTATATTATATTACATTATATTGTATTATATCATATTATATGTATATGTGTGTGTGCGCGCGTGTGCATGTATACATGTCTGGATTTATACATACATTAAACAAACAAGCGCGTGCATGAGTGTATGTGTATATGCAAGCGCATATGTGCGTGTACACACGTGTATTTTGAGAAACCGAAACGAAGAGAGAGAGAGAGAGAGCGAGACAGAAACGAAGAGAGACAGAGACAGAGAGAGTGTTTCTCTCTCTCTCTCTCTCTTTCTCTCTCTGTGAGACAGACAGATAGGTGTAATTCTTGGTTCTGCACACGTTTCCTGTTTGTGTGTAGTGTAACCTCGTTTGCCAAGAAAACGAACACTGGAAACTCCGCAAACAAACGCATCACTCGACGCTACTCACTCCAACTCACAGTTTGCGGGCTGTTCTTGTGAACTGGGCCAGCCAGACCAGACTGCAAACTGCTCACGTCTTATTGTCTAACACCTTGATATTTTAACCCATTCACTTCTAACCTCATCCAACAGCTTCCATTAGTTTATTGCAGCTGATAGAAGCTGGTGGGTAGGGTCAGGGAGTGAAAGAGTTAATGTTTAGGAACCCATTGCAGACACACACACACGCAGAGGACATACACACAATCACACACACACACACACACACACACACACACACACACCACATCACACACACACACACAAAAGGCATACACACACTATTACACACACACACACAGGCATACACACACTATTACACAAACACACATATACACACACACATACACAGACACACACACAGACTGAGGCATACACACAAAATTACACACAGTCTCTCTCCTCACACACACACACACACACACACACACACACACACACACACACACAGAGGCATACACACACAATTACACACTCTCACACACACAGAATCTCTCTCACACACACACACACACAGGCATACACACAATTATACACACACACACACAACACACACACACACACACACACACACACACACACACACACACTACCCCACACACAATTACACACACTCACACTCACAGTCACACACACACCAAATTTGCACGCACACACACTCACACAAACATCACACACTCACCACACACACACTCATACACACACACACACACACACACCACACACACACACACACACACACACACACACACACACACACCACACACACACACAGACACACACACACTTTTTTTTTGAATATCCAAAATCAGTGAATCTCATGCAAATGGGTTATTTTTTTCTTCTAAAAACGATTGATGAGACCAAAGGGTTAATTGCAGGAACTGGGAATCTGTAGGATATGAGTGATGGAAAAGTAAGAGTGATAATGGTGTACAGGAACTGGATGGAAGCTGAGGGATACAAGTAGAGGGAGTGAAATGAGGTTAATTACAGGAAGCTGGTGGACAGGGTGAGGGGTGACATTTAGGTTAATTACAGGAAGCTGGTGGACAGGGTGAGGGAGTGAAGGTTTTAAGTGAAGGATGTGGGATGAAGAAGTGAAAGGTTAATTTACAGGAAGCTGGTGGACAGGGTGAGGGAGTGACAGAAGTTTTAAAGCTGATGAAGGATGTGGTATGAAGAAGTGAAAGAGTTAATTTACAGGAAGCTGGTGGACAGGGTGAGGGAGTGAAGGTTTTAAAGTGATGAAGGATGTGGGATGAAGAAGTGAAAGAGTTAATTACAGGAAGCTGGTGGACAGGGTGAGGGAGTGACAGAAGTTTTAAAGGTGATGAAGGATGTGGGATGAAGAAGTGAAAGAGTTAATTTACAGGAAGCTGGTGGACAGGGTGAGGGATGTGAAGGATGAAGTTGTTGAAAGTGAGTTAATTTACAGGAAGTGGTGGACAGGTGAGGAGTGACAGAAGTTTTAAAGGTGATGAAGGATGTGGGATGAAGAAGTGAAAGAGTTAATTTACAGGAAGCTGGTGGACAGGGTGAGGGAGTGAAGGGGTTTTAAAGTGATGAAGTTAAGATAAATGTGATAAGAATGAAGTATACAGAAGGGGAAGGTGAGAAAGATTTAAAGGTGAGAAGTGGGGATGAAGAAGGAAAGAGTTAATTACGGAGCTGTGGACAGGTGGTGGTTTTAAAGGTGATAAGGATGGGGATGAAGAAGTGAAAGAGTTAATTTACAGGAAGCTGGTGGACAGGGTGAGGGAGTGAAGAGTTTTAAAGTGATGAAGGATGTGGGATGAAGAAGTGAAAGAGTTAATTTACAGGAAGCTGTGGACAGGGTGAGGGAGTGAAGGGGTTAAGGATGTGGGATGAGAAGTGAAAGAGTTAATTACGGAAGCTGGTGGACAGGTGTATAGAAGGATGTGGGATGAGAAGTGAAAGAGTTAATTTACAGGAAGCTGGTGGACAGGGTGAGGGAGTGACAGAAGTGTTAAGTGATGAGGATGTGGGATGAAGAAGTGAAAGAGTTAATTTACATGAAGCTGATGGACAGGGTGAGGGAATGAAGGGGTTAACCCTTTGACTCCCTCACCCTATCCACCAACTGCGAAAACTTAACCCTTTAATTCCCTCACCCTATCCACCAACTGCGAAAACTTAACTCTTTGATTCCCTCACCCTATCCGCCAACTGCAAAAACTTAAACCCTTTGATTCCCTCACCCTATCCACCAATGCAATCTTAACCCTTTGTTCATCATCTATCTCAATAACCCTTTGATTCCTCACCCTATCCACCAACTGCAAAACTTAACCTTTGATTCCCTCACCCTATCCACCAACTGTGAAAACTTAACCCTTTGATTCCCTCAACCTATCCACAACTGCAAAAACGTAACCCTTTGATTCCCTCACCCTATCCACCAACTGTGAAAACTTAACCCTTTGATTCCCTCAACCTATCCACCAACTGCAAAAACTTAACCCTTTGATTCCTTCACCCTATCCACCAACTGCAAAACTTAACCCTTTGATTCCCTCGCCCTATCCACCAATGCAAAAACTTTACCCTTTGATTCCCTCACCCTATCCACCAACTGCAAAAACTTAACCCTTTGATTTCTTCACCCTATCCACCAGCTTCCTGCAGGAAGCTGGTGGATACGGTGAGGGAATCAAAGGGTTAAGTAATTTGCTTTGCTAGAATGCTTGACAGTGCAGGATGCTGATGGACAGGGTGCGGAAGTCAAAGGGTTAAGTCTTCAAGTTTGAATAATTGCGGACGACGGTCGACTGCGTGTTATCAGTTGTGAGACAGTGCAGGTGGGAAAAGGTATGGTAGTAGGGATGTGAAGTATTGGGGCTGTCTGTGGAAAAAAAATAGGCTGCCAGATGGCGAGTTACCTTGACGAAGGAGCTGATCCATTGATAAAAGTAAAAGCCCTGAGCTGTGTTGCATACATACACAAGCCAAGCTCAAAATTCCGCTGCGATGGAAGAACATACATGTAGTGAGCGTTATTATTCTGTTACTCTGTTATTGTTGCTTAAAGCCCAGCCGACCGCGTAGAGCCATGTCAGGGATATGACTGTTTCAAAACCGTACACAATATTTCAACAGCAAATAATTAAATAAATAAATGAACGAATGAATAAATAAGTAAAATAATAAATTAATAAAAAAAAATATAAAAAGGAAAATAAATTCAGTACACATATCAATGCATTCTCGCACATAATCTAAAGAGATGTCCCTGGTGTTGACCACTCTGTCCAATTTATCACACAGGGGATTTACATGTAAGCATCATACCTGAACATAAATTTAAACATAAATAAGAACACTAAAACATATATAAAAACGGGCCTAAATTACCTGAAATTGCTTTCCTCAGAGTAAAAAATGCACATAATACATGTACCCAATCATGAATCCTAAGAAAAAGTGCGGAGGACTATTGAACACATACAGATGAATGGACCAGCAAGGCAGAAAATGATAGGAAGAAATGACAAAAAAAAACCACCTTCCCTGCTGCTTCGTCCGTGGAAATTTCAGTCTTTTTCTCTTAATTTTTGTATTTGGTGTTTTGACAAAGCCCGGTTGGCCGAAAATTTGCGCTGTCTTGTCTGATTATGTTAAATACGCGTTCTGGTTCTTATTAATTTTTTTTTCTGGTTTCTGTTTGCTTGAACGCGGGCATTCGCTCTTGTTGTGGATTTCTGTAGTGGATTATTGTTATTATTATTATCGCTAAGTAAAATGAAGACCTTGACGTCAAATAGCATTTCCCCATTTCGGGCCTTCCCGCTTGCTGCTGACCATCAGCTCTGTCGTCCCCTGACACTCATGATGGTACAAGTGGACAGATTACATGTGTCTTAACCCTTTGACTCCTGCGCCCTGACTACCAGTATCCTGAATTGTCAACTATGCTATCAAAGCAGAACCTTAACCCTTTGACTCCCTCACCCTGTCCACCAGCTTCCTGCAGGAAGCTGGTGAATAGGGTAAGCGAGACAAATGGCTATGTTTTTGCAGTTGGTGGACAGGGTACAGGAGTCAAAAGGTTAACATGAAACAGCCGAGGGTGCTGGATGGGACCCTGTCTCTCTCTGTGTGTGTGTGTCTCTCTCTCTGTCTGTCTGTCTGTCACTGTCTCTCTTTCTCTCTCTGTCGCTCTCTGTCTGTCTCTGTCGTTCTGTCTTTCTGTCTGCCTGTCTGTCTCGGTGTCTCGACTCACTCTCTGTCTGTCTGTCTGTCTGTCTGTCTCTCTGTCGCTCTCTGTCTGTCTCTGTCGCTCTCTGTCTGTCTTTCTGTCTGCCTGTCTGTTTGTCT
Organism: Monoplex corrugatus; assembly: GCA_030674185.1. NCBI lineage: Eukaryota > Metazoa > Mollusca > Gastropoda > Littorinimorpha > Ranellidae > Monoplex > Monoplex corrugatus. The sequence continues at coordinate 29,418,434 of JAPXFY010000014.1, read as the reverse complement.
GTCTCTTTCAATGTCTCGACTCTCTTTCTGTGTGTCACTGTCTCTGTCTGTTTCTCTTTCTCTCTCTCTCTCTCTCTCTCACACACACACACACTCACACACACCACACACACACACACACACACACACGCACAGAGAGAGAGAGAGAGGAGAGAGAGAGAGAGAGAGAGAGAGAGAGAGGAAGAAGAAGAAGAAGAGAAAGAAAGAAAGAAAGAAAGAAAAAAAGAAGCAGCAATAAAAGCTGAACAGGCGAGGGCAGAACTGAAGTGGGGGTTGGGGGTGGTTATGGGTGCTACACCGGCGGATGCTGTTCACAGTTCTAAGTAGTGTGTACACATGACTGACGACTTCACCCCGTGTCTGCCCGGGGTCTAAAGGACTCCCCGGACACGGGAAGAATTTGGTCTTCCGCGGACAGTTACTTCTTCTGCACAATAGGCAGCGTATGGTTTTTACCTTTGTTACCACGGCCCCCGTGTGAACACAGCGCTGTATTATGTGCTGTGGGATCACATCTGTTTTACGCTGTCATGACCAGGAGATCGTCACTAGCACTACCTCCAGTTAACTGAGAGGATCGGTCACTGACCCGTGAAGGAAAATATTAGTCTAGTGAATTCTTTGACTCCCGCACCCGGTCCACCAACATTCTTCATTGTCAACCATGCTGGCAAAGCAAAAACTTAATTTAAAAAAGACCTTTTGACTCCTTCACCCTTTCCACCGGCTTCCTTCAGGAAGGGTGAGGGGAGTCAAAGGGTTAAGTTTTTGCGGTTGTGGACAGAGTTGGTTTGGTTTGGTTTGGTTTGGTTTGGTTCAGTTTTTACGTCGACACCCACTCCAGGTGATATGGCCGACGGGGATAACCATCTCAGGGAAGTGGGGGAAGGGGGGGACTTATCTAATCCTACACTGACACCATCAAAACAACAATGATGTTAAGATGGGACAGTGAGAAGGCCAGTTTTAATGCAGCGCACCCCGGGATTCGATCCCACAACCATTAGTATGTGAATCCGATGCTTAAACCAACTGAGCTTTGGGGGCTTGTGGACAGAATGCGGGAGTCGTCATCATCATCATCATCATCAACATCATCATCATCATCATCATCATCATCATCATCATCATCATCATCATCATGGAATTGTTCCCCGTGAATTTAAGACTGCCATTGTTAAGCCCTTGCTGAAAAAATCTAACCTCAACAAAAATGACCTGAAAAATTACAGACCGATTTCCAATCTTCCATTTCTTTCTAAACTGCTTGAACGTCTGATTCTAGACCAGCTTTTCTCCCATCTCTCATCCCATAACCTCCTTAGTCCTCACCAATCCGCTTACAGGCCAGGGCACAGCACAGAAACTGTTCTGCTTCGTATTCTCAATGATCTTTTGACCTCCCTGGATCAAAACAAAATTTCTATTCTTCTCCTTTTGGATCTTTCAGCTGCTTTCGATACTATTGACCATGAAATTTTGCTTTCCCGTTTGGAAAACAACTTTGGAATTCAAAAATCTGCTTTACACTGGTTTCGATCTTATCTTTCAGAAAGAAAGCAAACCGTACTTGTCGACGGAAACAAATCTTCTGAGCTGCCTTTGGATTTTGGCGTGCCTCAAGGCTCTGTTCTGGGTCCTGTGCTTTTCATATTGTATACTTCTCCTCTGACCCACCTTACTGACTCACATTCCATCCGTCATGAAATGTATGCGGACGATACCCAGCTCAATCATACTGATTCTCCTTCTAACTACGATCATCTAGTTCAGTCTCTTCAGAACTGCGTTTCTGAAGTAAAATCCTGGATGTATGAAAATCGACTTAAGTTGAATGATGACAAGACTGAAGCCCTTCGTGTTTCTCCATTGCCTGCAGATCTTTCTTCTCTGCCTTCCACTATTACTGTCGGTAATACCGCTATTGCTTTTTCTGATTGCGTTCGTGACCTCGGTTTTGTCTTTGACCATAATCTCTCCATGCACCAGCACATCATCAAAACATGTCAGGCTGCATACATCGAACTTAGACGCATTAATTCTATTAGACACTACCTTACATTAGACGCAACCAAGACGTTAGTTACTGCATGCATTCTGTCTAGGTTAGATTATTGCAATTCACTCCTTGCGGGTTGCCCTCAGAAACATCTCAAACATTTGCAACAAGTTCAGAACTCTGCAGCTAAACTCATCTTCAAGGCACGTAGGTCACAGCACTGCACACCCCTGTTTCAGACACTGCACTGGCTCCCGGTTGAACAAAGAATAAAATACAAGATTTGCTGCCTTTGTTATCACATCATTTCTGGAACTGCTCCTGACTATCTCTCTGAACTCTTGACTGTCTACGTACCTTCTCGATCACTCCGCTCTTCTGTGGATGACAAGAAGTTTCGTGTGCCAAAATATAACAGAGAAACTCACGGTGGTAGAGCCTTTGCAGTTTTTGCTGTTCAGACATGGAACTTGTTGCCTCAGTCCGTCCGCCACTCTAAAACTCTACCATCTTTCAAAACAAGTTTAAAAACTTACTTCTTTAAACAGTGTTTTTCCTGATTTTGGCTAGTGGGTTGATCCTGCTTGACATTCTGGATGAAATTGTGCACAATGGGGTGTATGCCAGTGTGTGTGTGTGTGTGTGTGTGTGTGTGTGTGTTGTGTGTGTGTGTGTGTGTGTGTGTGTGTGTGTGTGTGTGTGTGTGTGTGTGATGTGTGGCTGTGTGTGTGTGGGTGTTGTGTGTGTGTGTTTGAAAATGGGGGGAGAGAGGTGGGCGGGGAGGGGGTGAGAGGGAGAGAGATTATTTGGTGTGTCTGTGTGGTTGTTGATTTCCTGTGGATAGTTTTTGATGAGTTTGTTTGTATTGTGGCCTGTTATTTGGTTTATATATGTATGGTTTACTGATGTAAAGCGCTTTGAGGTTTCGGAAAGCGCTCTATAAATGCACTATTATTATTATTATTATTATCATCAAGTGCCTTGCCACATGGCGTTGGCGATCATGGCCTTCCATCTGTTTCTATCCCTTGTTGCCTCAAGCACATCTTCTACCTTCTTTGTGTTCAGCCACTCTGCAAGTCCGTCCAATATGTTCTCCCTGGGTCTACCTGGTGCTCTCTTTCCCTCCAGCTTTCCTGTTCTGACCAGGTGCTCCAATTCCTCTTTCCTCATAAAATGGCCTGTAAATGTTGCCTGCCTTTCCTAATCGGGAGTACGAGTATTAAACACGTGGATGAAGCTGAAGATTGCACGTGTAAGGTTTACACTAAGTCGGTGATCGTAACAAAAGCGCTTGTAAACAGGAGCGAGTAAGGTCTGACTGTGGACTATGTTTTTGATGGGTTTAGGTCACTCCAGGCAGTAGCGGGACTTGGTTTGTACCTACTCATCTGTTATGTTGACTTAACGTTGTGTGTGTATTTGTGAAATTTATAGTATTGGTACCTGATAAGCACAAACTGTTCTGGCTGAACTTTAAGAAGTATTGTAGAAATATTGTAGAATGTCCATGATCTTTCAGTGATGTTGTAGACATATATTGTAGAATGTTCATAATCTTGCAGTGATGTAGAAATTTTGTAGAATGTTCATAATCTTTCAGTGACACCATGCTCTGCGGCGAGTATTTATGTCGAAGTAAAACGAAGTTGGTTGAAGCATGGTTGTTTTATAAAATGACAGCATCAAGCTATATTGTATGGGTCACCTGTATGCGTGACTAGGAATTCACGAGAATTTGTTTGCAAACATATGAAATGTCCAGTTGTATGAACTATATGTCTGCATTTAAAGATACTACGTAGTCTGCTCTTCTATCAATCGTTAATCAGTTCGGCATCATTTGTAGGTTCTCCTGTGGGGCGCTGGGGGTTCTTTCAGTATAAACAGTATCCCCACCTTCTAGAAATTCTGAGCTAGAAATTTCCTCTTTTCTGTCACTCTCTTTGTTTCTTTCTTCCTCCTTTGTTTCCTGTCATGTCTTCCTGTCGTTTTCTGCCTTGCTGGTCCAATAACCTATATGTGTTCGATAAAGTCTTATGACCAGTCTCTTAGGATTGATAACTGGGTACATGTATTAAGGGCATTTTTGGCTCAAGGGAAATGAGATATGCTGAAGTTAGACCTGTTCTTAAATATGTTTTAGTGTTGTGTTTTGGTTGTTTCAATTTGATTTCAGATACGTTTTAAATCCCCTGTGCGATAAATTGGACGGAAAGGTCAACGCCAGGGGCATCTCTTTGTGTTGATGTAATGCAGTAAAAAGTAACATTTTGTGATATGTTATAATAAAATAAGATTTTGTGTAATACAATAAAAATAACATTTTGTGATAAGATGTTAAAATAAAAGTATCATTTTGTGATAACATAATGCGATAAAAGTAACATTTTGTGATGATATAATACAATAAAAGTAACATTTTGTGATGATGGAATGCAATAAAAGTAACGTTTTCTGATGATGGAATGCAATAAAAGTAACATTTTGTGATAATATAGTGCAATAAAAGTAACATTTTGTGATAGTGTAATGCAGTAAAAGCAACATTTTGTGATAATACAATAAAAGTAACATTTTATGATAATATGATACATGTACAATGAAAGTATCATTTTGTGATGATACAATACAATAAAAGTAACATTTTTGTGATGATATAATACAATTAAAGTAACATTTTGTGATGATGTAATGCAATGAAAGTAACATTTTGTGATGATATAATATAATACAAATAACGTTTTCTGATGATGGAATGCAATAAAAGTAACATTTTGTGATAATGCAATCACAGTAACATTTTGTGATACTGTAATGCAATAAGAGTAACATTTTGTGATAATGTATTACAATAAAAGTAAAATTTTGTGATGATATAATGCAATAAACGTAACGTTTTGTGATGATGGAATGCAATAAAAGTAACATTTTGTGATAATGTAGTGCAATAAAAGTAACATTTTGTGATAATGTAGTGCAATAAAAGTAACATTTTGTGATAATATAATACAATAAAAGTAACATTTTGTGATAATGTAGTGCAATAAACGTAACGTTTTGTGATGATTAATGCAATAAAAGTAACATTTTGTGATGATGGAATGCAATAAAAGTAACATTTTGTGATGATGGAATGCAGTAAAAGTAACATTTTGTGATGATGGAATGCAGTAAAAGTAACATTTTGTGATGATGGAATACAATAAAAGTAACATTTTGTGATGATGGAATACAATAAAAGTAACATTTTGTGATGATGGAATACAATAAAAGTAACATTTTGTGATGATGGAATGCAGTAAAAGTAACATTTTGTGATGATGGAATACAATAAAAGTAACATTTTGTGATGATGGAATACATAAAAGTAACATTTTGTGATGATGGAATGCAGTAAAAGTAACATTTTGTGATGATGGAATACAATAAAAGTAACATTTTGTGATGATGGAATACAATAAAAGTAACATTTTGTGATAATATAATACAATAAAAGTAACATTTTGTGATGATGGAATGCAGTAAAAGTAACATTTTGTGATGATGGAATACAATAAAAGTAACATTTTGTGATGATGGAATACAATAAAAGTAACATTTTGTGATAATATAATACAATAAAAGTAACATTTTGTGATGATGGAATGCAGTAAAAGTAACATTTTGTGATGATGGAATGCAGTAAAAGTAACATTTTGTGATGATGGAATACAATAAAAGTAACATTTTGTGATGATGGAATGCAGTAAAAGTAACATTTTGTGATAATGTAATGCAGTAAAAGCAACATTTTGTGATAATATAATGCAATAAAAGTAGCATTTTGTAATAATATAATACAATAAAAGTAACATTTTATGATAATATGATACAATTAAAGTAACATTTTGTGATGATGTAATGCAATGAAAGTAACATTTTGTGATGATATAATATAATACAAATAACGTTTTCTGATGATAGAATGCAATAAAAGTAACATTTTGTGATAATATAATGCAATCAGAGTAACATTTTGTGATAATGTATTACAATAAAAGTAAAATTTTGTGATGATATAATGCAATAAAAGTAAGATTTTATGATGATATAATGCAATAAACGTAACGTTTTGTGAAGATGGAATGCAACAAAAGTAACATTTTGTTATAAAGTAATGCAATAAAAGTAACATTTTGTGATGATGTACTGCAGTAAAAATAACATTTTGTGATAATATAAAAATAGCATTTTGTGATAATATAATGCAATGAAAGTAACATTTTGTGATAATATAATACAATAGAAGTAACGTGATAATATAATGCAATGAGAGTAACATTTTGTGATAATATAATACAATAGAAGTAACGTGATAATATAATGCAATGAAAGTAACATTTTGTGATAATATAATACAATAGAAGTAACGTAATAATATAATGCAATGAAAGTAACATTTTGTGATGATATAATACAATAGAAGTAACGTGATAATATAATGCAATGAAAGTAACATTTTGTGATGATATAATACAATAGAAGTTACGTGATAATATAATGCAATAAAAGTAATATTTTGTGATGATATAATACAGTAAAAGTAACATTTTGCGATAACATAACGCAATAAAAATAACATTTTGTGATAATGTAATTCAAGTAACATTTTAATATCAGTCAGTTTCAGTAGCCAATGGTCAATGATATATGAATAAGTAATTGGGTTTTTTTGTTGGTTTGTTTAATTTAAAAGAGTTGGACATGGAAATGTTTGTTTGGACATTATCCAAAAGCAGTGAACCTTTTGTGTACCGAAACATTAACCCCTCATCCATAACGTATTCGCTACGTGTCAGTGCCCCCACTGGTGTACTGATTCGGCATAAAAAAAAAGTTGTGAGAGTTAGCCCACCATGCTTCCACATACACAGCTTTCCCACCCACCGAGTGTCCAGTCTTTGTACGTAGTCTTTACATTGTCTGTCTGTCTGTCTGTCTGTTGTCTGAAGCAGGTCTCTGTAATATTTATATTGCTCCACCCACCCGCCCTCCCCGGTGGGGATGCCAATGGCTTTTTCAATGTAATATAGTATCCCCACCTTCTGGAATTTCTGAGCTAGAAATTTCCTCTTTTCTGTCACTTTCTCTGTTTCTTCCTCCTTTGCTTTCTGTCATTTCTTCCTATCATTTTGTGCCTTGCTGGTCCATTCACCTGTGTGTGTTCGATAAAGTCTTACAACCTTTTTCTTAGGATGATAATTGGGTACATATATTAAATGCATTTTTGGCTCTAGGGATGTGAGATGTGCGGAAGCAATTTTAGGTAATTTAAGCCTGTTTTTATATATGTTTTGGTGTCTTTGGTATGCTTAAATTTGTATTCAGGTGTGTTTTTTAAATCCCTGTACGATTAATTGGACGGAGTGGTCAATGCCAGGGGCATGTCCTTAGATTATGTGCGCGAATGCATTGAAATGTGTACTTAATTTTCTTTTCCTGTTTTTGTCCTGTTGAAGTATTGTGTATGTTTTGAAACTTTTATAACCCTGATATGGCTCTACACCGTCGGCTGGGCTTTAACCAAAGAATAACAATAACAACAACAGGTTAAAAAAATAAAGAAGAATGAGAGTGAGATGTTCCCATCTGTACATCCATTAACAAAGCTTTCGTGTCCATGCCCATTATCCCCAGTCCACGCGTCACCCCCCCTTTTTTTTCCCTAAACCCCAGTTCATATCATTCTCACTATCCCTTTCATGTCATTATTTCTTTCCCTTCTTTTTTGTACAAAGAAGTATGAAGATTTATTGATGTGTCTATCATCATCATCATTAAGTGCCTTGCCACATGGCGTTGGCGATCATGGCCCTCCATATGCATCTGTCCCTTGTTGCGGCAAGCACATCTTCCACCCTGTCTGTCCCCAGCCACCCTGCGAGTCCGTCCAACATTTTTTCTCTGGGTCTACCTGGTGCTCTCTTTCCCTCCAACTTTCCTGATGTGACCAGTTGCTCCAATTCCCCTTTCCTCATAAAATGGCTTATACATGCTGCCTGTCTTTTGGTAATCTTCCTTATGAATGATGTTCTTGTGTCTGCCTCCATCAAGACTGTCTCGATTGTTTTCTTTGCTGTCCATGGAACTGTCAACATTCTTCTTGGAAACCACATCTCGGCTGCCTCAATCTTGTTGTGGCTTTGCTTGTTGACTGTCCACGCCTCACAACCGTATAACATTATTGGTTCTATATCACATTCAGAACTCTCTTCTTGATGTTAATTGATAGGCATTTGTTGGTAAGAATGCTTTTCATGTTTGGTTGGCTATTCCTGATGTATCTATACGTTGGACAAACGTTTGACATATTTTTTTCTTCCATGTAGTGGCTGGTTGTACACAATACAAATCTCATTACTGCTACCTACTCGTCATGTATAAAGCCTTTGACTCCCTCACCCTGTCCACCAGCATCCCGCATTGTGAACCATGCTTGCAAAACAAAAAACTTCACTCTGTCCACCAGCATCGTGCATTGTCAGCCATGCTTGCAAAACAAAAACTTAACCCTTTAACTCCCACACCCTGTCCACCAGCATCGTGCATTGTCAGCCATGCTTGCAAAACAAAAACTTAACCCTTTGACTCCCTCACCCTGTCCACCAGCATCTCGCATTGTCGGCCATGCTTGCAAAACAAAAACGTAATCCTTTGACTCCCTAACCCTTTCCACTAGCTTCCTGCAGGAAGCTTGTGGAAAGGGTGAGGGAATCAAAGGGTTAAATTTTTGTAGTTGGTAGATAAAATACTGGAGTCAAACAGGTAAGCTTACAACGGTGTATGAGCGTTTACTCTCATTTTGTAAGCCTAACTACGTGTAATGTTCAGCTTTATAATAATGTATCTTAATTGACATTATAGTGGGACGGATTATTTGTGGATAAGGGCTTCAAAAGGAACAGGGAAAAAAAAAAAAGAGTGAAAAACACTCTGACATGTGGGTGTCAGTCTATTATAAAGGGAGACAACTCGTACTAACGCTTTACAGCCAGCAGGTAACTGTCTGGGGTGTTAGTTTATTTGCCATCTGCCGTCTAATACCTAGCATTGATTGGCTTAATGTGAGAAAGTTGGGGTGTAAATGGTTTCCTCATGCTACCTCTTTTACTGTAGTTTTGTTGGGGGGGGGGGGGGGGGTTGGGGGGGTTGTCTGGGACAGGTGTTGACGCCGAGCAGCTGTGAAAGACGGGCCACTGGTAAACACTGGTGAACGTATAGGAACTCTTCTTCTGCTCCTGCACCGATTCCCTCAAGACATGTTACCTGCGCTATAGTGTTTATCTTCAGCGTAGTTCTGGCTGTCTGCCCTGCTGCGTTTCATACCTCTGCCTCTCTCTATCCATCTGCTGTGTCAGGTTGTTTGGGATGAAGGCCGGTCTGTCTGCCTGAGATTTGTGTAGACGTACATGAATTTTCTCTCATAAATCAGCCTGGGTTTTGTTTGTTTGTTTGTTGTTGTTTTTTGGCTTGACATGTTGACTTTTGATGCCCCTCACGTAACTGCCTTATTTTTGTGTAATTTACTGACATTGTGTCTCCCCAGTCAGGATATAATCCGCGTGTTTCTCTCAGAAACAAAATAATTCTAAAGGGTTTATGAGTTATCCATCCAGAATTTTAGTGAGTGTTATTGTACAAACCAAAAACGACATCGTCAGCACACTGTCAGCAATGGAAGCCCCCATAATTTGTCTGCTTGTATTTTTTTCGAAATAATCTGCTGTTATTCTGTGAGTAAGAACCAGTCAGTTAATTTGTCTTTAATTTACCCCATCATTGAAGGTTATCAGTCTGACTCGGTCCGAATAGAAAAAGAGAAGACCTGTCTGCTCCTTGCCTCTCATTAAGTCCACAAGTTCCTTCCATAATTCCTACATTCTTAGTCTGTGATTTGCCTGGATGCGCTGAATTTGATAACGCGGTGTATGTTTGATAAGTGACAGAACTTCGAGGGATGAAAGAAACCATTGACCTTTTAACCCTTTGACTCTCGCACCCTATCCACCAACTGCAGAAACTTAACCCTTTGACTTCCTCACCCTACCCACCAGCTTCCTGCTGGTGGATAGGGTGAGGGAGTCAAAGGGTAGGAAGCTGGTGGGTAGGGTGAGGGAGTCAAAGGATTAAGTTTTTGCTTTGCTAGCATGATTGGCAATGCAGGATGCTGGTGCACAGGGTGTAGGAGTCAAAAGGGTTAACTTCCAGCCCATCTGAAGAAATGGCGCAGTGTCCTATTCGGTTCCAACTATAATGTCCATTTTGCTTTCTGTGTTTGCGGCATCCACAGAGCCACTAATGGGGGCTGAGCCCGCTGATTGTCGGGGCAATCTTCTCTGGCATTGATGGCCTTTCCCATTCCCCTGTTTGCTGCCGGTAACAGCATCCATCAAAGATTTGTCCTCATGTCTTTTGTACAGTCCTGGTGCAGTCGGACCCATTATCACACAGACTGGAGCACTGACTGTCAGTGTACTTTTCTTCTGCTGGATGTAACGCGGGATAGTTGGTGGAGCCATGGACTCAGGATCTGCTATCTTGAGTTCAATCCCAGCCCGCAACATTTAAAACTGGCCTGTTGGCTGCCCATCTTAATGTTTCCATCATTCTGGTGGTGTCAGCTTAGTGTTTGATATGTACATTCTCCCCTTTCTCCGTTTCAAGACCTTGCCGGCGTGTAGAGTTTTGTGCAGGCTCAGGAAATCTGTTAGATGATTGCTGGCAGTTTTGGGTGGAGCGCATATGGAGTTGTCTGAGCGTGGTGAATCCCTCTTGAAGTGACTCCAGTACCTCTGCTGGCTGTCACGTCGTGGCAGCCACTACCAGTACAATCAGCTTGTTTGGTTGGAATCCTGTTTTCAGACACACGAAGAGTGACGTAAGGTTCCGTTTCCTGCCCACCCAACATGTCAGAGGCAGCGAATCAGTCATACTGTTGAATCCATGAAGTGCTGGCTGTCACTGCTTTCAGTCATACTGTTGGATTCATGAAGTGCTGGCTGTCACTGCTTTCAGTCATATTGTTGGATTCATGAAGTGCTGGCTGTCACTGCTTTCAGTCATACTGTTGGATTCATGAAGTGCTGGCTGTCACTGCTTTCAGTCATACTGTTGGATTCATGAAGTGCTGGCTGTCACTGCTTTCAGTCATACTGTTGGATTCATGAAGTGCTGGCTGTCACTGCATTATAATTATAATAATTACAATATTTTTATAATTACAATATTTATATAGCGCAAAATCTTGATAAAATCAAATCTAAGCGCTGAAGCAGACACACACGCAGGCACGCACGCCCGCACACACACGCACGCACACACACAGACACACACACACACACACACACACACACACACCCACACACACGCATGGCTATAAATGGGGAGAAAGAATAAAAGCAATAAAAGCAAGAATAAAAGCAATGGAAAATTATAGAGAGCATAGCATACAATTATATATTATAACCATGTGATTCCCTCCGAGCGGAGACAGGCTGCAGAGGGGAGGGTTGAGTGAGGTTAGGATTTTATGCAGGAGAGAAAAGGTGAGTTTTGAGAGCGGACTTGAAGGAGACAAAAGTAGGTTGCTGACGGACTGAGAGAGGAAGTTTGTTCCAGGAGAGTGGACCAGAAACAAAGAAGGCTCGTGGACCATAGGTATTGAGCTTAATGCGTGGAAAGCGAAGAGTCAGAGGATCAGAGGCAGAGCGGAGGGTACGTGAGGGAACATAGATCTCAAGTAGGCTTGACAGGTAATCGGGGGCTGCGTTATTGAGGCTTTTGTAGCACATGGTGTCAAGTTTGTACTGTATGCGCTTTGATACAGGGAGCCAGCATTCAGTCATACTGTTGAATTCATGAAGTGCTGGCTGTCACTGCATTCAGTCATACTGTTGAATTCATGAAGTGCTGGCTGTCACTGCATTCAGTCATGGTGCTGAATTTATGAAGTGCTAGCTATCACTGCATTCAGGCATAGCGTTGATTTCACGAAGTGCTGGCTATCACTGCATTCAGTCATAGTGTTGATTTCACGAAGTGCTGACTATCACTGCATTCAGTCATAGTATTGCATTCATGAAGTGCTGACTATCACTGCATTCAGTCATAGTGTTGATTTCACGAAGTGCTGGCTATCACTGCGTTCAGTCATAGTGTTGATTTCACGAAGTGCTGGCTATCACTGCAATGTTCACGTGGATAAGGCGAATGAGCTCTAAATTGCAGTTGCTGCTTGAATGCGGTGTAAAGTTCTGGTTGTTTGCATGCTTCATACATATAAATAGCTTTTGTTTGGATGGATTTTTGTTTTGTTCAGAATGAGTGTGCAGTGTCTTCCTTTCTACTCTCTTAATATCCCTGTAAGAAGAGAACCATTGACAGTTGGATTTTACCAATCTCAAACCTGTTATTGTAATGGAAAGGACTGTGAAATGTATACGCATTTCTATCTGTCTATCTATCTATCTATCTATCTATCTATCTATCTATCTATCTATCTATCTATCTATCTATCTATCTATCTATCTATTACATCTATATCCATCCATCCATCCATCTATCTATCGATCCATCCATCCATCTATGTATGTATGTATGTATATATGTATCTATCTATCTATCTGTCTATCTATCTATCTATCTATAATGTTTATATACACAACGCAGGCAAAGTACTCCTTCAGAGAGGAACAAATTTGGCGGGGGGGGGGGGTGGGGCGGGGGGGGGGGGAGTACACAACTAACTCGCTGTGTCAACAATTGTCTTTCTCAGTCTGCAACTGCCGCATAAGGAGGGGGGGGGGGGAGCGAGGGTCAGGGAGTGGGGGGGGGGAGGGGGAGTGGAGTGAAGGGTCAGGTGTGCCTCATTCTCAGCCCTGTCTATCACGCTGGGGACATGACGTCCATCAAAAGAAACAGACAGGACAATAACAGTAAAGCCCGAGCTGACCCCACTGGTCAACGATATTCAGCAACTCCGCGTGGTCTGATCTCCATGATTTGGGGGTAGGGGGTGGGGTGGGGGGGCTGACACGGCTTGGAGGTATGGGGCTGGAGGTGGATGGCTGTCAGTAGGAAGAGGCCCCTGTCACTGCCCGTGTCAAAGATCAGCTGTTAAAGGGAGATCAGTCTGTCGCTGTTGAGCAGGGAATACGAAATGCGTCGATCGACAAAGAATGGTTAGGAGATTATTATATGATAGACTGAATGAATTTGTCTTGGTCTGTAAAAAAAAAATTGACACAAGGTAGACTACGTGAATTTGTCAGTTAGTGAGGGGACGTCCCAGGTTAAATTGCTTGAATTTGTAATGGCTGGTAAGAGGATGAACAAGGGTAAATAGGGTTAAATGGGTTTGTCATTTTGTTTTGTGAGATATTGACTCACGATAAACTGTATGATTTAGTTATTGTGGAGAAGAGGATGATCCCACCCCCTGTGGGGATGCCGGGGGCTCTTTCAGTATAAATAGTATCCCCACCCTCTGGAAATTCTGTGCTAGAAATTTCCTCTTTTCTGCCACTCTCTTTGTTTCTGCTTTGTTCCTTTGCTTTCTGTCATTTCTTCCTATCATTTTCTGCTTTGCTGGTCCAATCACCTGTATGTGTCCGCTAAAGTCGTACGTACTTTTTCTTAGGATTGATAATTGGGTGCATGTATTAAGTGCATTTTTGGCTCTAGGGAGGTGAGATATGCGGAAGCAATTTTAGGTAATTTAAGCCTGTTTTTATGTATATTTTAGTGTCCTTATTTATAATCAAATTTGTATTCAAGTATGTTTTTATTTAAATCCCCCGTGTGATAAACTTGACAGAGTGGTCAGCGCCAGGGGCATCTCCTTAGAGTATGTGCACGAACGCATTGATATGTGCGTTCGATTTTATTCTCCACTTTTTTCCCTTTTGATGTATTGTGTATGTTTTGAAACGGTAATAGCCCTGGTATGGCTCTACGCAGTCGGGTGGGCTTTAAGCAAAAAGAACAATAAATAACAATAAGGCATCTTTACACTCTGCCCTCTCCCGTGCGTCCTTTCTTGTTCACTCGTCTTGCGCTGTCCACTGAGTTAAAAGTCTTATGCTCGCCCCTGCCCATACTTCCCGTTCTGTTCCTGCGGCAGATGGCGCCACTCTGTCGTTCACATTTTTCCTCTCTGTCCCACTGACATAGTTTTTCTTTTTTTCAAACTTGTTTTTAATTCGTTTTTGACAAAGCAAAAATAAAGACAATGATTGCTGAACATTATTACAATATCATTGACTAAACTGAACAAGATTTATGTATAATGGATCGAGCATATGTACTAGTTTGTTATATGTTTTTTTTTAAATAGTATAAAGTCATTTAATTTATAGTTTTAGATTTTAGTTGTTGTTGGTGTTTGTTTTAAATTTATTTGTATTCGTTTTCAGCAAAATTTAATGATAAACATATTAGCAAAGCAAGATCATTTGTACCACTGACATATCTTTTTCCTTTGCATTTTTCTCTTTCTTTGGCACTTTTTGTTTGCCTTATCTCTGTATCATCATTATTCTTTTCATCATATCGTTGTCATCATAAGAATCATCATCACTAACATTACCTCCATCTTTATAAACTTAATTCTCTGGAGAGTATCATGATTCTTCAGTATATGATGGTATACTGTTTTTGCCTTGACGTGAATTTAAGATGAGTCCGGATGTTATTTTGCAATATTGTTTGCCGGTACTGGTTTTAAGACTGGTGCTTTTATGACAGATAAAAACTCGCAACAACAAACATTAGAAAGAAATACTCAGTAGACATAATTATGCTCCCAACAATTAGAACGAATAAGAAACAACGATGTGTGAATGCAGTTTTTTGAAATATTGACTGGGTGGGTGGGAGGGTTCTGTCATGTGAGACGAGTTTATACAGAATAGCTAGTTGTCTTGTGATTCATGTTCTTTTTTGAAGGTAAGATACACACATACACATGTCATTTACACATAACCAAGATTGTTCCAGCGGAAGGCTGATAAAATACCAGTATGAAATATAGACTAGGTAAAATGTAGTTTAGGTAGGGCCTCAGGATCTGGCCAGCTCATGGGTTTATGTGCAGGCTTAAGGCTTGTGCTATGATCACCTGGTGCATATGGAATTCGTTCCGAGCGCGGAGACGTCATCTTGAGAAACCGAAACTGAAACTTAACCCATTGTGTGCCCAGTATAAAGTATTCCTCGGACACGGAAAGAAGTTGATCTTTTCTCGGGCTATTACTTCTGCACAATGAGATATGTATGGTTTCACGTTGTGTTAGTGAGGCCCGTATGTACTCTGGCTGTGTGTGTGTGCTTTGGGATCACTCGTTATTTTCCGCTGTCGTGATCGGGAGCGGTCGCCGCCGCCTCCATAGAGCTGAGAGGATCGGCCACTGACCCGTGAAGGAAAATATTAGTCTTGTGAAACAAGTGGACAAGAGCAGCATGAGGATTGTACTGATTATGTGTGCTGGATTGGTGTGACTGTAGCGTAAGAGTGTGTAAACAGTGGTGCGTGGGGTCTAACTGTGGGCTGTGCTTGTAATGGTTTTACATCATCACTCCTGCTTGTAGCAGCACTAATGGTCTGTACCTATTCAACCTACTGTATTGACTTTTCACGTCTTTGTGTGTGTGTGTGTTGTGTTGTGTGTGTGTGTGTGTGTGTGTGTGTGTGTGTGTGTGTTCCTGGAAATAATAGTGGTGGTATGCGATGTGCATAAACTGTGCCAGCCGAACTTTGTACTTGGTAAACCTTTTGAAATTGCTGTAAGCTGAGCATAATTTATACATCTTTGAAGTTTTCTTAGGATATTCAGTTTCTGCTTGAAAAGAATAATCTTTCCTTCACTGATTTATTTACTTAGAGAACTCTGATAATATAATTTGACACTGCTAATTCGCGTTGTTCAGCAAGTGAATAATTTCTTATTTTTTTCCATGATTGTATTGTACATTCACACGCAAAGCCAGAACAAGATTGAGGCAGCCGAAATGTGATTTCTACAAACAATATTGAGAGTTCCATGGACAGCAAAGAAAACGAGGCAGACTTGATGGAGGCAGACACAAGAAGATCATTGATAAAGAAGATTAGGAAAAGACAAGTAACATTTATAGGACATTTTATGAGGAAAGGGGAATTAGAGCACCTGGTCACAACAGGAAAGCTGGAGGGAAAGAGAACAACACACCAGGGAGACCCAGGGAGAAAATACTGGACAGACTTGCGGGGTGGCTGAGGACAGAGAGGGTGGAAACTGTACTTGCAGCGACAAGGGATAGATTCGTATGGAAGGCCATGATCGCCACCACCATGCTGCAGGGCACATCTTAGAAGAACTCGCACATGAACTGGACAGATCTGATGTTGAAGATGGTGATATATATATATATATATATATATATGTTTTTATATATTTTTGTGTGTGTGGTGTGTGTGTGTGTGTGTGTGTGTGTGTGTGTGTGTGTGTGTGTGTGTGTGTATCACCATCTTCAACATCAGTGTCTGTCCATTTCATGTGTGAGTTCTTCTAAACTTTGCTTTTTTCAGTGTTCTCACATTCCATGTGCTGATGACAATCTTACTTTTGGCACGAATTCTGTTTCAATACATACATACATACATACGTACAAACATATACATACATAACATACATACATACATATCATACATACATACATACTACATACGCGCACGCACACACACACCCCACACACACACACACACACACACACACACACACACACACACACACACACACACAACACATACACACACTCTCACTCTCACACAGAGATAAACAAACACACTTACATGTACACAAACACACGCAAAAGGAGGAAAAGATCTTAAAAGTTTGTTTTACGTGTGATGTGAACTTTAATTTAATGGAAAAGCGTTCTTGTGTTATGTTTTAATCTCTTTCTCTCTCTATTTCCAGTGTTTTGTCTCTGTATAAACAAAATCCATAACAGCAGTGGTCACAATGCTGGAGTTATTGTTGTTTTGTTTGTGTATATTATTATGCAGTAAGTGCCTATCACTTAACATCAGAAAGAGAGTCCTTGAATGCTATATAGAACCAATACTGTTGTACGGATGCAAGGCGTGGACAGTCAGCAAGCAAAGCCAGATCAAGATTGAGGCAGCCGAGATGTGGTTTCTCAGAAGAATGTTGAGAGTTCCATGGACAGCAAAGAAAACAAACGAGACAGTCTTGATGGAGGCAGACACAAGTAGATCACTCATAAGGAAGATTAGGAAAAGTCAGGCAACATTTATAGGCCATTTTATGAGGAAGGGGGATTTTGAGCACCTGGTCACAACGGGAAAGCTGGAGGGAAAGAGAGCACCAGGGAGAGAATGCTGGACAGACTTGCTGATTGGCTGGGGATGAAGAGGGTGGTGGAGATGCTGGGGGCAACGAGAGATAGAGATGGTTGGAGGTCCATGTTCGCCAACGCCGTGCGGTAGGGCACTTGATGATGATGATGATGTTTACGCAGTAAATTGACACTGTATGGGCTGTCAGTACTACAGGGAGAAGGTTTTGTTGTTTGCGACAGATTTGGCGGCAATAGTTGTCCTGAGTCATCATCATAATCATCATCATGTGCCCTGCCGCATGGCGTTGGCGATCACGTCCCTCCATATGCATCTGTCCCTTGTTGCTGCAAGCACATCTTCCACCCTCTCTGTCCTCAGTCACCCTGCAAGTCTGTCCAGTATTTTCTCCCTGGGTCTACCTGGGTCAGTTCGGCTAAAAACTGCTTGATTTGGTTCAGTTTTTACGTCAGCACCCACCTCAGGTGATATGGCCGACGGGGATAACCATCCCAGGGAATTGGGGGATGGGGGACTTATCTAATCCTATACCGACACCACCCGAACAACAATGATGTTGATTTAGGATGGGACAGTGAGAAGGCCAGTTTTAAATGTAGCACATCCCGGGAATCGAACCCTCAACCATTAGCATGTGAATTCGACGCTCAACCAGCCGAGCTGCTAAAGCCCGACTAAAACTGCTTCCTTGGCTTTGCCTGCCTCCCCCTCCCCCCTCCCTATTTTTTTCTGGTTCATTCATTTACGTTATCTTGCTCCTGTGTGACCGTTAGTGAGTATGTGTGTGTGTGAGTGTGTCTACGTGAGTGTGTGTGTGAGTCAGTTCGTTCTTTGATTTAACGTCTTTTCACTACAAGTGATATTAGACGGGGGAGAGGGGGGGGGGGGAAGGAATAAATATAATAAAATGTAGAACGATAGTTAAGCGGGTTGGATTGGGGCAGAGGGGAGATAGAGTAAAAAGACATAAATAGGTGGGAGAACAGGAAAATGGAACGAAAACTTAACTCTAACAATTAACTTCAACAATATGAAGGGAAATTGTAACACTAATACACAAACCGCATAAAGTTAAAGTAATGTAAGTGTGAGTGAGTATGTGTGTGTGTGTCGTGCGTGCGTGCTGGTGCGTTGGTGTGTGTGTGTGTGTGTGTGTGATGTGTGTGTGTTGTGTTAGTGTGTGTGTGTGTGTGTATGTTGTGTGTGTGTGTGTGTTGTTGTGTGTGTGTGTGTGTTTGTGTGTGTGTGTTTTGTGTGTGTGTGGTGTGTGTGTGTGTGTGTGTGGTGTGTGTGTGTGTGTGTGTGTGTGTGTGTGTGTGTGTGTGTGTGTGTGTGTTTGACAGTAAACCAAAACTGGCGTTCAAATGATCTGATTTTTGTAAGTTTCTGAATCGTTTCTCGATCGGTTGAGCATTGCATTCAATCAGAATTGTTAAACGTGCTGTAAAATGTATTTGAGGTTTGCGTCTGCTGTTCAGCGGACTTTTGTTTCAGAAATCCAGGGATTTTTCGAAGAAAAGAAAAGAGAAAAAAAAGAAAAAAAGTCAGTTCGAAATAAATGTACAACATAAAAAAGTCCACAACACAACATATTAAAAGAATGATACATCAATTAATATATAATGAATTTCACTAACAAATAAAGAGGGAAAAAACTCTTAATGAAACAAAACAAAAGCAAAACTCAGAGAGAGAGAGAGAGAGTGTGTGTGTGTGTGTAGGTGAGAGAGAGAGGGATATACATACATATATATATAGATATGTATATATATATATAAATATATACAGAGAGAGAGAGAGAGAGAGAGAGAGGAGAGAGAGAGAGAGAGAGAGAGAGAGAGAAAAATTTCGCTTTGATATACATGTATGTTTCAACATCATGTCCACCCATAACACTTTCGATTTATGTAATTCTACTAAACACCACCACCACCACCACTACTACCAACAACAACAACAACCACAAGAACATCACCACCACCACCAACAACAGAAGAGCCAATACTGAATTACATTCATGGTCACTAGTTCGAAACAAAAAAAAAAATCACACCAAACTCTCCCAGACCTCATACATAGTCCTGTGAGGTGAAAAACTTGCCTGCAGATTTGCACGTTGTGTTGTTTGCACGTGCTGACAATGGGGACTGACAGTTAGCAATTCTCCTCATTGGGCGGCGTGTCAGGCCTGGAGCCAGACTGCCCGTGCACCAGTCGGAGCTGGTCCCGGCCCCCATCTTCAGCACTGTCTTCAGCTAATTGCTTCCATCCAGACTGGGCCCTGCAGGGGGTTAGAGAACCTGGCAGGGCTGTGGCTTCTGTCTTGAGCTTTGCAGGATTCATGGCAGTTCCTTCTTGTCGCCCCTCATGACACACACAAGAACTATTACGTGATTACATCAAAGATTTTGTACCAGGCCCCGTAGTGTGCCTTGGTGAGGGTTGTTTTCTTTTTCTTTTCCTTTCTTTGTTCTTTTGAGTGTGCTTGATATGATCACGTTTGTTGTTGCTGTGTGTTTCACCTTTTGGTCTTTTTGTTTAGTGTAATGTGAAACAAATGGGAAAAAAATAGGTAGATATGAAGTATTCAGTACTGAAATGAATCCAAATAAATATGGATGGGGGGAGGGAGAGAGGGAGAGAGAGAGAGAGAGAGAGAGAATTTTTCGAGACAAAGAGAGAGAAGTGAAGTGTGTATGAGTATGTATGTATGTATGTATGTATGTGTGTGTGTGTGTGTGTGTGTGTATGTGTGTGTGTGTGTGTGTGTGTGTGTGTGTGTGTGTGTGTTGTGTGTGTGTGTGTGTGTGTGTGTGTGTGAGAGAGAGAGAGAGATTTTCGCTTTGATATGATAGGTTTCAAGAGATATCCACACACAACGCTTTCCATTTATGCGATTCTACTTACACCACCACCGCCACCACCACCACCACCACCCACAACAACAACAGAAGAGCCAATACTGAATTACATTCATGGTCACTAGTTCCAAACAAAACAAAAATCACACCAAACTCTCCCAGACCTCATACATAGTCCTGTGAGGTGAAAAACTTGCCTGCAGATTTGCACGTTGTGTTGTTTGCACGTGCTGACAATGGGGACTGACAGTTAGCAATTCTCCTCATTGGGCGGCGTGTCAGGCCTGGAGCCAGACTGCCCGTGCACCAGTCGGAGCTGGTCCCGGCCCCCATCTTCAGCACTGTCTTCAGCTAATTGCTTCCATCCAGACTGGGCCCTGCAGGGGGTTAGAGAACCTGGCAGGGCTGTGGCTTCTGTCTTGTGCTTTGCAGGATTCATGGCAGTTCCTTCTTGTCGCCCCTCATGACACACACAAGAACTATTACGTGATTACATCAAAGATTTTGTACCAGGCCCCGTAGTGTGCCTTGGTGAGGGTTGTTTTCTTTTCTTTTCCTTTCTTTGTTCTTTTGAGTGTGCTTGATATGATCACGTTTGTTGCTGTGTGTTTCACCTTTTGGTCTTTTTGTTTAGTGTAATGTGAAACAAATGGGAAAAAAATAGGTAGATATGAAGTATTCAGAACTGAAATGAATCCAAATAAATATGGATGGGGGGAGGGAGAGAGGAGAGAGAGAGAGAGAGAGAGAGAGAGAGAATTTTTCGAGACAAAGAGAGAGAAGTGAAGTGTGTATGAGTATGTATGTATGTATGTATGTATGTGTGTGTGTGTGTGTGTGTGTGTGTGTATGTGTGTGTGTGTGTGTGTGTGTGTGTGTGTGTGTGTTGTGTGTGTGTGTGTGTGTGTGTGTGTGTTGTGTGTGTGTGTGTGTGTGTGTGTGAGTGAGAGAGAGAGAGAGAGATTTTCGCTTTGATATGATAGGTTTCAAGAGATATCCACACACAATGCTTTCCATTTATGCGATTCTACTTACACCACCACCGCCACCACCACCACCACCACCCACAACAACAACAGAAGAGCCAATACTGAATTACATTCATGGTCACTAGTTCGAAACAAAAAAAAATCACACCAAACTCTCCCAGACCTCATACATAGTCCTGTGAGGTGAAAAACTTGCATGCAGATTTGCACGTTGTGTTGTTTGCACGTGCTGACAATGGGGACTGACAGTTAGCAATTCTCCTCATTGGGCGGCGTGTCAGGCCTGGAGCCAGACTGCCCGTGCACCAGTCAGACTGGTCCCGGCCCCCATCTTCAGCACTGTCTTCAGCTAATTGCTTCCATCTAGACTGCGCCCTGCAGGGGGTTAGAGAACCTGGCAGGGCTGTGGCTTCTGTCTTGTGCTTTGCAGGATTCATGGCAGTTCCTTCTTGTCACCCCTCATGACACACACAAGAACTATTACGTGATTACGTCAAAGATTTTGTACCAGGCCCCGTAGTGTGCCTTGGTGAGGGTTGTTTTCTTTTTCTTTTCCTTTCTTTGTTCTTTTGAGTGTGCTTGATATGATCACGTTTGTTGCTGTGTGTTTCACCTTTTGGTCTTTTTGTTTAGTGTAATGTGAAACAAATGGGAAAAAAATAGGTAGATATGAAGTATTCAGTACTGAAATGAATCCAAATAAATATGGATGGGGGGAGGGAGAGAGGGAGAGAGAGAGAGAGAGAGAGAGAATTTTTCGAGACAAAGAGAGAGAAGTGTGTAGAGTATGTTGTATGAGTTGTAGTTGTGTGTTGGTTGTATGTGTGTGTTGTGTGTGTGTGGTGGTGTGTGTGTGTGTGTGGTGTTGTGTGATGTGTGTGTGTGTGTGTAGGTTGTGTGTGTGTGTGGTGTGTGTGTGTACGTGAGAAGAGAGAGAGAGAGATTTTCGCTTTGATATGAAGTTTCAAGAGATATCCAACACACGTTTCCATTATGCGATTCTACTTACACCACCACGCCACCACACCACCCCCCACAATCAACAACTGAAGAGCCAATACTGAATTACATTTCATGGTCACTAGTTCGAACAAAACAAAATCACAGCAAACTCTCCCAGACCTCAACATGTCTGTGAGGTGAAATCTGCCTGCAGATTTGCACGTTGTGTTGTTTGCACGTGTGACAATGGGGACTGCAGTTGCATTCTCCTCATTGGCGGCTGTCAGTCTGGCCAGACGCCCAGTGCAACGTCAGATTTGTCCCGGCCCCATCTTCGCACTGTCTTCAGCTTAATTGCTTCCATTAGATGGGAGTTGAGAATGGCAGGTGTGGCTTTGTCTTGTCTTCAGATTTAGTTCCTCTGGCTGAAAAAATGGTGAGAAAATTGTCAGGAATGTGCCTTCAGTTATATTGAATGATATCGGTATGGAGGAGTGATGTGAAGGGGGTGAGAATGAAGCACATATGATTGATAGATGAGAGTGGGAAGATAGAGAGAGAGGGGGAGAGAGATGAGAGAGAGAGAAATTTTATATAAACACATATATAGTATGGAGATGTTTGTTTTTGACTCCTAACAACAGCCAAAAAAACTGTAAAAGACATGATGCATGTATCTATGTTTGAATATCCACAATACTAAGTATACATTTCATGGGAAGGAGGAATGTGTATGTGATCAT
Source organism: Monoplex corrugatus (assembly GCA_030674185.1). NCBI lineage: Eukaryota > Metazoa > Mollusca > Gastropoda > Littorinimorpha > Ranellidae > Monoplex > Monoplex corrugatus. Next base: position 29,395,497 of record JAPXFY010000014.1, on the reverse strand, counting down.
TCTTAATTACCTCATGTGTGCTAAAGTCCCAGTCCGCTTTCAAGAAATGTGTCCTGTTTCCCAAAAAAATGAAGTTTGTTATGTCACCATTTGAATCAGGACTAGACTGTTTTTCCAAGAGGGATTAACCACACTCTAAATAGTTCCATGATATGTTCCAGTCAACTCCTTCTGTAGTTATATGGCAAACTCCTTGAGCCTGCGTGAAATCATATATGCCCAAACAGTTAGGTCTTGAAGTAGACGATGTGGAGATGGGGGTTTGGGATGGGACTTATCAAACAGTGATTAAGCTGAATGGTTGGTACATTAATAGAGACGAGCAGTGAACAGGCCAGCTGTTATTTCGCTGGCTGGGATTGAACTGGAGTTGTCAGATCTGATGTCCATTGCGCTGTTGTTTCAGGGGCTTACAGTATCTATAAACGACTCCTTCTGTGCTAGAAATTTCCTCTTTTCTGTCACTATTTGTTTCTGCCTTGTTCCTTTGCTTTCTTTTAGTTCTTCTTATCAATTTCTGCCTTGCTGGTCCATTCACCTGTATGTGTTCAATAAAGTCTTACATACTTTCTCTTAGGGTTGATAATTGGGTATATATGTGGTTATCTGGAAACAATTTTAAGTAATTTTGGCCCGTTTATATATGTTTTAGTGTCCTTAGTTAAATTTCTATTCAAATGTGTTTTTTAAATTCCCTGTGTGATAAATTGGTTGGAGTAGTCAACGCCAGGGGCATCTCCTTAGATTATGTTTCGTTATTTTTTGTTTCATTTTTTTCCCGTTGAAGTGGTGTGTGTATATTGAGACGGTTATAGCCCTGGTATGTCTCTACGCAGTCGGCTGAGCTTTAACCCTTTTCCTACCAAGAAAATAGGTCACTATACTAACTATTTACCGAGTAATGTTAGAAGAGAGAAAGGCCGGATGGGGTATTGTCAGAAAACAAGGTATATCTTGCCATTTTTGCCTCTTCAAACGTCGTGTAAACGCAGAAAGGAAATGACAAGAATATACTCCCTTTGCCGGAAAAGGATTCACGTCAGCAATGAGGTCACTTTCTATTTATATACTCGAACCTGAAACTACGGTTCAGGGCACGAAATCCTCGTGACGCGGCCCATGGAGAGAGAAAGCTGAGTCATGAGGATTTCATGACGCGGTACGGAATATGTTAAGCAAGCAACAATAAGATTAAGAATAAAACCTGATGTGATAATTCATAGCAGTTTGCTGTAACCAAGCGGTTTTAATTATAAGGTCAACAGCTAGTGACAGAAGCCATGATCCTACTCAAATTGATTAAATTGAGAAATTGTTTTATTTATTTAAATTTTGTTTTGAATTCTGTTTTGAAAGAGTAGGGCATAGGTGTTTTTTATGTTCATTTTGACGTTCATAAGATCATTGAGAAAGAAGATTAGGAAAAGACAAGCAACATTTATAGGCCACTTTATAAGGAAAGGGCAATTAGAGTGCCTGGTCACAACAGCAAAGTTGGAGGGTAATAGAACACCTGGTAGGCCCAGGCGGAAAATATTGGACGGACTTGCAGGGTGGCTGAGGACAGAGAAGGTGAAAGATGTACAAGGGATAGATGCATATGGAGGGCCGTGATCGCCAACGCCAAACGGCAGGGCACATGATGACGATGATTTTGACGTGATACAAATGCAGTGACCTTTTTCTGTACCAGGATGTTATGTCTTCATCCATAACATATTTGCCACGCGAAGGTGCTCCCATCTCGATGCACCCCATTGATTCACTTACCTGGCGTAAAGAGCTCTGAGAGTCAGTCTGCTCTGATTCCACACACTCGGTTATCCCACCCAGAATGTGCCCGGTCTGTGTGTGTAGTCTCAACAGTGGCCACGTGTCTGCCTGTGTGCAGCAAACTGGAACCAGAAAGAACACGAAAAAAAAAAAAAAAAAATAAGAATGCGTATTTTATACCACAAGACAAGACAGGCGCAAATTTTCGGCCAACTGGCCTTTGTCAAACGTAAGATCACAAACAAACTGGACTGAGCAGCAGGGAAGTTTCAGTCTTTTTCTCCTAGTTTTTGTATCTGGTGTTTGTTTGTTTCTTACGCTTGACAAAAGCCAGTTGGCCGAAAATTTGCGCCTGTCTTGTCTCGTTGTGTTTAAATACGCGTTCTGATTTTTTCCCCTGGTTCCTGTTTGTTTGAACACGGGCAGTCACACTTGTTTTGGATTGTGTGCAGCAAGTCAGTAATTTTCATTAGCTGTATGCCTAGTTTGACTTTGGCCTTTTTCTGTTGTCTTTACAATGGTCGTATGTCTTTTCGATATTGGTCAGGTTACTGTTATCACTGACACCATCATTACTGCTTTTAAAGCTAGGGGGAACCAAGGAAAAAAAAAAACGAAAAAAAAAAAATCGGAATGCGTATTTAATACAAACAGATAAGATGTGTTTTCTGGTTCCTGTTTGCTTGAACGGGGGCAATCACGCTTGCTTTTGATTTTGCATTTAAAGCTATTTAAATCAATCATCATTTACTGCTTGTGCCCTGATGCTGCTCGTCTTGCTCATATTGCAAAAAAAGTTAACTATTTTACAAAAGTTGTTTTTACTTCCATTAAATAATTCTGATGAGTTAAATCTATCTTTGATGTCTTTGATTTGTCTCTCCAGTTTAAGGGGTATTTACAGACCAGACAGAAAGAAATGGCAGAGAGAAATCACTCTTGCCCAAGTCGTTCGTGTTCAGTGGCTGCATGTGTCTATTCCCCCTCCCCAAGACCTCTTTCAGGGTAAATAGTATCCCTACCTTCTTGAAATTCTGTACTAGACATTTCCTCTTTTCTGTCACTCTCTTTGTTTGGCCTAGCTCCTTTGCTTTCTGTCATTTCTTCCTATCGTTTTCTGCTTTACCAGTCGATTCATCTGTTTGTGTTCTATAAAGCTTTTAGTACTTTCTGTTAGGAGTAATAATTGGGTACATGTATTGAGTGCATTTTTACCTCTGAGGAAATGTCATGTACTTAAGCAGTTTTAGGTAATCTAAGTCAGTTTTCGTATGTTTTCGTGTCCTTAGTTATGTTTACATTACTTCATGTTTGTTTTTGTTTTTTTAACCCCTCTAGGGGCATATCCTTAGACTAGGTGCGCAAATGGATTGATATATATATGTACTTAATTTTCTTTTCCAGGTCAGCAAGGTGTTGTATATGTTTTGACGTTGTAACAGTCCAACTTTGCTTCATACATGAAAACTTTCCAAATGAAGTCAAACAGAATTGACAGTCTTCGTGTTCACTGATACTGTTTGATATTTTTCATTCCGTGTTGTTGTGCGTTCCTGTTGGCTTCAAAAGAAGAATGGATGTGGCGTGGGTTCAGTACAGGTACGCCTTATCGCAGTTTCAGGAAAACCTTCCATATACATTACCCTTTTACCGTTCCAGGTTACCTCCCTTTCCTTTCACCACTATTCAACAAATTCGGTTCTTCCCTTTCATCTGACTTCTCTACTGCTTCATAATGATTGTTTTAATTGGCTGTTTAACTCATTAAGATAGAAGGGCGTATATATCATTCTGGTTTGTCTACCAGACTAATGTAGGGCTGTATTAATGCACAGTAATTGACGTTTTAATGAACCAAACTTTTCTTGGATGTTTTGAAATAAGGAATCAGAAGCCAACAGTGTATGGGTGTCAGTTTATTATACAGGAGACAGACTGCTCCAAATGCTTTACAGCTGGCAGATAACGTCTCGAGTGATTTCCATCTGCCAGCTAATCCCCCAACCCCAAACGGTTCATTGAAAGAAGTTGGTTGCAAATTGTTTCCTTATGCCACCTTCTTTCCTGTAACTTTGTTAGTGAGGTTGTCCAGGACAGGTGTTGAAGTCAGGGGGCTGTGCAAGGAGGGCAATAGGTAAACACAGGTGAAGGTGTAGGCACTGTTATCTACTGTAGCACCAGTCCTCAAGACGTCTTACCTGCACTGCGCTGTTTATCTTTCTTGTTGATGCAGGGGGCTAGAATTCGCTCTGCGTCGTCTTCAGGGCAATTGTGGTCGTGTGTCCCGTTGGGTTTCAAAACTTGCCTCTCTCTCTCTCTCTCTTTCTCTCTGTCTCTCTCTCTGTTTCTCTCTCTCTCTCTACGTCTGCTGTGTCGTGTTGTTTGAGATGACGTTTGCTGTTTACTTGATATAGTTTGACCGTGGCATAGTTTTATGTCACAGTCTTGATGGAGGCAGACACAAGAAGATCATTGGTAAGGAAGATTAGGAAAGGACAGGTAACATGTATAGGCCATTTTATGAGAAAGGGGAATTGGAGCACCTGGTCGCAACAGGAAAGCTGGAGGGAAAGAGAGCACCAGGTAGACCCAGGGAAAAATATTGGACGGGCTTGAAAATGGCTGAAGACAGAGAGGGAGGAAGATGTGCTTGAGGCAACAAGGGATAGATACATATAGACGGCCATGATCGCCAACGTTATGTGACAAGGCACTTGATGATGATGATGATGATGATGATGATGATGATAGATTAATATAAATGTCATATTATAAGTCTGTTTTGCTTTTGTCTTGATGTGTTGTGTGTGTGCGTGCCATCATGTACCTGTCTCATTTTTTGTGTATTTTACTAGCATGTCGTTTCCAAGTAGGATATAATCCCAAACTTTTGTCTGTCAAAAGGAAAATCTGGAAAGAACAGTCTGATTTTTAGACAGGAATGTTGTCAGTGTTCGATGTATATATAATACAATATATATATATAATATACAGATATATATAGGTTCAGAAGAATGTAGCGCGTCTGATCAGGAAGAAAAGAAAGCAATGTCACGTTTGGCCTAACACTCTTACTCAAAGAATCTCATCATCTCATCTATCTCCATCATATGTACATACATATATATAATATGTATGATTTGTTTTCATTGTCTTCTTTCCTCCCCCACCCGTGGGGATGCCGAGGGCCCTTTCAGTATAAATAGTATCCCCACCTTCTGGACATTGTGTGCTAGAAATAGCCTTTCTGTCACTCTCTTTGTTTCTTTCTACCCCCTTTGTTTTCTGTCATTTCTTCCTATCATTTTCTACCTTGCTGGTCCAATCACCTATATGTGTTCGATAAAGTCTTACGTACTTTCTCTAAGGATTGATAACTGAGTACATGTATAAAGTGTATTTTTGGGTCTAGGGTGATGAGATATGCGGAAGCAATTTTAGATAATTTAGGCACGTTTTCATATACGCTTTAGTGTCCTTAGTTATGTTTCAATTTGTGTTCGGGTATGTTTTTTTTTAAATCCCTGTGCGACAAATTGGACGGAATGGTCAACGTAGGGACATTTCCTTAGATTATGTGCGCGATTGCTTTGATATGTGAACTTAATTTTTTTCTTTTTTTTTCCTTGTTGAAATAGTGTTTTGAAATGGTTATAACCCTGATATGGGTCTACGCAGTCGATTGTGCTTTAAACAAAAAGACTAATAACATGTAATTGTTTTACATGATTGTAATTTTCACAAATACGCAAATGACACTGTGATTTCTGCTCTGTCCACAGTAGTACTCAGACATGTATTAATGATATGTTGTACTGGATGAACAGTAAACAAAGTAGATTTAATACATATTAAACAGACATAATTCTTACTGGCACAATGTTTCAACTTAAACTGGTTGGCAGTGAGTGGGCAAACATTTGTGGTACTGATATTCCATTTCACACTTACGTGAAATATCTTAGAATCACAACTGACCGAAATCTTTGACATCTGTGCAAGAACACATGAACGACATCTGCTGGAGTTCTTATCAAGATTCTTGGAGGTTACTTCTGTCATACTGCTTCCATCCAAAACAACGTGCAAACGACTTGTCTGTGCTACAGCAACTGCCCAGCTAGACTGTTGTAAGTCTGTGCTAGCTGACTTGAGCAGAAACATTTCTCGGTTGCAGAGGTTCAGAAGAATGTAGCGCGTCTGATCAGGAAGAAAAGACAGCAATGTCACGTTTGGCCTAACACTCATACTCAAAGAACTCTCATTATCTCATCTATCTCCATCACCGTGAACGACGGTGGGAGCTCCACTCTTTGTCACGAAGGATCGCCAGGCGACACGGTCTCTGCTCCTGTGTATGATGTCATGGAGCCCCAGTTTGCAGGCATCAGCGATGTTGTCCATGAAGGATTTTGCTGGCCTTCTTTGTTTTCTCTTTGCCTTGACTCTCCCCTGCAGGACTGATGTCATCAAGTCGGTTCTTGTGTTTCTTTTCATGTGTCCGATATACTTCAGTTTTCTTTTGTTGATATCTGGGAGCATTTTACGCTGGACAGCTAATCCCTTCAGCACGCTTTCACTGGTTCTTGGGTCTGTCCATTTTACTCTGAGAAGACGCCCGTAGAACCACATCTCTGCTGCGTTTATTTTGTTTTCGTCATCTTTCTTCAAAGTCCAGGCCAAATCAAGCAGCGTGAAATTCTTATTTTCAGTTTCGTTGGTATGCCTGTGTCTTTCGATATGTTGTTCCACAGGACCATGTTTTGCTTGGCCATGCCTACTTTTGATTTGATGTCCTTGCTGCAAGATCCTGTGTTGGTTTTGACAGAGCCCGGGTACTTGAAGTTGTCCATGTTTTCCAGCGCTGTTTTACCTATTCGTCTGCTCTGCTGTGGATGGTTAGTTTATCCTTCTGTGTGCATGACTACGGTCTTTTTGGCAATCCGTTTCAGTCCCTCCTTGTTTCCTGCAGCATTTACTCGGTATAGAATTCTCTTCATACTTCATACATGCAATGAACTCTACTGGTTGCCAATCAAATCTCGTGGCCAGTACAAAATTGCAAGTCTTGCAAATCGTCATTTTGATGGTTCTTTACCGTTTTGTTGTTCAGATCTTCTCTGCAAATATTGAAACGTCTCGCATCTCGCGAACCTCTTAACAAAAAACAGACGGTGCTGAAAGGCAGTCTTAATGCAGCTGGCAAACACGCCAGAGTTTTATTGTGCCATCTTTTGAACTCACCGCCAGCTGATATGATGGATCTGCCCATCCCTTTGGCACTTCAGGTCATCGTTAAAGACTTGCCTGCTGACCCAGGTGGTCCATCGTTCATAGCACAATTGCTCATCCACCGAAATGTACTTCCAGTTCTGACAGTTGATCGTGGTACCGTCGTGTAATCATTCACGTGTGTGTCCGTTTATGACCATAGATATAGTTGTGTGCATGACTGAACGTTGGTAGTAGGTATTCATTGGTGTAAGTAGTGTGTGTATTCTGAGGTGTGTTTTCTGAGGTGTGTTTTCTGAGGTGTGTTATTCTGAGGTGTGTTTCTGAGGTGTCACGTGTATTCTGAGGTGTGTTTTCTGAGGTATGTATTCTGAGGTGTGTTTTCTGAGGTGTGTTTTCTGAGATGTGTTTTCTGAGGTGTGTATTCTGAGGTATGTTTTCTGAGGTGTGTTTTCTGAGGTGTGTATTCTGAGGTGTGTTTTCTGAGGTGTGTATTCTGAGGTGTGTTTTCTGAGGTGTGTTTTCTGAGGTATGTATTCTGAGGTGTTTGCATATGTGTGATATATCAGTGCTTCTCCGTGAATTACGGTTTGTGTCCTGGAAATGTGTGTTGTGCTGTAAGTCCAAATTAGTTTGGAGAGTTATGCTATACAAGAATGATTAATTCTATAATGAAATACATACACACACACTCTGTGTGTGTGTGTGTGTGTGTGTGTGTGTGTGTGTGTGTGTGTATGTGTGTGTGTGTGTGTATGTATATGTGTGTGTGTGTGTGTATGTGTGTGTGTGTGTGTATGTATGTGTGTGTGTGTGTGTGTGTTGTGTATGTGTGTGTGTGTGTATGTGTGTGTGTGTGTGTGAATAACTTGGGCAAGATATTCAAGATTAATTTATTTCTTTTCTCCTTCATGTCTTTTTATATCTATATACACACACGCAGACAGACAGACAGACAGACAGACTTACACACACACACACATATGCACACACATGCACACACACACACACACACACACACACACACACACACACACACACACACACACACACACACACACATATATATATATATATATACATTATACGTATATATACATATATATGTACACATATATCTACTTATAAATGCATACATATATATATGTATACACACACACGTACACACACACACATAAATACATGTACATATACATGTATACATATACGTGTATGTGTGTATGTATATATGGACTCATAGATACAACACACACACACACTCACACACACACACACACACCTCTCTCTCTCTCTCTCTCTCTCTCTCACACACACACACACACACACACATACAAACGGATGAATGTATTCTCAACATGCTGTTAGCCCCTCCTCCCCTTTAATTTGTCTGCTTTTGTTATTTCACTTAATCAGCCACTGTTTCAAAGTTAACCAAGCCAGTCAGTTACGTGAGCATTCGCCATTCACTGTTATGACTCAGACCTTTAGAGAAGCAAACTTCATCTATTCCATGCCTCCCTTTGAAATACTGGTTTGGTTTGCCTGTAAACGCTTGATGTCAATGTGGCATGCAGAATTCAGCTGTGTGGTGGTGTTATCGTTATTAGTCTGATAAATTATACTGTTTGACCAGATTAACCTTTTGACTCCTGCACCCTGTCCACCAGCATTGTCAACCATACTAACAATGCAAAAAACTTAACTCTGTGACTTCCTCACCCTATCCACCAGCTTCCTGCAGGAACGGGTGATAGGATGAGGAGTCAAAGAGTTGAGTTTTGCAGTTGGTGTATAGGCGCGGGAATACAAGGGTTAAGAACACTTGACTTTTCGTCTTCTAGCCTAACTCTGCGTCCATTTTGCTTTTTGTGTTGGCGGTTTCAGCAGAGTAGCTAATGGGTCTGAGCCCACTGATGGCAGGAGTTATCTGCTCTGGCATTGATGGTAGGGAGAAGAGTGGCACAATGGTTCAGACGTTCGCCTGCCAATAACTGAACTCGAAGTTCCAGGGTTTGCTCCCCGTAGAGACTTTGACTTTTCTCCTCTGTTTGACCAGAAAATCGAACTGAACGTCTAGTCCTTCGGAAAGGGACGAAAAACGGGTCGGAGCCGTGTGCCTTCTGGTCTGCATGCTAAAGATCCCACGGCTGTTGATTCTTGTGAAGAGCAGGGCATTGCCCGTCTGCCTTGGTAAAAAACATAATTGGAGACATACGTTGATTTCCCAGGTCCCACCTCTTGAAGACCAAATAGCCTTCCTGTCTTTCTGAAGTCTTGGTTAAAAAAAGAAGTGAATATTAATGTGAATTTGAAGCGAGGAAGAGGGGATGGGCGCCGCCCTCGTGGTGCTGGCCCTGGGAAACGTTGAGGTGTCTGCCACCTCACTCCCCTACGACCCCAGAGTTATGGAACTATCTAGATAGGACTTCAGGACCTGGCCAGCTCGTGGGTTTATGTGCAGGCTTAAGGATTGTGCCGTGATCATTCTGGATCTTTTCCATCACATGGCACTGTGACGTTAGTGCATATGGAATTCATTCCGAGCGCGACGTCATCTTGAGAAATTGAAACTGAAGCTGAAAGCATTGATGGCGATTCCCGTTTTCTTGTTTTGCTGGCAGCAACAGCATAACCGTCTGACCTTTGCCCCCCCCCCCCCCCCCCAGTCTTTTGTGCGGGCTTAGTAGAGTCAGACACTCTTCCGCACAGACTGGGGGAATGACTGAATGTGCCTTTCTTCTGCTGACAGCCACAAGGGCCAGCCACTGCATTCAGCCTGTTTGTGACCAAGTTCAACAGGACATAGGATGGAATGACTCAGTCACCAGTCAGTGGCATTAATGAACCCAGGTATCCACAGCTATCTTGCTCAAGTGACTAAAAAGATAAACGAGCTGTGAATTATAGTGGCTTGAATGCAAGACATATTCTTGGAAAGAGATGCATGTTTTTACATAACCATTCAAGAACCAGAAAAAAAAAAAAAAAAAAAAAAAACACCACGAAAATAGAACCAGAACGCGTATTTAATACAACACAGTCCTTTTCTCCCACTGGACGAAGTAGCAGTCTTTTTCTCCTAAGTTTTTGTATCTGGTGTTTACTCGTTTGTGATCTTACGTTTATGCTTGACAAAGGCCAGTCGCCTGTCTTGTCTGGTTGTATTAGATACGCGTTCTGATTCTACTTTCGTGTTTTTTTTTATGGTTCCTGTTTGCTTGAACGCGGACATTCGCACTTGTTTTTGATAACTGTTCAAGTGTTGTTGTTTTTTTTCTGCTGAATGCATGTGTTTGTACTGAACATGAACGACTTGTGTAAGTGTGATTTCTCCCTGCCATTTCTTTCTGGTCTGTAAATACTCCTTAAACTGCAGAGACAAACCAAAGATAGATTGAACCCATGTTTTTTTTTCCTTCCTGGTTTTAATGTATAAAATTGAAGAGGCGCCTTAAAACGTATAGTTTACCCATTAAAAGCATGGGCATGGAATGAAAATGAATGTCTGAAAAAGCAGTATTGTTAACTTTCTCTTTATGTATGGTACTTGACATGGAAATAAAAACAACTTTTATGAAATAGTTAACTTTTTTCATGCACAAAAATACTCTACAGAATATGAGGAAGACGAACACCTTTAGGGCTCATGCAGTACAGTTTGATTTATTTTAACAGCTTTAAATGCAAAATGAGAAACAAGTGTGACTGCCCGCGTTCAAGCAAACGGGAACCAGAAAACACAAATCTTGTCTCATTGTATTAAATACGCGTTCTGATTCTTTTTTCGTGTTTTTTTTTTTCTTTCTGGTTCCTCCTAGATTTAAAAGCAGTAATGATGATGTCAGTGATGACAGTAACCTGACCAATATCGAACATTGCCATCATCATTATGAGTGTCATCATGAGTCGCAGCGGCAGCAGCTGTAGTAGTAACAGCAGCAACATTTCACATCGGAAGTCATCAGTCATAATAACTCTCATGATCTTCATCTGATAGCAGTCATCATCACCATCGTCATAACATCACCATCTGACATCATCATCGTCATAACATCACCATCTGACATCATCACCATCGTCATGACATCACCATCTGACATCATCATCGTCATAACATCACCATCTGACATCATCATCATCGTCATAACATCAGCAACTGACATCATCACCATCGTCATAACATCACCATCTGGCATCATCATCATCGTCGTCATAACATCACCATCTGACATCATCATCGTCGTCATAACATCACCATCTGACATCATCATCATCGTCATCATAACATCACCATCTGACATCATCATCGTCGTCATAACATCACCATCTGACACCATCATCATCATCGTCATAACATCATCGTCTGACACCATCATCATCATCGTCATAACATCACCATCTGACATCATCATCATCGTCATAACATCACCATCTGACACCATCATCATCATCGTCATAACATCACCATCTGACATCATCATCATCGTCATAACATCACCATCTGACACCATCATCACCATCGTCATAACATCACCATCTGACATCATCATCATCGTCATAACATCACCATCTGACATCATCGTCATAACATCACCATCTGACATAATCATCATTGTCATAACCATCACTGTTATGAACTCCTTCACACCATGAAAGAGGAAGTTGGAGGTGCCATGGACGTGGGACTCATTTTTAACCACTGTCAGTTGTCATGTGCACTGGCTCCCTCTGACATCTGTCTATTGTCAAGGTATTGTTCTTTTACCTTTAAGAGAAGAAAACAGTGTGTACATAAGTACACCCTCTGTATATCTGTCTATTGTCAAGGTATTGTTCTTTTACCTTTAAGAGAAGAAAACAGCGTGTACATAAGTACCCCTCTGTATATCTGTCTATTGTCAAGGTATTGTTCTTCTACCTTTAAGAGAAGAAAACAGTGTGTACATAAGTACACCCTCTGTATATCTGTCTATTGTCAAGGTATTGTTCTTTTACCTTTAAGAGAAGAAAACAGTGTGTACATAAGTACACCCTCTGTATATCTGTCTATTGTCAAGGTATTGTTCTTCTACCTTTAAGAGAAGAAAACAGTGTGTACATAAGTACACCCTCTGTATATCTGTCTATTGTCAAGGTATTGTTCTTTACCTTTAAGAGAAGAAAACAGTGTGTACATAAGTACACCCTCTGATATCTGTCTATTGTCAAGGTATTGTTCTTCTACCTTTAAGAGAAGAAAACAGTGTGTACATAAGTACACCCTCTGATATCTGTCTATTGTCAAGGTATTGTTCTTCTACCTTTAAGAGAAGAAAACAGTGTGTACATAAGTACACCCTCTGATATCTGTCTATTGTCAAGGTATTGTTCTTCTACCTTTAAGAGAAGAAAACAGTGTGTACATAAGTACACCCTCTGATATCTGTCTATTGTCAAGGTATTGTTCTTCTACCTTTAAGAGAAGAAAACAGTGTGTACATAAGTACACCCTCTGACATCTGTCTATTGTCAAGGTATTGTTCTTCTACCTTTAAGAGAAGAAAACTGTGTACATAAGTACACCCTCTGACATCTGTCTATTGTCAAGGTATTGTTCTTCTACCTTTAAGAGAAGAAAACAGTGTGTACATAAGTACACCCTCTGATATCTGTCTATTGTCAAGGTATTGTTCTTCTACCTTTAAGAGAAGAAAACTGTGTACATAAGTACACCCTCTTGAAGTATGATGTGGGACAATTTCATATTGAGTGCCTAGTTGTGTTGTAATTCTGACCTTTAATTATTTATTTATTTACCTTATTTATCTGTTATTTTCTTTGTAGATAAAATACACGGATACGCATATCATTTTCATGTAACCAAGATTGTTCCAATGACAGACTGATACAATACTCATCATCATCAGGTGTCCTGCCGCATGGCGTTGGCGATCATGGACTTCCATCTGCCTCTATCTCTCGTTGCCCCTAGCATCTCCCCCACCCTCCCCGTCCCCAGCCACTCTGCAAGTCCGTCCAGCATTTTCTCCCTGGGTCTACCCGGTGCTCTCTTTCCCTCCAGCTTTCGCGTTATGACCAGGTGCTCCAAATCTCTCTTCCTCATAAAATGGCCTATAAATGTTGCCTGTCTTTTCCTAATCTTCCTTATGAGTGATCTACATGTACTTGTGTCTGTCTCCATCAAGACTGTCTCGTTTGTTTTCTTTGCTGTCCATGGAACCCTCAACATTCTTCTTAGAAACCACATCTCGGCTGCCTCAATCTTGTTCTGGCGTTGTTTGTTGACTGTCCACGCCTCGCATCCGTACAATAGTATTGGTTCTATATAACATTCAAGAACTCTCTTCCTGATGTTAATTGATAGGCATTTGTTGGTAAGAATGCTTGTCATCTTCTTGAATGCTGTTTTGGCTTGGCCGATTCTGCCGGCTATTTCTGATGTAGATCTAGACAGAAACAAAAAGATACAATACTAACAAAAATAAATGAAGGCTAGGTAAAATATATGCTAGGTAGGTCCTCAGGACCTGGCCAGCTCATGGGTTTATGTGCAGGCTTAAGGCTTATGCCATGATCACCATACACATGGCATCTGTGACGTCAGTGCTTATGGAATTCGTTCCGAGCGCGGAGGCGTCATCTTGAGAAACTGAAACTGAAGTATGAGCACAGGTTTCATGCTCATCTTTTCTGTCCCCATCTCAGACAAGTTTCCTTTTTCCTTCATTCTCATTCCACGTCCGTCTCTTCTCATCGTTTATTTCACACCGTTACTGCTACATTGTCAAAATTACTATAACAGAGGGGTGTGTATTGTCTGGATTTGGTAGCCAGAGCAGAGTTAGGACGTGCATTACTTGCGCTGTGTCTGCTGTAAATATGATGAGATACATCGTAGTAGACGTTGTCTGTGTAAACACGTCCAGAGTGGGACTTTTGAAACGGAATAAAACTAGAAAGAAAAACGCCTTCTGTTGTATAGGTGTCAGCGTATCGGCGTATTATGAAAGAAGACCAACTGGCCATTATACTGTATAAATGACAGCTTACGGTCTAGAGACTAGAGTGTTAGTTTACTTGCCATCTGCCAGCTAATGCCTTAATGATCCGTCCTGACCGGCCCAGTATGAGTACTTAGGATGTAAATGGTTTCCTTTTACGCCTGTCTTGTCTGGTTGTATTAAATACGCGTTCTGATTCTTTTTTTGTGTTTTTCTTTCCTTCTGGTTCCTGTTTGCTTGAACGCGGGCAGTCACACTTGTTTTGGATTCCTTTTACTACGTTTTTTTTTCTGTATCTCTGTGGACAGGATTATGTGAAACATGTGTTGAAGTCTAGCAGCTGTTTAAGGAGAACAGTAAGGAAACATAGTGAAGGTGTAGGCACTCTGGCACCAGCCCCCAAGTCTTTTTACTTGTGCTGTGGTGTTTGTCTTTCTTGTTGATGCTGGGGCCAGAACCTGTCTTGTGCCATCTTCAGCTTAGTTTTGGATGTGTGTCCTGTTAGTTTTCCAACCTTGCTTCTCTTCATCCATCTGCTGTGTCTTGTTGTGTGGGATGAGGTTTGCTCTCTAATAGTTGTGTAGACATATGGTGATTTTCTCTCGTGTTACAGGTTTGTTTGGTTTCTTGCTTAACGTGTTATCTTTCCATGCCATCATACAACTGTCGTATTTGTGTGTAATTTGCCAAAGTGGCGTCTCCAAGTCAGGGTGTAATCTGAAACTGCTTTCTGTCAGAAAACACAAAAGCGAACTATACACTGAATTCCTGGTCAAGAAGAATGTAGCAGATGTTTATTAAGCAAACAGTTGATTCCTGAAAACACATTTTCAGCTGATGAAGTCTTATGATTGTTCTGATTGTGTTGATGTAGTTGATGGACTGGTGATCGTTTCTGTCTGGACCAGATGACTTCATTTCTTTATCATTGATATCACTTATCAGTTGAAGACACGAAAGGGACTCCGTCTATTCTTCACCTCTCCTTAAATCCACAAGTTTTATGTGCAGTTACTTCAATGATGGAGTTCCCTGTGTGAACAGAATTTAATAAGATGAGACTGAACTGATAAATGGCATTCTTTCATCAGACGGAAAGAAACCTTGTCAATCTCCAATCCATTCTGAAGAAATGTCGCAGTCTCTTATTCAGATCCAACTCTGTAATGTCTATTTTACTGTCTGTGTTGGCGGCAGCCGCAGAGCTGCTAATGTGAGCAAGACCCACTGGTGGTGGGGCAGTCTGCTCTGGCATTGATGGCCTTTCCCATTCCAGTATTTGCTGGCGGTAACGGTATCCATCAAACATTTGTCCCCGGCTTTCGTGCAGACCAGTTTGACCACAGACAGTGGAGCAACGGTTGTGAGCGTGCCTGTCTTCTGCCAACAGCCTGTCCGATTATAGGCTTGGTGTTTTGGTGTGTGTGTGTGTGTGTGTGTGTGTGTGTGTGTGTGTGTGTGTGTGTGGTGGGAGACGATCGGATTCATTGTGGATGGGACGACATCGGCGCTTGCGTGATGGTTGCGCTTGCGGTTCTCGTCACACCCGAATCCGCGACCCCGAGGAGCGTTGTCCTCGCCAGGGTCACCGCCTTCTTTGGGTAACGCGTGAGGCAGTCCAGTCTCCCGCTGTCCTCCCCGGACAGTTGCCGCTGCCTGTGCTTGGTGGCCGGGCATCTCTGGAGCCAGTGTGCCATGTCTTGGTCCTCCTCTTTGCACATGCGGCACAATGGATCCGTTGTTTGGTCAGTTCTATTTTTATAGGCCCGCAGCGAAGGGTGATGTCCCGACCTAAGCTTGGCAAGAAGGGTCTGGTCGCTGCAGGATCCTGTTTCCGTCTCTCTATGCATGGAGTATGCCCCGTACACCTCCTTTGTTCTCCCATGCTTGATCGGGGGGTCTTTTGTGATTCTTTTTATTTGGGCGCAAGCGCTGCTATACGAGATGGGTCGCCCTGGGCCCGGGGTGGTCGTTGCCTGTCTTGCGGCTTCATCAGCTAGATCATGCCCAGGGGTGTTGCTCTGACCCGGAATCCACTGTATCGTCAATCGGAAACGGAGATTTCTGAGACGAAGGCGTAGACTGTCGAGGGATGGGGAGGTGTTGTGTTTTTTCGGACATAGCGAGAGTGGCATCGGGCCTCTTTCCTTGCAAACCAACAGGTCAGGGGCAGTGTACAAACTAGACACCATGTGCTACAAAAGCCTCAGTAACGCAGCCCCCGATTATCTGTCAAGCCTACTTGAGATCTATGTTCCCTCACGTACCCTCCGCTCTGCCTCCCATCCTCTGACTTTTCGCTTTCCACGCACTAAGCTCAATACCTGTGGTCCACGAGCCTTCTCTGTTTCTGGTCCACTCTCCTGGAACAAACTTCCTCTCTCAGTCCGTCAGCAACCTACTTTTGTCTCCTTCAAGTCCGCTCTCAAAACTCACCTTTTCTCCTCTGCATAAAATCCTGACCTCACTCAACCCCCTCTGCAGCCTGTCTCCACTCGGAGGGGAATCACATTGTAATATATAATTGTATATGCTATGCTCTCTATAATTTTCCATTGCTTTTATTCTTTCTTCCCATTTATAGCAATGCGTATGTGTGTGTGTGTGTGTGTGTGTGTGTGTGTGTGTGTGTGTGTGTGTGTGTGTGTGTGTGTGTGTATGTGTGTGTGTGTGTGTGTGTGTGTGCGTGCATTGTGTGCGTGCGTGCGTGCGTGTGTGTCTGTTCAGCGCTTAGATTTGATTTTATCAAGATTTTGCGCTATATAAATATTGTAATTAGTGTCTCAGCCACACTCGTCAGTGAATTTGTTACGTATTGTTTCCCTTGCTGCATTGCTCACACAGTTGAATCAACGAGCTGTAAAATTACAGAGGCTTGATAAGCAAGACGCATTTGTCAATGTGTGTATGCTTTCTGTGTAACTGGTGTTGAGATGAGGTTCTGTGCTGAATTTGGATATGAGCACTGGACGTGAATGAGTTTTTTGTCAGAGTATTCCCCTTCTGTGGTTTCTCTCTTCCTGGCCTTGATGTATAAAATCGTGTAGGCGCCTTAAAACGTATAGTTTACCCACCAAAAGCATGGGCATGGAAGGAAACTGAACATGTCTGGAAAAGAAGTATTGTTAACTTTCTTTTCATATGTAGTCGACGAAGGCCGTTGGCCAAACGTTTGTGTCGGTCTTGCTAATTAAGTGAATTAAATAGGCACTCTCCGTCTGTTTTCCTGCGCTTCCGGTGTCTGTTTCATTAACCCTTTGACTCCCGCACCCTACCCACCAAAACCCTTTAACTCCCTCACCCTATCCACCAACTGTAAACACTTAAACCTTTAACTCCCTCACCCTATCCATCAGCTGTAAACACTTAACCCTTTAACTCCCTCACCCTATCCACCAACTGTAAAGACTTAACCCTTTTACTCCCTCACCCTATCCACCAGCTGTAAACACTTAACCCTTTGACTCCCTCACCCTATCCACCAGCTGTAAACACTTAACCCTCTGACTCCCTCACCCTATCCACCATCTGCAAAAACGTAACCTTTTCACTCCCTCACCCTCTCCACCAGCTTCCTGTAGGTGAGGGAGTCAGTGTGTGTATGTGTGTGTATGAATTAATTAATGTAAAACGCAGTGAGTCCTTACCTATGTGTGGGAGAATAGCGCTACATAAATGTGATTTATTATTATTATTATTACTATTATTATTATTATTATTATATATTTTAAAGAAAAAGGACAAAATGATCCAAACAGCCTGTCGTGTGTACGAATAACCCCATCAGCTAACCACAGTCCACAGATGGAGAAAGGGAAGTGAAGATCAAAGAAGGGTGAGGGGTGGGGGCCAGACGTGGCTCATTCACTGTGACCCTGTCACACTGGAGGACATGGTGCCCATCTAAACAAGTAGACGGGGAAAGCCCAGTAATGCCAGGCTGACTGTCAGGGTCAACAGCATTCAGCAGAGTGGAAAATGTACTTACTTCTAGAAGTCATTTGCATGGTTGTCACCTAACAGTTCTTGGAGCAAAGTTTCTGTGGAGAATGTGGATGTCTGTATTGAGCGTGAACAAATTGTGTAAATATGATTTCCTCAGTTTTGTAGATTCCCCATCTCCCCCGGAATAGTAAATACAGGTGAATGGACCATTAAGGCAGAAAATAAGTAGAAATGACAGAAAAGCAAGGCAACCAGGCAGAAACAGAGAGAGTGACAGAAAAGAGGAAATTTCTAGCACAGAATTCTCCAGAAGGTGGGAATACTATTTATACTGAAAGCTGACAAAGACAACGGACCTCGTATTTCCCCCCCCCCCAATTTTGAAATATCTATAAGATTTGGAAAAACTTCGAAAGATAAGGTTTATGTATCAGAAATAGTGAAAAGGAACGAATATGGCTGTTTAAAACACTTTGTACTATCCATATGTATTTATCTGTTGAAAAAGTATTGCTTCAAAGTTAGCCCTGATATGGCTCTACGCAGTCGGCTGGGCTGTAAACAACAGTAACAACAATTCCTTGCAAGAAAAAACGAAGTGAACAACGCAGTCTGATACAAAGTCCGTTGGTCTTTGTCAGCTTTCAGTATAAATAGTATTCCCACCTTCTGGAGAATTCTGTGCTAGAAATTTCCTCTTTTCTGTCACTCTCTTTGTTTCTGCCTTGTTGCCTTGCTTTCTGTCATTTCTACTTATTTTCTGCCTTAATGGTCCATTCATCTGTAATTTTTCGATAAAGTCTTACGTACTTTTTCTTTGGATTGACAATTGGGTACATGTATAAGTGCATTTTGGCTTTAAGGAGGTGAGATATGCGGAAGCAGTTTTAGGTAATTTATGCCTGTTTTTATATATGTTTTGGTGTCCTGGTGTATGCTTATATTTGTATTCAGGTGTGTTTGTTTTTTAAATCTCCCCTGTGCGATAAATCGGACGGAATGGTCCTACGCCGGGGGCATGTCCTTAGATTATGTGCGCGAATGCATTGATATGTGTACTTAATTTTCTTTTTTCCCCTTTTTTCCTGTTGATGTTTTGTGTTTTGAAGCGGTTATAGCCCTGATATGGCTCTGCATAGTCGGCTGGGCTTTAAACAACAATAAAAGTAAAAAAAAAAAAAAAGTAAAGCCAATTACAGCCCTCTGGAGGGGAGGGGGGTGAAGGTGAGGGACAGGGAAGGGGTTGGGTGAGGGGTCAGCACGCCGAGGACATGCTCCCATCAAAAGAAGCAGACGGGATAAATCCAGTAAAGCTGGCTCACCTCAAAAGTCAACAACATTCAGGGATTTTGTGTTGTTTGATCTCTGTTATTGTCAGGGGGGATAGAACAGGGTGACATGGCATTATTGGCCTTGATGTAGCTGGCCGTCTTTGGGAAGATGCCCCTGTTACTGGCAATGTCAAAGATGAAGTGTGCGGCTGATGACTTTGTCGGGAATACAAATCAGCATCCGCTGACGATGGCTGCTTAAAGGGATGACCAAGATCAACTATGTTAGTCTGGAAAGACCTGTAAGAGCCGACTGAAGATAAAACAAATATGAAATGTGAGAATGTAGACTGAAAGCCGTCACTAGCAGCAAATTGTTGGTTAGCGAAAGGATGATCCAAGTGAAACTTCATGAATTCGTTGTGAACTTCTATAGGCAGGTTTTCTATATAAGAAACTGAACATAGGAAGATTCTAACTGGAAACTCTCATACACATTAATCTATGTCTCTTGAAAAAATCATACATCAGCGAACAACCAGAAACTTTTCACGAACAAAGAAATAAAATTACTCAAACAACGGAAATCTAATGACAGGCCTTACAGCAGCCTTAACAAAGAATATCAAGTATCCAACGAAGTTCCAGACTTGTCTATTCTATAAAATGGAACGCTACCTGTTCTGATTGTATTTTCATACTTTGATGCTTCCTGTTTTTTTGAACGTGGGCGGTTGCCCATTTTTTCGGATTTGTTTTTTTTTCTGTAATAAATGCCAGCTCTCTCAGCTGTAGCCGAATGAAAACCAGCAGATAATGACGGTGTTATTGTCATCACTTAAATTTTCTCTGATGATTACCTTTAAGCTTTATTTTGTTTTCTTCAGAATTGCACTGACTGGAACATCCGTTCTTGTGCACTTCTCTTACTCACCTCACTTAACAGTCATATGATTCATTTTCACTTCCTCATTATCAGCAGATGATCCAGCCTCTTTACCCACATAACCATCTGTCTCTCATTACTACCCCTACCTCTCTCTGTTGAACACAGTCGCGGATATCCTTTGTATAATAATACTTCCTTCAAAATTATTGAATATTAGATTAGAATTATTCTAATGGATGAAAAACGATTACTCCATAAAGCATCTTTAATGTTATTACATATAGACTAAAAGGAAGAACGTAACTGAGTCACTGATATCCATGTAGTTTTGTTTACAAAGCGAACAAAACCAGGAGAGATTAAAACAGCTTCTGATTTATGTACGTCGTCTGTGTGTCAGAAAAAAAATGACAATCTGGTCCTAAGGCTTTTTACATCTAGAAGATAACTGTCGGGAGTGTTAATTTATCACCTGAGAACTAGAAATGCCCCGCTACCATTGGCCCAGAGAGAGACGTCAGAGTGTTAACGATTTCTTCTTGCTGCTGCCAGTTTTCTCTAGCTTTAAGGGGAGGGTTGTCTGGGACAGGTGTTGAAGCCAAGTTGCTGGGAAAGAAGGGCAGTAGGTAAACACAGGTAAAGGTATAGGTGATCTTGTCTAGTCTGGGACCCGAGGACATGTTACCTGCGCTGTGGCGGTTATCTTTCTTGTTGATGTTGCGGCCAGAATTTGCCTCGTGCCTTCTTGCATAATTCTGGTTGTGTGTCCTGTTGGATTTCCAGTGTTTCTCTCTCTCTCTCTCTCTCTCATCTCTCTCCCCTCTCTCTCTGTCTGTCTGTCTGTCTGTCTTCTCTCTTGTCTCTCTGTTCTCTGTCTCTCAATCTCTCTCTATCTCTGTCTGTCTGTCTGTCTCTCTCTCTCTCAATCTCTCTCTCTTTCTCTCTCTCTTTCTGTCTGTCACTTGTATGAAAGCATCAGAAACCCCTAACCCTCCCCGCCCCTTCCCCATGCGTGTATTGTGGCCTTAGGCCGATGTACTATAAACACTTTCTGAGTTCTGAGTTCTCACTGTCTGTCTCTGTCTGTCAGTCTCTTTCTCTCTGTCTGTCTATCTGTCTGTCTGTCTGTCTATCTGTCTGTTGTCTGTCTGTCTCTCCTCTCTCTCTCTCTTTCTCTTACTCTCTCTCTCTCTCTCTCTCTCTCTGTTATCAATGTATAGGTATATGGCAATTTTTCTGTGACGTTGCAAGTTTGTTTAGATTCTGGCTTGACGTATCGTCTCCATGCTATCTTATAACTATTCCATTTTTGTGCAGTTTATCCGTGTGCCTTCTCCAAGTCAAGATATAATCCCAAATTGTTTTCTGTCTCAAAGAAAACACAAAGAAGCAGTGCGAATATTCTGTCCAGTAATGTAGCAAATATTTCATTATGGAAATGCGTGAGGTCGTTGTCAGCCTACTGTTAATTTCTGTGGTTTGCTAACAAAGCAAAAACTTAACCCTTTGACTCCCTCACCCTGTCCACCAGCATCGTGCATTGTCAACCATGCTAACGAAGCAAAACCTTAATCCTTTGACTCCCGCACCCTGTCCACCAGCATCCTGCATTGCAACCATGCTAGCAAAGCAAAAACTTAACCCTTTGACTCCCGCACCCTGTCCACCAGCATCCTGCATTGCTGGCCATGCTTACAAAGCAAAAACAACCCTTTGACTCCCGCACCCTGTCCACCAAATTCTGCATTGCCAACATTGCTAGCAAAGCAAAAACTTAATCCTTTGATTCCCTCACCCTATCCACCAGCTTCCTGCAGGAAACAGGTGGATAGGATGAGGGAATGGAAGGGTTAAGTTTTTGCAGTTGGAGGATAGGGTGCGGGAGTCAAAGGGTTAAGGATATCAGTTGTGTGACTCGGTGAGACTAGAGAAGGAGACATCATCTTCTCCACTTCTGTCCTGAAATCCAACAGGTCTTTTTTTTGTAATTGTAATTGCTTAACCCATCGATCTTTCCTCGATTTGCAAAATATAACCTTTCGACTCTCGCGCTCTATCCACTAACAGCAAAAACTCAACCCTTTTGATTCCCTCACCCTATCCACCAGCCTCCTACAGGAAACTGATGTAAAGGGCGAGGGAATGAAAGGATTAAGTTTTTGCTTTGCTAGTATGGTTGGCAACACAGGATACTGGTGGACAGGGTGCGGGAGTCAAAAGGTTAACGATATTCTGTTGAATGGCCTGTTTTGATAAGATGAAAAAAAAAAAACACCACCGACTTTCAACTCCGAGCCCCAGTCCAAAGACACAACACAGACTTACTGTACGGTTGGTTCCAGCTCGGACGTCCTTTTCGCTTTCTGTGTGTGTTGGCAAGTGGTTACGGAATCACAAATAGGGTCTGAGCTGATAGTAAGGGCTGTCTGCTCTGGCTTCGATGGCCTTTCCCTTTCCTGCATTTGCTGGCAGTGATGCATCCATCAGAGATTTGCGCCCAGTCTCTTTACGCATTCCCAAGGAGAATCTGACCAGCTTGCACAGAGTGGGGCAATAGCTGTGAATGTGCTTTCTTCTGCCAGCAGCCACTACATTCACCTTGTTTGATTAAGGTCTTGATTTTTTGGCAGAAGAAGATGCAAAGCTAAGCTAGACCATTCCCCCCCAATCCCCCCCCCCCTCCCGCCATCCAACAGGTCAGGGGCAGTGACTCGGTCACATTTGTCAATAAATTTATCTAGTAATGTCTCCATCGCTGCATCGTCCACACAGCTAAAGCAAACGAGGTGTAAATTACTGTGGCGTCAACGCTTGCTGGGTAAGCTTGTGGAAGAAGTTTAAATGCTTTTACGTAACTGGCATTGGGATGGATTTTTGTGTGTGTTGTATATTAAATGTGAGTGTTTGTTGTGGACATGGACTTTTGCTGTGTAAATGTAATTGTTTTGTCCTCTCTGCGGTCGTTTTTCTCTCATTTTCTAAACGTCGTTAATACTGAACTGAATCATTAAAAGTTATAAGTGTCCTTCAGGTTACCCGATGAGAAGTCGAGGTTGGAGCATTTTCATTTGAACATTTCGTAGATATGACTCGTCAGTTTCTTGATAACAAAGTGTAGATGAAGAAAGGAACAGAAAAAGAAGAAGACGAAGAGGCAAAATTGAGAGAGAGAGAGAGAGAGAGAGAGAGAGAGAGAGGGGGGGGGGGTATAACAACTGATTTGAATGAAAAGAGAAGTATTCGTTGGAATTGTACCAACATCTTGATTTCCAAACGTGCGATATTGGGTAGTTAGTAGTTGATATATATAATATACATACATACATACATATATATATATATATATATATATATATATATATATATATATATATATATATATATATGTGTGTGTGTGTGTGTGTGTAGATAGATAGATATATTTACATATATGTATATATGTCATTCGTTCAGAACGCCAAAGACAACAAATAACCAAGAAATCAAATATCACTAAACAAGCACGAACGGTTTGTGCTAATAAAGGAATAGATAAATTTACCGCGCATGACCAGATCCCATGGGAACACAAGAGACGCCCTAAGCAAACTTCATTAGAAAAGTGCACTGTCATCGATAAACAGGTAAGCAAAAATAAATGCATTCAGAAAAAACAAAAGTTGGTGCTGTTATAAGGGGACGTGATATCTTCAAGGAGAGCAGCCTGCATTTCACATGCATGAATTCCGTCATGACAAAAGTACGAGTAGATCATTCAGCCCAGCCCAACCCAAAAGAGCCCAGCCTAGTCCAACAAGTAAAGATGTGTGTGTCCAGTGTAACATTTTAACAGCTAAATTGATGGTTTTTTATTCTTAGTGTTTCTAAAATTTAATATGTAGATAAAGTGATATATATATATATGTGACCTCCCACCACGAAATCAGTCTTAACTATCATTTTTGGCATTTTGAGGTATACATATCACTGGAAAGTGTACATTCTTCTGATTATTTTGGTACTTGAATAAAGCTTGTACTCAAAAAAATGTAGAAGTTATGTATGTTTAAAATCATTAAGTTGTATGACGGCCATTTTGAGAAAACGGCCTCTAAAGTTTTTGTGTGCTGTCCTACACATTTTCCTTAAATTTCTTTGTTTGGTGGCTTTGACCCAGTTTGTTTCTAATTTTGCTGTCATTATCTGAAAGGTGCACTAAAGAGCTTTCTGTAGAATATTACATGTGCGGGTACTGTACAGGTTACGGTTCATAATAAGAGACAAAAATAGGTACTTTTGGTAGGAAATTGCGTTCTTTCTGCTGCGATCAGTGCATTGAAATACCATTTTAGATTGATTAACAATATTTTTTCAAGAAAAAAGTGTCTGTGGGGGATAGATTATAGTCTACAGAAATCAATTTTGAGAAAAAGTCAAAACTCCCCAGATAGATCCTCAGTCACCTTTTCAGCTCCTAGTGCTGTTCGACTGACTTCGAGTTAAGACTGATTTCGTGGTGGGAGGTCACACACACACACACACACACACACACACACACACACACACACACACACACACACACACACACACACACACACACACACACACACACACACACACACATGTATTTATACAAATTTGTGCTCTATTCCTGGGGAGACTTTGTCTAGTCACATACGATCCTCTAACTGAACATAGTTAAGTATTCCTTCTCGTCTCATTCTCTCTTTCCTTCTTTTGTATCACTCAAATTTTGTGGTAGAATTGATAACCAGAATTCTGCAAGACTGGCACAACAAATCAGTCCTGTATTATATACATGTACACAAGATGAGTACAACAGACAAATTCACTAGTGCTGCAGCCTGTATAGATACCACGCTGTGTGTTGTAAGGTCATACTTATTTTCCACAGTCGTGATCTGGAGGGGTCATCATCATCTCCAGTTAGCCGAGGGTATTGGTCAGTGACCTGTGAGGGAAAATGTTAGTCCAGCAGAACAAGTGGACATGTTCAGCATGTGGGGTGTACTGATTATGTGTACTGGATCGGTGATTGTAACATAAGAGCTTGTAAACACTGGCCAGCGAGACCTCCATGTGGGCTGCGGCCATGGTGGCTTTGTATCACTCCCAGTTGCATGGCTTGTAGTGTGTACATGTAGGTATTCAGCAAGTTATATGGACTTGTAACTTTTGTGTGTTCCTGGAAGAAATGGTATTTGGTGTGCGAGGCACAGTAGGCAACGGTTGTACTCTGCGACCCCTCCCCCCCCCCCACCCCCGCCGTGGGGATACCGGGGGCTCTTTCAGCATAAACAGTATCCCCACCTTCTGGAAATTCTGTGCTAGAAATTTGCTCTTTTCTATCACTCCCTTTGTTTCTTTCTTCCTCGTTTGCCTTTTATCATTTCTTCCTATCATTTTCTGCCTTGCTGGTCCAGCCACCTGTATGTGTTCGATAAAGTCTTAGAACTTTCTGTTGGGATTGATAATTGGGTACATGTATTATGTGCATTTTTGGCTCTAGGGAAATGAGATATGTGGGAGCAATTTTAGGTAATTTAGGCCTGTTTTATACATGTTATAGTGTCTTTAATTATGTTTAAGTTTGTATTCAGGCATGTTTTTTTAAATCCCGTGTGTGATAAAGTGGACGGAGTAGTCAACACAAGGGGCGTCTCCATAGATTATGTGCGCATATGCATTGATATATGTGTACTTGATTTTCTTTTCCTTTTTTATCCTGTTGAAGTATGTGTAAGTTTTGAAATGGTTATAACTCTGATATGGCTGTGCGCAGTTAGACCTACACATTATGTCAAACCAGTCAAGTTCCCAGACACAATTTGACGTAAATCGATAGCCAGTTACAATGCAGCGTTTTAACCGAAACTGAACGAAACTAAAAGTTATCCGTTTCGTAGAAATTTCTGTGCTTCAAGCATAGCGATCAGAAAACGAAACCTGCCACTTCAACAGCATCAGTCAGTGTCCTTTTTTCTCAGGACCTGGCGAGCTTATGGGTTTATGTGCAGGCTTAAGGCTTGTGCCACGATCACCATACACATGACACCTGTTACGTTAGTGCATATGGAATTCATTCCGAGCGCGGAGGCGTCATCTTGAAATACTGAAACTGAAACTTGCCATCTGGCATAAACAAAGTAAATGTTCCTTGCACTGAGTCGCAAAATTCCTTCTGTAGGCACAGGGAAACAAATATGTCAGTCTTTAGAATCCAAACTTGCATGCTCGTCCAAAGAAGCCGTTACTATGTTGCAAACTCATTCGGCGTCACAAAACTCCGATCGAAAAGTTTATCATGTCTTGAGAGGCTGGAATACGATGAAATAAAAAAAAACAACTTTATGACTTTCAAATATTTTCATGCAAAGTCACTTGATTTTGTATGTGCGTTTGCTTGCTCATCTTTTGTTCGATCAACATAATGTGAATAATGGGCTGGTGAGTAAAGAAAAAAAATGGTTTAAATTAATAGCCAGTTAGTCAAACATGTCATCTTAGAGAGCTGCTGTTGTACGAGTATGTATGACTCAGAAAGTCATGAAAATCTGTTTGTCAGTTCACTGTTTAGTAAAAATGCCAGTATGACGTTATAATTCTGGATAGAATGGTGGACGTAATTTATCAACAATTTCATAATTCTGGATAAAATGGTGGACCT
The DNA here is from genome assembly GCA_030674185.1 of Monoplex corrugatus. Classification (NCBI taxonomy): domain Eukaryota; kingdom Metazoa; phylum Mollusca; class Gastropoda; order Littorinimorpha; family Ranellidae; genus Monoplex; species Monoplex corrugatus. The sequence goes on along the minus strand of JAPXFY010000014.1, from coordinate 29,368,719 downwards.
AATTTATCAAACATGTCATCAACTGAGCACCATCTCTGTATGGAGTAAGACAAAATCAAAGATAAGGAAATTACATTTTGTAAGCCAGAGCCCATGTCTGGCCCTGTTGAATATATTTCTTTTCCTTCTCAAACTAAAATCATATGAGCAATGCAATCACATTTGGTGGCTGACAGGCGAAAAAAGTTTTTTTGTCAGATTTAAGAACATACCGTAAAACTGAAAGTGTGGAGTGAAGAAAGTATTTATCATAATGATTTTACCAAAGGATGACACACAGCAAACACTGCTTTCCAGGTTTTTTTGTTTTTTTTTAATGGATTTGCTGTTGGCTGGACTTGAAACAACAATAACAACAATGGAAAATTCTGTTTTATGATTCACAGATGAAATGGTTTTTCAGAAAAAAAAAAGGTTTCTTTCGTTTTTGTGGCATGAGTTTAACAGTGTTTATTGGATAATCATACCCTGATTTGTAGCAGCATCGGCCATTTACACTGTAAAGGCAGACGTCTTGGTTGACTGTGATAATTTTGGTAGCGATAGTCTTCTGGTACAAGTTTGGCTAAAACCCCGCCCTTCACTTCGCCTGCATGTCTGTCCGGTCCTTCCGTATTCGTGTACGGTTTATCAGCATGCCCTAGTTATGCACACACACACAGACACGGAGACACACACAGAGACACACACAGACACACAGAGACACACACACACACACACACACACACACACACACACACACACACACACACACACACACACACACACACACACACACATATATATATTATATACATGTATATATACAGGGGGGTGCAAAAGTAGGTATACAGAAAGTATCACGTCGTTATTATAATGCTTAATTCCGCTCTCGATTACAGGAGTGTGTGAATACCGACGGCAAGCAATTTGAGCATGTGAGGGATAAAGGCTGTGCTTGTTATTACTTTATGCAATATTCATTTGTGTGTATAATAAATGCAATGAGTATTGTACGTGTTTTCTTTTTTCATAACTGTATACCTACTTTTGCACCCCCTGTATATATATATATGTGTGTGTGTGTGTGTGTGTGTATATATATCTATATATATATATCTAGATGTATGTATGTATGTATGTATGTATGTATGTATGAATGTATCACTGGTCTCTCTTCCCTCTTTCTCTCTCTATCTTCTGCATATGTGTGTGTGTGTTATATATTGTGTGTTGTGTGTGTGTGTATGTATGTGTGTGTGTGTGTGTGTATGTGTGTGTGTGTGTGTGTGTGTGTGTATGTATGTGTGTGTGTGTGTGTGTGTGTGTATGTGTGTGTGTGTGTATGTGTGTGTGTGTGTGTGCGCGCGCGCGCGCGCGCGTGTGTGTAATGTAAACTGACAGCCAAATTGTGTCGTTTCCCAAAGTTTCTGGATCGTTTGGATCTTCTCAGGTGCACTGCATTCAATCAAAATTGTTCAACATGCCGTAAAACTCATTGGTGGTTTGCCTCTACTGATCAGCGGACTTGACATTTTATTCACTACTCTCAGGGAGTTTTAGAACCAGAAGAACTCAGATTCAGAACAAAAACACAGCATTAAAAGATGGAACGCAGCAAGAGAACAAATAATTGTATTCCACAAACCAACCAACCAACCAAGCAACCAACCAACCAAGCAACCAACCACCAACCAACCAACCAACCAACCAACCAACCAACCAACCAACCGGTCATCCAACCACCCAACCAACCAACCAACCAACCAGCCAACAAACCAACCATCCAACCAACCAACCAACCAAACCACCAAACAACCAACCAGCCAACCAACCAACCATCCAACCAACCAACCAACCAAACAACCAAACGACCAACCAGCCAACCAACCAGCAATCCACCAACCAACCGGTCAACCAACCAACCGGTCAACCAACCAACCAACCAACCAACCAACCAACCAACCAACCAAGCAAACCAAACCAAAATCGAAGAAACACAACAGAGGCGATTGCTTTTCATCTGTTTTAACATGGTTATGTCAACACGTAATGCAGTACATTTCTGTGATTCATCATCATCATCAGGTGCCCTGCCGCATGGCGTTGGCGATTATGGACTTCCATCTGTCTCTATCTCTTGTTGCCTCAAGTATCTCTTCCACCCTCCCTGTCTTCAGCCACTCTGCAAGTCCGTCTAGTATCTTCTCCCTGGGTCTACCCGGTGCTCCCCTTCCTCCAACTTTCCCGTTGTGACCAGGTGCTCCAATTCCCCTTTCCTCATAAAATGGCCTAGAAATGTTGCCTGCCTTTTCCTAATCTTCCTTATCAATGATCTTCTCGTGTCTGCCTCCATCAAGACTGTCTTGTTTGTTTTCTTTGCAGTCCATGGAACTCTCAACATTCTTCTTAGAAACCACATCTCGGCTGCCTCAATCTTGTTTGGCTTTGCTTGTTGACTGTCCACGCCTCACAACCGTATAACAATATCGTAGACCCTATTGCAGTGCGATTATGCTTTCATACCCACTTCCTGTGTCCCCATTTCACTCCATTCCTCTCCCTTTCTCCCTCACCTCCGTGCCACATCTTTCTCTCTTTCCGTTTCGTCTCACTGCAGGTATCCAGTCGTTACGTTTTGAGAAGCTCTTGAATGTATAATGCTAGAAATGAATACACTGTACTTTTTCATTCGGATAGTCTTCGTGTAACGCTCATTAATTGACGCTTTAACCCTTTGACTCCCGCACCCTATCCGTTTTCAGTTTCAGTTTCTCAAGATGTCTCTGCGCTCGGAATGAATTCCATATGCACTTACGTCACAGGTGCCATGTGATGGAGAAGATCCAGAATGATTACGGCACAAGCCTTAAGCCGGCAAATAAACCCATGAGCTGGCCAGGTCCTGAGGTCCTATCTAGATAGTTCCTTAACCCTGAGGTGGTAGGGGAGTGAGGTGGCAGAGACCTCACTTTTCCCGGGGCCAGCACCACGAGGACGGCGCCCATCCCCTCTCCCTCGCTTCAAATTCAAATTCACTTTCTTTTAAAAAAAGAAAAGGCAGACTGGTCTTTAAGGGGTGGGACCTGGGAAATCAACCTATATCTCCAATGATTTGTACCAAGGCAGCCGGGCAATGCCCTGCTCTTCACGATTTTCAACTGCCGTGGGATCTTTAGCGTGCGCAGCCAGAAGGCACACGGGTCCGACTCGTTTTTTGTCCCCTTCCGAAGGGCTAGACATTCAGTTCGATTTTCTGGTCAAACTGAGGAGAAAAGTCTAGGTCTCTACTGGGAACGAACCCTGGAACCTCGAGTTTAGTTATTGGCAGGCGAACGTCTGAACCATTCCGCCACTCTTCTTTCACCCTATCCACAACTGTCAAAACTCAACCCTTTGACTCCCTCACCCTAACCACCAGCTTCCTGCGATAGGGTGAGGAAGTCAAAGGGTTAGGTTTTTGTTTTGCTAGCATGGATGACAATGCAGGATGCAGAGTGCGGGAGTCGAAGGATTAATATGCCAAACTATTCCGGGGTGCTTGTTTAAAAAAGGAACATATTGAATGGGTACAAACAGACAAACAAGCAAACAGCAGCAACAGCAACAACAACGACAACAAACCAAAAACAAAAACCATCGTTCTTATGTATGGTAAAAGGTGACACACTTTTCCTAATGCTTTGCGTTTAGCAGCTATCAGTCCGCAGTGTTAGTTAATTTGCCATCTGACAGCTACTGCCCCTTCCCAACTGGTCCAGTGTGAGAAATGAGGGTGTAAATGGTTTCCTCATGCTACCTCTTTTCTGTAGCCTGGTGGGGAGCCTTGTCTCAGACAGGTGTTGAAGCCAGTTGGCTGTGAAAGAAGGGCAATAGGTAAACACAGGTGAAGGTGTAGGCACTCTTGTCTACTCTGGCACTGGCCCCCAAGACGTATTACCTGCGCTGTGTTGTTTATCTTTCTTGTTGATGCTGAGGCCAGAATTTGTCTTTTGCCGTCTTCAGCATCGTTCTGGCTGCCTTTCCTGTTAGATTTCCAACCTTGCCCCTCTCTGTCCATCTGTTGTGCCATGTTGTCTGGGATGAAGTATGAAGTTTGTTTGCTAATAGTGAAGATGTATTACAGTTTTCTCTCTACCACTGTAGGTCTGTTTTAATTTTGGCTAGATAAGTTTCCTTTTGGTGCTGTAATGTAAGTGTCTTATTTTATGTAATTTGCTTGTAACGCTTTTCCAAGGTAAGATATGATCCTATTTCTTTCAGTAAGAAAAACAAACAAAAGTGTTTTGTAGCCTGGAATGTTATTAGTGTTTATTCTACAAATAGGTGAGATCATTGTCAGCACACTGCCAGCAAAACGCCCCTATAACTTTTCTGCTTGTGTTACTATAGTTCATTGCCTGCTGATCGTTTTGGTCAGAGCTTAGTCCGTTTACTTATCATGCACCCCACCACTAATGGGTATCAATCTTATGACTCAGTTACATTTGGCAATTGACCTCGTCTGCTCCACTCCTCTCTCTAAATCCACAAATTTCATCCCTAATATCTCCTCTCCTCAATTTTCTTGCGATGTGCGAGATTTAATAATAAAACGCTAGACTGATACGCGGCAGTGTCCCACCAGATGAAGAAGTTATTACTCTTTCGCCCTCCCTCCCAGTCCAGTCCGGAGACACGATACAGTTCTGTGTTTGGTTCCAGCTGGAACATTCATTTTCCTGTCTGTGTTGGCAGCGACCACAGAGTGGCTAATGGGGGCTGATCCCACTGATGGCAGGGGCTATGTGCTTTGGCATTGATTGCCTTTCCCATTCCCTTATTTGCTGGCAGTAAATGTATCCATCAGACTTTTGTCCACAGTCTTTGTGCAGCCCGAGCAGAGTCAGACCAGCTTGCACACAGACTGGAGCGATGGCTGTGAATGTGCCTTTCTACAGCCTGTAGCCACTCCATTCAGCTTCTTTGATTGGGGTCTTCTTTATTTTCTTTTTTTTTGACAAACGAAGAATAGCCACAGGCCACTTTGCTGTCATCCAACAGGTTAGGGGCAGTGACTCAGTCATACTTGTCAGTGAATTTTGGAAGTGATATCTCTATCGCTCGCTTCTTCACTCGCACAGCTAAACCGGAAATGAAGAAGTGATCTGAATGAAAGATGTACTTCTGGGAGGCACTTATGTGGTTCCTACATTACCATTCTTGGGGTGGAGTTTCGTGGTGATTACGCTTTTTGCATTGAACATCAGCAAGTTGTGTTGATGTGGTTTAATCCCTTTTCATGCTTTGTTCATCCAGATTTGTAAATATGTCTAAAACTGAATAGCAGCATTGCAAAGAAAAGATAAACCATCAGATACAAATAAAGAGAACAAAAGTGGAGATGATTTTAACAACAGTATTGTCGACTTTCTTCATGTAATTAAAAGTTGACAAAGCATTCATATTGCCGACTTTCTTCATGTAGTTAAAAGTTGACAAAGCATTCATATTGTTGACTTTCTTCATGTAGCTAAAAGTTGACAAAGCATTCATATTGTTGACTTTCTTCATGTAGTTAAAAGTTGACAAAGCAATCATATTATTGACTATTTTCATGTAGTTAAAAGTTGACAAAGCATTCATATTGTTGACTTTCTCCATGTAGTTAAAGTTGACAAAGCATTCATATTGTTGACTTTCTCCATGTAGTTAAAAGTTGACAAAGCATTCATATTGTTGACTTTCTCCATGTAGTTAAAAGTTGACAAAGCATTCATATTGTTGACTTTCTCCATGTAGTTAAAAGTTGACAAAGCATTCATATTGTTGACTTTCTCCATGTAGTTAAAAGTTGACAAAGCATTCATATTGTTGACTTTCTCCATGTAGCTAAAAGTTGACAAAGCATTCATATTGTTGACTTTCTTCATGTAGTTCAAAGTTGACAAAGCAATCATATTATTGACTATTTTCATGTAGTTAAAAGTTGACAAAGCATTCATATTATTGACTTTCTCCATGTAGTTAAAAGTTGACAAAGCATTCATATTGTTGACTTTCTTCATGTAGCTAAAAGTTGACAAAGCATTCATATTATTGACTTTCTTCATGTAGTTAAAAGTTGACAAAGCATTCATATTGTTGACTTTCTCCATGTAGTTAAAAGTTGAAAAAGCATTCATATTGTTGACTTTCTTCATGTAGTTAAAAGTCAAAGCATTCATATTGTTGACTTTCTTCATGTAGTTAAAAGTTGACAAAGCATTCATATTGTTGACTTTCTTCATGTAGTTAAAAGTTGACAAAGCATTCATATTATTGACTTTCTCCATGTAGTTAAAAGTTGACAAAGCATTCATATTGTTGACTTTCTTCATGTAGTTAAAAGTTGACAAAGCATTCATATTGTTGACTTTCTTGTAGTTAAAAGTTGACAAAGCATTCATATTATTGACTTTCTTCATGTAGTTAAAAGTTGACAAAGCATTCATATTATTGACTTTCTTCATGTAGTTAAAAGTTGACAAAGCATTCATATTATTGACTTTCTTCATGTAGTTAAAAGTTGACAAAGCATTCATATTATTGACTTTCTTCATGTAGTTAAAAGTTGACAAAGCATTCATATTGTTGACTTTCTTCATGTAGTTAAAAGTTGACAAAGCATTCATATTATTGACTTTCTTCATGTAGTTAAAAGTTGACAAAGCATTCATGTTATTGACTTTTTCCATGTAGTTAAAAGTTGACAAAGCATTCATATTGTTGACTTTCTCCATGTAGTTAAAAGTTGACAAAGCATTCATATTGTTGACTTTCTTGTAGTTAAAAGTTGACAAAGCATTCCTTAAGAGAAAGAAACACGTGGACAAGGCAACCTGTTCTTGGATCAGTTCTCTCTGTCAGCCAACTACATCCCACCCTGCCTTCTGGAAATTCTGTGCTAGAAATTTCCTCTTTTCTTTCACTCTGTTTGTTTCTGCCTTGTTCCTTTGCTTTCATTTCTGCCTATCATTTTCTGACTTAATGGTCCATTCACCTGTATGTGTTCGATAAAGTCTTGCGTACGTTTTCTTGGATTGATATTTGGGTATATGTATCAAGTGCATTTTTGGATCTAGGGAGGTGAGATATGCGGAAGCAATTTTAGGTAACTTTGCCTGTTTTTATACATGTTATGGTGTCTTAGGTGTGCTTATTTTTGTATTCAGGTGTGTTTTTTAACTCCCCTGTGCGATGAATTGGACAGAATGGTCAACTCCAGGGGCATGTCCTTAGATTATGTGCGTGAATGCATTGATATGTGCGCTTAGTTTTCTTTTCGTTTTTTTTTTTTTTTTTTTTTTTGCTGTTGAAGTTTTGTATGTTTTGAAGTGGTTTTAGCCCTGATGTGGCTATACGCAGTCGGCTGGGCTTGAAACAACAATAACAACAACACCAATATCCTGCCGAAAGAGAAGAGGAGCGAGAGTCAGGTGTGCCTCATTCACCCTGACCCACTCTGTCACTAAGTGTGTTCATCCGAAAAAGCAGACAGAGGAAACTTAGTAAAGCCAGGCTGACCCCCAGTGGTAAACGTGATTCAACAGCTGTGTGTGTTGTCTGTTCTCCATGATTGCTGGGGGGTTTGTGCAGGGCCAACATGGTTTATATTGATCTGGATGCTCTTCTTCCAAAGAAACATCAGTCACTGCCAGTGTCTAGGGTTAAGTATATAGCAGAAAAGGTCTGTCGCTGATGAGAAGGGATGCAGACAACGTGACTTGACAGTGGCTGGTGATTGGATGACACAAGATAAACTGATAAACTGTATCAATTTGTAATGACTTGTAATAAAATGACGACTCGACAGAAACAGGCTAAAATGTATTGGTTAGTGTGGAGTTGAGCCAAGATAAACTATATGTGACCTGCCAGCACAAAATCAGTTTTAACTAGCATTTTGGATATTTTGAGATACACATATCACTGGAAAGTGTATATTTTGCTATTGCGTATCACTGGAAAGTGTATGTTTTGCTATTTATTTTGGTCCTTGAATAAAGCTTGTACTCACAAAAATGTAGAAGTTATGTATGTTTAAAGTCATTAAGTTGTATGACGGCCATTTTGAGAAAACGGCCTCTAAAGTTTTTATGTACTCTCCAACACATTTTCCTTAAATTTCTTTATTTGGTGGCTTTGACCGGGTTTGTTTCTAATTGTAGCTGTCATTTTCTGAAAGGTGTACCAAAGAGCTTTCTGTCAGTGTATTAATTGTGGGGGTTCTGTACAAGTTATGGTTCATAATAAGAGACAAAAGTAGGTACTTTTGGTAGGAAATTGCATTCTTTCTGCTGCGATCAGTGCATTAAAATACCATTTTAAATTGATCAACAATATTTTTTCAAGAAACAAAATTTCTGTGGTTGATAGATTATAGTCTACAGAAAGTTATTTTGAGAAAAAGTCAAAACACCCCAGACAGACCCTCAGTCACCTTTTCAGCTCCTAGTGCTGTTCGACTGACTGCGAGTTAAGGCTGAAATGGTGGTGGGAGGTCACATATGCATTCGTAAATGGTCGGTAATGAGATCAACTAAATTCAGACTTTGTGGACTCGCCGGTTCATATAATCTTTTTTATTTAGATTGGCGGTCACCGACATTTGGAGGGAGTGGCCACATTCATCACGGGATGTGACTTGACCGTTTAGATGACGTAAGAGAAAAGAAGACGAAGAAGACTGACTGAGGTGTGACCGTTTAGATGACGTAAGAGAAAAGAAGATGAAAAAGACAGATGTGACGGTGAAGATGACGTAAGAGGAAAGAAGATAAAGAAGACTGACTGAGATGTGAAGGTGTAGATGACGTAAGAGAAAAGAAGATAAAGAAGACTGACTGAGATGTGACCGTGTAGATGATGATGATCAGCGCAAACAGCTCATTTCAAGAGTATGCTCGTTACACTGTTTAACCTACGGGATCATTATAAGATTTCATATGATTACAGTAGTGCGAAGGCCTTATATGTGAAAAAAATATGTGTGTACATTAATACAGCAAACATAATTCATCAAGAATAACAACAGACAGTAAAAAAAAAAATACCTTTAAAATAGATATTATTGTTATGAAGAATATGAGTAGGAACTACTAACACAAATCTTTAAACGAATACAGACCTTTGCGCACGCACGCATACGCACACCTTAAATCTCTCTCTCTCTTTCTCCCTCTCTCTCTCTCTTTCTCTGTTTGCCTCCTTGTCTGTCTGTCTGTCTTCTCTCTCTCTCTCTCACACACACACACACACACACACACACACACACACACACACACACACACACACACACACACACACAACAAGCAAGAGAGAGAGAGAGAGAGAGAGAGAGAGAGAGAGAGAGGAGAGAGAGAGAGAGAGGAGAAGAGAGAGAGAGAGAGAGAGAGAGATGAAAGTAAAAACAGTGGTGCTGATTATTATATTAATTCAAGTTCTTCAGACACACGCGCTGGCGAACACAAACACACACACACAGACGCACAGACGCAGACAGACACACGCGCACACGTTACGCACACACACAGACGCCACACACACACAACCACACACACACACACACACACACACACACACACACACACACACACACACACATACACACACACACACACACACACACACACACATGCTCGCGTGCACTTGCACTCACATCTATCGTAAGAATAGGTGTCAGTGTATTAGAAAGACAAACTCGTAATGCCCTACAGCCAGCAGCAGCAGCAAACAGTCCACAGCTTCGGTTTACTTGCCGTCTGCCATCCCGCCCCGATTAGCCCAGTGTGTGAGAAGTCAGGATGTGACGAGTTTTCTTATGCTACCTCTGTTCTGTAGCATTGTAGGGAAGGTTGTCTGGGACAGGTGTTGAAGCCAAGCGGCTGTGAAAGAAGGGAAATAGGTAAACACAGGTGAAGGTGGAGCACTCGTGTCTACAGTGGCACCAGCCCTCAAGACATGTTACCTGCGCTGTGGTGTTTATCTTTCTTGTTGATGCTGGGGCCAGAATTTGCCTTGCGCCGTCTTCAGCCGTAGTAATGGCTGTGTGTCGTTTCGGGTTTTAAATCTTGCTTTTCTCAATTCTGTGTCTATTAGTTTGAGATGAACTTCGTTCTCGTTCTCTGTTGTGTAGTTGTATAGACATATTGCAGTTTCTTCTCATGTTGCGGATGTGTACAGTTTTGTTTGTGTGTTTGTTTGTTTGTTTGACGTGTTGTCTCTTTGTGCCATCTTGAAAGTGTCTGGCTTTTTGTTTAATTGATCAGTAAGGTACCTCTGAGTCGGATGAAATTGTTTTCCCGGGGGAGGACAAATTTCTTTTAAAAAAATGGCGACAGCAGAATGGCATCCAGGAGTCATGACCTGATGCGGCCAGCCCCCTCAGAGTGTCAGGAGTTAAGGGCCCAAACACTTGCTTGACGGGGGTTTCTCCTTTGAGGACCTTCTGCTGTCCAGTCGTCCCCCGAGTTTCTTACTAATTATCTCTCACTCAGGGAACACAAAAACGAAACCATTGGTTTTCTAGCTAGAGATATATTATGGGCTGTCCCGCTAATCCGACATATAGAGTAGGCATACTGGTCCTTTATCGCCTGGTGTGGGTGTTTATGTAGGATACAAGACCAATCCTGGACATGCGTATTCTTCCATAGGCGCTGCATGGTAAAGGTTCTTTCAGTTGTGCTGTCGCCAGTCCCTGTTCTGTTACATAGCAACTGTCCTAAGCTGGACATATGCCCACCGCCCCCTCCGTAAGGATGCCGGGTGGTCTTTCAGTATAAATAGTATCCCCACCTGCTGGAAATTCTGTGCTAAAATTTCCTCTTTTCTATCTCTCTCTCTCTTTGTTTCTTTCTTCCTCCTTTGCTTTCTGTCATTTTTTCTGATCATTTTTGCCTTGCTGGTCCATTCACTCGTATATACTCGATAAAGTCTTACGTACTTTTTTTCCCTTAGGATTGATAATTGGGTACATGTATTAAGTGCATTTTTGGCTCTAGGGAAAAGAGATATGCGGAAGCAGTTTTAGGCAATTTAGACCCATTTTATAAATGTTTTAGTGTCCATCGTTTTGTGTGAATTTTTATTCAGATGTCTTTTTTTTTAATATCCCCAGAGATAATTGAACGGAGTAGTCAATGCCAGAGGCATCTCCTTAGATTATGTGTGCAAATGGATGGATATGTGTGTTCAATTTTCTTTTCTTTTTTCTTCCTGTTGAAGTATTATGTATGTTTGAAACGGTTATAGCACTGATATGGCTCTACGCAGTCGGCTGGGCTTTGCATGCACTGCGTTCGCGCGGTGTCTTCTGAGTTGATGGTGTTGATGCCACTTGGCCTTCAGACTGTTCTATATCGCTTAAGTGATCTTCTCCTCCAAGATATCTTTGCTTCAGCTGAATGTAGCCCCTGTTTTTGTACAAAGTGAAGAAGTTATTGTCGGTCCAGTGTCTGCAAAGAAAGCCCTTATAATTCACCTGATTATTTTACTCCCAGTTAATGCGATAGTTACTGTTTTGATTAGTCAGGTCAGTTAATTATTTTATGGTTCACTTGATCACTGAAAGGTATCAGGGTTTGACTTATTCAGACACACACAAAACAAACAAAACAAAACAAAAACAAAAAACAAAAACAAAAACAAAAAACACCATGATCTCGCCAGATTCAATTATCTGTCACCTTGCACACAATTTTGTGTGTAATTTGTACACTCTACATTGTGTCTCCAGTGCGCAGAATTTGATCATGTAGCATTAGTCTTGTAAGTGACAGCGTTTCACCAGATGAGCAAGCCATTGATCTTTCAACCCCCCATCTCAATCCAAAGACAGTCTCCTGTGAAGGTCTGACTCCATGTCCATTTTGCTTCTGTGTTGGTGGCGGCCACAGAGCTGCTGATGGGGGCTGAGCTCATTGATGGTAGGGGCTGTCTGCTGTGCCATTGACGGTCTTTCCCCATGCCCCTTATTTGCCGGGAGTAACTGCATCCATCAGAGATTTGTCCCCGGTCTTTGTACAGGCCTAGCAAAGTCAGAACAGCCTGCACAGGGTCTGGAGCAATGGCTCTGAATGTGCCTTTGTCCTTTCAGCAGCCGCTACATTCAGCTCGTTTGATTGGAGTCTTGTGGTCTGGACAAATGAAGTGCAGCACTAGTTCTCCTACCTTGCCATCCAAACAGGCCAGGGGCAATAACTCAGGTCATAGTTATCAAAGATTGTGTTCTGTGCAGTCTCCATGGCAGTATTGTTCAAGCATCAAAAGCAGATGAGCTGTAAATTACAGTCGCTTGAATGCAAGATGTACTCATAGAAGTTTGAATGCTTCCTACTATTTGGAGCGTATTTGTGTGTGTGATGGTGTGTGTGTGTGTGTGTGTGTGTGTGTGTGTGTGTGTGTGTGTGTTTGTGTGTGTGTGTGTGTGTGTGTGTGTGTGTGTGTGTGTGTGTGTGTGTGTGTGTGGTGTTTGAATGTGAACATGTGTATTGGACATTTGTATAAGTGTTTTGTTTTTTTTCTCTTTCAGTGGCTTCTTTCTGCTGGATCTGTACGTATCTTTAAATTCAAAATATGGATTCAAAGATAAAGTTTACTTATCAGAAACATTTAAAGAGAATGAAATTATCTGTGGTGACTTGTGAATGAGATTGTTAACTTTCTTCGTCGAAAAAAATAATTCCTTTCCAGAGAGAAAACGATGTGGCCAAAGTAGTCTTTTGTGTAAAGTTGTCCCCGTCTCCCACACTGGAGGCGGGATGTCCATCCAAAGAGGCAAACAAAGGAAATCAAGTAAAGCTGAACTTACCCTGATGTTCAGCAAGATTCAGCAGCTCTACTGTCTGATCTGATCTCCATAATTTTTCTTTTTTTTTCTTTTTTTTTTTTGGGGGGGGGGGGGGGGAGGGGTTGAGCAGATCTAACATGGCTTGTTTTGGTTGGATGTTGATGATTGTCTATAGGAAGAAGTCCCTGTCACTGCCTGGGTCAAGAGTGAACAGTGTGGCAGATGAATCTATCGGTGATGAACAGGAAATTGAGGAATTTGTCAAGTGGCAGTGGCTTTTTGGGGGATAACCCAAGCTAAACTTTTGATGTTGATAATGACTTGTATAATACGATGAAGTTATTCTATTTGAAGTTGTCGGTTAGTGAGGTGACCAAGGGTAAAACCCTGTGACTTCTGCACCCTATCCCCAACTGAAAAACTTAACCTTTTGACTCCCACACCCTGTCCACCAACTGGAAAAACTTAACCTTTGACTCCCACACCCTATCCACCAACTGCAAAAACTTAACCCTTTGACTCCCACACCCTATTCACAACTGCAAAAACTTAACCTTTTGACTCCCACACCCTATCCACCAACTGCAAAAACTTAACTTTTGACTCCCACACCCTATCCACCAACTGCAAAAACTTAACCCTTTGACTCCCACACCCTATCCACCAACTGCAAAAACTTAACCTTTTGACTCCCACACCCTATCCACCAACTGCAAAAGCTTAACCCTTTGACTCCCTCACCCTATCCACCAACTGCAAAAACTTAATCCTTTGACTCCCACACCCTATCCACCAACTGCAAAAACTTGACCTTTTGACTCCCTCGCTCTATCCACCAGCTGGTGGATAGGGTGAGGGAATCAAAGGGTTAAGTTTTTGCTTTGCTGGCATAGATGACAGTGTATGATGCTGGTGGAAAGGATGCGAGAGTCAAAGGGTTAAAAAGTTCGAATTTATATGCAGGAAGGGGATTAACAAGTATAATTCATTTATCGCGCCTATAACCCAAATTATCTTAGGAATTGTTTACAGCAGGTACAAGGATGGCACTTTGGCCATCCTGGCTATTCATTTGGCGTTTTTGATAATCTTACATTTCTCTCTTGATGTCATCTTTATAGTTGTTGTGATATACGCTTTTTATGGCGAATATAACATAATATACATATCCATTCAACTGTTGGATAAAAAAGGAAGAACAGAAAGTAACAAGGAGAAGGAAAACTGAACAACTGAAAAAACAACAACAACAACAACAACAACAACAACAGAATATCACTATGAACAGTGAGAAATTACGTGAACAATTGTGAAGGTATAAAAACAAAATGTCTTAAGTTGGGAGAGAACAGTGTAAAGGGAATAGGAGAACGTCGCGTTGCTCTTTTGCATTAACTAAAATTTGGGTTTTGCCAAGCAACAATAAATAAATGAATAAATACGTAAATAATAAACAAACAAACGAACAAAAAATAAATAATAATAAAAATCCTCCTATATTCCATGTGGCAGCGTTCCAAGTTGCAGATTTTTGTGTTGAAAAAAAAAATAACATCAGTAAACTCTGTCTGTCTGTCTGTCTGTTTCTCTCTGTCTCTCTCTCTCTCTGTGTCTCTCTGTGTGTCTCTGTTTCTCTCTGTCTCTGTCTCTCTGTCTTTTTTTCTCTCTCTTTCTCTCTTTCTGTTTCTCTCTATCTCTGTTTCTGTCTGTCTGTCCTGTCTGTATCTATATCTATCTGTCTATCTGTCTGTTTGTCTATCTATCTATCTATTCTATCTACTTCTATCTATCATCTATCTATCTGTCTATCTATCTATCTGTCTATCTATCTATCTATCTTTATCTATCTATCTATTATCTATCATCTATCTATCTATCTGTCTGTCTGTCTGTCTATCTATCTATCTATCTGTCTGTCTGTCTGTTTATCTATCTATCTATATATACACACACATATATATATGATACATACATATATATATATAATATATATATATATATATATCATTGTGTGCCTAGTCATGTCATGGTTACCATATCTGTAAAGAATTTGGTTAGTTTCAATGTTGTTATTGTTTATTTTGAAGTCAACTCTTGTCTGGTTCGGGCGAAATGGTTTAAAAAACATTAAATCATCAGATTGTCACATTCTCAAATTCTCTCTCTCCTTCTTTCTCTCTCTCTCTCTCTCTCTCTCTCTGTCTGTCTCTGTCTGTCTGTCGTCTCTGTCTCTCTCTGTCAGTGTCTCTCTCTGTCAGTGTCTCTCTCTGTCTCTCTACCCTGTCTGTCTGTCTCTCTGTCTGTCTCTCTTCTTCTGTCTCATTTGCGTGGCTCTTGGAGAAATCCAATAAATCTCCTCTCTGTTCCTAACCCCTCTGTTTCATGTGGTACCTCTCTTTCGTTCACTGTCATTCTTCCTCCGCGTTTCTCTCTCTCTCTCTCTCTCTCTCTTTCTCTCTCTCTCTCACCCTCTCTCTCTCTCCTCACCCTCTCTCTCCCTCTCCCCACTCTCTCTCTCTCATTATCCTTCCCCTTCTCTTTCTTCGTTGCCATTCTCGTACTTTCTCGTCTCCTTGTTCCTCTCTCCCCGCTAATTCTGTCCTTACCCCTTACTCAACCCTCTTACTCCTTTTACCTCCGCATCCTCAGTCGAATTCACTGTCATTCCCGCAACCCTCTTTCGAGTAGTAATAATGATGGAGCAAGATGGACATCCACGCCTTATTTTCCCTGTGCCCGGCTGATCGAAGCTTTCATTCCCCATTGGCCGTGATCTCATTAAGGGCAATTTGGGCCGCCTACAGAAGGCGCATCATTTCACAGGCAATTATCTATAGCAATCGCAGGCCCCTACACGCTTCTTTTCGTCTTCTTCTTGTTCTTCTTGTTGTCCTTGTTCTTCTTGTTCTTGTTGTTGTTCTTCTTGTTGCTCTTGTCATTGTTGTTCTTGTCTTTGCTCTTGTTCTTGTTTTGTTGTTGTTGTTGTTGTTTTTCTTCTTCTTCTTCTTTTTCTTGTTCTTCGTGTTCTTGTTCTTCTTGTTCTTGTTCTTCGTGTTCTTGTTCTTCTTGTTCTTGTTCTTGTTTTTCTTGTTCTTCGTGTTCGTGTTCTCCTTCTTCTTGTTCTTTTCTTCTTCTTCTTCTTCTAAGCGTGTGCTTCTTGTTCTTGTTCTTCTTTTCTTCTTGTTCTTGTTCTTCTTGTTCTTCTTGTTCTTGTTCTTGTTCTTCTTCTTGTTCTTCTTCTTCTTGTTCTTCTTGTTCTTCTTGTTCTTCTTCTTGTTCTTCTTCTTGTTCTTCTTGTTCTTCTTGTTCTTCTTCTTGTTCTTCTTGTTCTTCTCTTGTTCTTCTTCTTGTTCTTCTTCTTGTTCTTCTTGTTCTTCTTCTTCTTCTTCTTCTTCTTCTTCTTGTTCTTCTTCTTCTTCTTGTCTTCTTCTTCTTCTTCTTCTTCTTGTTCTTCTTCTCTCTTTTCTTCTTGTTCTTCTTGTTCTTCTTTTCTCTTCTTCTTGTCTTCTTTCTTGTTCTTCTTCTTCTTTTCTTCGTCTCTTTCTTCTTCTTGTTCTTCTTGTTCTTGTTCTTCTTTTCTTCTTCTTGTTTTTCTTCTTGTTCTTCTTGTTTCTTCTGTTCTTCTTTTCTTCTTCTTCTTCTTGTTCTTCTTGTTCTTCTTGTTCTTCTTCTTGTTCTTCTGTTCTTCTTGTTCTTCTTGTTCTTCTTCTCTTTTCTTCTTCTTCTTCTTCTTGTTTCTTCTTGTTCTTCTTCTTGTTCTTCTTGTTCTTCTTCTTGTTCTTCTTGTTCTTTTCTTGTTCTTCTTCTTGTTCTTCTGTTCTTGTTCTTCTTTGTTCTTCTTGTTCGTTCTTCTTTTGTTCTTCTTGTTCTTGTTCTTCTTCTTGTTCTTCTTGTTCTTGTTCTTTTCTTCTTGTTCTTTCTTCTTCTTTCTTCTTGTTCTTGTTCTTTCTTGTTCTTCTTCTTGTTCTTGTTCTTGTTCTTGTTTCTTGTTCTCTTGTTCTTCTTGTTTGTTCGTTTTGTTTTTCTTTTCTTTTCTTGTTCTTTTCTTCTTCTCTTGTTCTTGTTCTTGTTGTTCTTATTCTGTTCTCTGTTCTTATTCTTGTTGTTTGTTGTTCTTTTCTTTTCTTCTTGATCTTGTGTTGTTGTTGTGTTGTCTTCCTTTCCTGGCACTGAGGAAAATGGAAGTTGAATCCGTTGTCTTCGCAAGTTTCTGGCTGAACTGTATTCGTCTTCCTTCTTTCGTCTGAGCTGGATTTTTGCTGTTGTTAGATTTTAGTGAATCAGTATCCGATTTCTCGAGTTCAGTTCCATCCAGCTTGGTCCATTTTTTTGCAGAACTGTGAGCTGAAGACTTGATGCCTAGAGTTCAGTCCTACCTACAACCACCGTAAATTTAACCCTTTGACTCCCTCACCCTATCCACCAGCTTCCTGAAGGTAGCTGGTGGATAGGGTGAGAGAGTCGGAGAGTTAAGTTTTTTTGCTTTGCTGGCGTGGTTGACAATGTAGGATGCTGGTGGACTTCTGGGAGTCAAAGGGTTAATGTGGCAATGGACGCAAGTTTAGTTGATCATAGACGGGAGTCAGTGGGTTAATGTGGCAATGGACGCAAGTTTAGTTGATCATAGACGGGAGTCAAAGAGTTAAT
>JAPXFY010000014.1:29333782-29348782 GCA_030674185.1 Monoplex corrugatus | reverse complement strand
ACTTCATACCTATCAAACAGAAAACAAACCGTTCTCATCAATGGCACTTACTCTCAACCTGCATACCTGACCTGTGGTGTTCCACAAGGATCTGTCCTTGGCCCTGTTCTTTTCACTCTTTACACCTCCCCCCTGTCCACCATCACCAACTCCCATTCTATAAAACACCACTTCTATGCTGATGACACCCAACTTCAAGACAGTGACTCACCTGATAATATACAGCGCCTGTTGACTCGCACCACTGAGTGTTACTCGGACATTAAGAACTGGATGACACACAATAGACTTCAGCTTAATGACGACAAAACAGAAGCTATCCTCATTGGCACCCGTCAGAAACTTTCTCAGCTGCCTCCTCTTTCTCTCCCATTATGTAACACATCAGTCCCAATTTCTGATTCAGCTAAAAACCTTGGTGTCTGCATTGACTCTACCCTCTCCATGAACAACTTTGTTTCTCAAACTGCCAGATCCTGCTACTATCATCTCCATCGTATAAAGCTGATCAGGAAGTATCTCTCTGTCGAAACAACTGCAAAACTCGTTCTCTCCTTCATAATGTCTCGCATTGACTATTGCAATTCACTCCTGTCTGGTCTTCCTGCCTCCACCATTCACATCCTACAGCGCATTCAAAACAATGCTGCACGCCTTGTACTCAAAAAGAAAAAAGCTGACCACATATCTCCTCTCCTGTATCAAAGCGCATACAGTACAAACTAGACACCATGTGCTACAAAAGCCTCAATAACGCAGCCCCCGATTACCTGTCAAGCCTACTTGAGATCTATGTTCCCTCACGTACCCTCCGCTCTGCCTCTGATCCTCTGACTCTTCGCTTTCCACGCACTAAGCTCAATACCTATGGTCCACGAGCCTTCTCTGTTTCTGGTCCACTCTCCTGGAACAAACTTCCTCTCTCAGTCCGTCAGCAACCTACTTTTGTCTCCTTCAAGTCCGCTCTCAAAACTCACCTTTTCTCTCCTGCATAAAATCCTAACCTCACTCAACCCTCCCCTCTGCAGCCTGTCTCCGCTCGGAGGGAATCACATGGTTATAATATATAATTGTATGCTATGCTCTCTATAATTTTCCATTGCTTTTATTCTTGCTTTTATTGCTTTTATTCTTTCTCCCCATTTATAGCCATGCGTGTGTGTGGGTGTGTGTGTGTGTGTGTGTGTGTGTGTGTGTGTGTGTGTGTGTGTCTGTATGTGTGCGTGCGTGTGTGTGCGAGCGTGCGTGCCTGCGTGTGTGTCTGCTTCAGCGCTTAGATTTGATTTTATCAAGATTTTGCGCTATATAAATATTGTAATTATTATTATTTATTATTGACAAAGGAACTATTAATACCATATACATCCTAAGAACTATCATAGAGAGGTTAATTGAAATGAATAAGGATTTGTATTTATGCTTTGTTGACTATACCAAGGCTTTCGATCAACCAACTGGAGAGACTCAATGTCGATGGAAAAGATCTACGAATAATCAGGAATATGTACTGGGAACAAACAGCTGCAATGAGAATAGAAAACAATATAAGCTCTTTTCAAAACATCAAAAGAGGAGTCAGACAGGGTTGTGTTTTGTCACCAGATCTGTTTTCACAATATAGCGAAAACATCATGAGAAACCTAGAAGAAGACCCTGGATTAAAGGTTGGAAGGAAAATGATAAACAACATTCGGTACGCAGATGACACCGTGCTAATTGCAGAAAATGAAAGGGACCTACAAAACCTTGTGAATATACTAGAAACAGAAAGCAAAGGTAAGGGGTTGGAACTAAACAGCAGGAAGACTGAATTCATGGTGATCAGTAAAAAACATGAAATCCCCTCCAACAAATGGCACAACCTTGACACAGGTTTATAAGTTCAAATACCTGGGAACGGTCATTTCATCAGACGTCAGATGCACATCGGAAATAGCTGGCAGAATCAGCCAAGCCAAAACAGCATTCAAGAAGATGACAAGCATTCTTACCAACAAATGCCTATCAATTAACATCAGATAGAGAGTCCTTGAATGTTATATAGAACCAATATTGTTGTACGGATGCGAGGCGTGGACAGTCAGCAAGCAAAGCCAGAGCAGGATCGAGGCAGCCGAGATGTGGTTTCTCAGAAGAATGTTGAGAGTTCCATGGACAGCAAAGGAAACAAACGAGACAGTGTTGATGGAGGCAGACACAAGTAGATCACTCATAAGGAAGATTAGGAAAAGACAAGCAACATTTATAGGCCATTTTATGAGGAAGGGGGATTTGGAGCACCTGGTCACAACGGGACAGCTGGAGGGAAAGAGAGCACCAGGTAGACCCAGGGAGAGAATGCTGGACGGACTTGCAGAGTGGCTGGGCATGAGGAGAGTGGGGGAGATGCTGGGGGCAACGAGAGATAGAGATGGTTGGAAGTCCATGATCGCCAACGCCATGCGGCAGGGCACCTGATGATGATGAGTCTTGACATTGTACATAGGAAATTATGATCAGATGAGTGTGCTCTTAACGGTAGTAGTGAACGTGTTTGTTTGAAATGCCTAATCTAAAACTATGAGTTTTAAATGTCTGGCAAAATTCATTGACAAATCACTAAGAATGCAAAACCGTGATTAAATGTTCTATGAAAATCAAATTTGTTTCTATTATGTACATGGCTATTCCAAATCTGCCATTTATAATCCATCAACATTTCACGAAAGGCATGAATAGAACTGTTCACATCCCAAACACCCTGGTTAAAATACAGGGGGGGTGCAAAAGTAGGTATACAGTTATGAAAAAAACAAAACACGTACAATATTCATTGCATTTATCATACAAACAAATGAATATTGCATATACATGCAATAACAAGCACAGCCTTAATCCCTCAGATACTCAAACTGCTTGCCGTCGGTATTCACACACTCCTCTAATCGAGGGCGGAATTAAGCGTTATAATAATGATGTGATACTTACTGTATACCTACTTTTGCACCCCCCTGTATACGCAACCAGACTCGTACTCATTTAATACAAACTTAGTGCAGTAAACGGGGTATTTTTTGCCTCTGCCATCAGATGCAAAGGACATACCATAAGCTTTACAAGAACACATGTGTGATTCCATTTCAGTCAGTTTTAATATTTCATGCATCTAACAACTCAGAACGAGAAGATCGGATATCTTTCCCTCTCACCATACACTGAATCATTAGGTGTTCGTTATGATATTCGCATACATTTTTTTTTCAAGGAAATAAATGAAAATCTCACGTTGTATCGAAGGTCTGTCAAGATCCCATAATCTGACTTATGTGTCATTACTTAACATTGGCAGTTTCTTCATGATACACAGCAATACATTTTTGCCCTATAGAAATTTTTACACGTAAAAATGAAGCGCTAAGGGGCAGAAAAAATATCTAAGGATGTATTGATTGGAAGGAGACACGGATAGAATAAATGTGGAAGAAGGTCTGGAACCATCTGCTGAGGATTTGGGAAGTGGGGGATGCTATGAGGGGTGAGTCATCAGGCTTTAACTCAATGCGGTGAGCAAAGGGAACTCACGACAAAGGATGCACCAGTCAGTGCAATACTGGAGAAAACATGTGGAGAATAAAACGGTGTACAGATACATATCGGGGTAAGCAAACAGAAATCTGTGAGAAGAATAGCAGCCATCGTCTGCTCTGTTTCATTCAGCTAGAGCTGATAGAAGTGCACCTCACCACAGGATATACACGTGTGAAGCTTTCTTAGGGATGTATTACATTGTTTACTGAGACAACATGAAGTAGGACATGTCAATAATTTCTGATTGTTTATAGATCTTTTATTTTCTTGTCGGCGCAGAGAGTTTCTGCTTGTGTGTTTATATCCGATTTCTCGGTTACTTACTGTTTTTTTTATGTTCTAACTAAATATACGTCATTTTCGTATGGACATGCTACCCGACAAGACTTCAAACGGTTGGTAATTCCAGTGAATTATGTAATGATTGGACTCTTTCTCACCCAACTCACAATATGGACTCTTTCACACCCAGATCACAGTATGGACTCTTTCTCACCCAGATCACAATATCGACTCTTTCTCACCCAGATCACAATATGGACTCTTTCACACCCAAATCACAATATGGACTCTTTGACGCCCACATCACAATATGGACTCTTTCACGCCCAAATCACAATATGGACTCTTTCCACCAATTCACAATATGGACTCTTTCACCCCAAATCACAATTGGACTCTTTCACCCCAGATCACATTATGGATCTGTTCACCCACATCACAATATGGAACTCTTTCACCCAAATCACAATATGGACTCTTTCACGCCAATCACAATATGGACTCTTTCTCATCCAAATACATATGGACTCTTCTCACACCCAAATCACAGTGTGGACTCTTTCACACCCAGATCACATTATGGACTCTATCTCACCCAGATCACAATATGGAACTCTTCTCACAGTTTGACTCTTTCACATCCAAATCACATTATGGACTCTTTCACACCCAAATCACAATATGGACTCTTCTCACACCCAAATCACAATATGGACTCTTTCACAGTTGACTTTCTCACCCAAATCCAGTAATGGACTCTTTCACACCCAAATCACTATATGGACTCTTTCACACCAATCACAGTATGATCCTCACCCAAATCACTATATGAACTCTTTCACAGTTCGACTCTTCACATCCAAATCACAATATGGACTCTTTCACACCCAAATCACTACAATGGTCTTTCACACCCAAATCACTATATGGACTCTTTCACACCCAAATCACAGTATGATCCTTCTCACCCAAATCACAACATGGACTCTTTCACACCCAAATCACTATATGGACTCTTTCTCACCCAAATCACTATATGGACTCTTTCACACCCAAATCACTATATGGACTCTTTCACACCAAATCACAATATGGACTCTTTCACACCCAAATCACTGTATGGACTCTTTCACACCCAAATCACAATATGGACTCTTTCACATCCAAATCACAATATGGACTCTTTCCACCCAAATCACTATATGGACTCTTTCACACCCAAATCACTATATGGACTCTTTCACACCCAAATCACTATATGGACTCTTTCACACCCAAATCACTATATGGACTCTTTCACACCACCAAATCACTATATGGACTCTTTCACACCCAGATCACATTTGGAATCTTTCACACCCAAATCACAATATGGACTCTATCCACCCAATCACATTACGGACTCTTCTCACCCAAATCACTTATGGACTCTTTCACACCCAAATCACAGTATGGACTCTTCTCACCCAAATCACAATATGGAACTCTTTCCACACCATCAAATCACAATATGGACTCTTTCAACCCAAATCACTATATGGACTCTTTCAACCAAATCACAGTATGGAAGTCCTTTCACACCAAATCACAACATGGACTCTTTCACACCCAAATCACTAATGGACTCTTTACACACCCAAATCACAATATGGACTCTTTCACACCCAAATCACATATGGACTCTTTCATACCCAAATCACAATATGGACTCTTTCATACCCAAATCACAACTATGGACTCTTTCATACCTCAAATCACATATGGACTCTTTCACACCAAATCACATATGGACTCTTTCACACCCAAATCACAATATGGACTCTTTCATACCAAATCACAATATGGACTCTTTCATACCTAAATCACAATATGGACTCTTTCATACCAAATCACATATGGACTCTTTCAACCCAAAGCACAATATGGACTCTTTCACACCCAAATCACAATATGGACTCTTTCTACCTAAATCACAATATGGACTCTTTCATACCTAAATCACAATATGGACTCTTTCATACCTAAATCACATATGGACTCTTTCACACCCAAATCACAATATGGACTCTTTCATACCTAAATCACATATGGACTCTTTCATACCTAAATCACATATGGACTTTCACACCCAAATCACAATATGGACTCTTTCACACCCAAATCACAATATGGACTCTTTCATACCTAAATCACAATATGGACTCTTTCATACCTAAATCACATATGGACTCTTTCATACCTAAATCACATATGGACTCTTTCACACCCAAATCACAATATGGACTCTTTCA
Organism: Monoplex corrugatus; assembly: GCA_030674185.1. Taxonomy (NCBI): domain Eukaryota; kingdom Metazoa; phylum Mollusca; class Gastropoda; order Littorinimorpha; family Ranellidae; genus Monoplex; species Monoplex corrugatus. The sequence continues at coordinate 29,342,642 of JAPXFY010000014.1, read as the reverse complement.
TACCCAAATCACAATATGGACTCTTTCTACCTAAATCACAATATGGACTCTTTCATACCTAAATCACATATGGACTCTTTCATACCTAAATCACAATATGGACTCTTTCATACAAATCATACCAATAATTGGACTTCACTATGGATTCTTTCATACCTAAATCACAATTGTTTTTTTCCAACTGGTACTCCTACTATTTAACTGACTTTTTTTTTCCTGCTCTCCTGCTCAGCCTCCTCTTTCTCCTTTTCCTCTTCTTATCTTTCTTTTTTCTTCTTTCACACCCATAATTTATTGTCAAGAGACCCAGGTTAATCTACATATTCTCTTATCCGGATGCTCCTATACTTGATTTTCCTATTCTTGTTCTTACTGTTGCTTAAAGCCCAGCCGACTGCGTAGAGCCATAGCAGGTCTATACCCTTTCAATACACACAGTACTTCAGAAAGAAATAGAAAAGGAACAGAAAATTAAGTACACATATCAATGCATCCGCGCACATAATCGAAAGTAATGCCCCTTGCGTTGACCACTCCATCCAATTAAGACATAATTGAGGGCACTAAAACATTTATAAAAACGGGCCTAAATTACCTAAAATTGGTTCCGCATATCTCATTTCCCTAGAGCCAGAAATGCACTTAATACATGTACCCAATTATCAATCCTAATAAAGTATGCAGGACGGTTTTTTGTTTTGTTTTTGTTTTTATTGAAATCATATATGTGAATGGACCAGCAAGGCAGAAAACGATAGGGAAACATGACAGGAAACAAAGGGGGAAGACAGAAACAAAGAGAGTGACAGAAAAAACGAAACTTTTGGCACAGAATTTCTAGAAGGTGGGGATATTATTTATACTAAAAGAGCCCCCGGCGTTCCATTTGGTCCCATTTTATCCGTTGGACGAGGCGGCAGGGAAGTTTTTAGTCTTCTTTTTATTATCCGGTGTTTGGTGTTTGTGGTCTGTTTGTGACCGTGCGTTTGCGCTTGACAAGGGCCGGTTGGCCGAAAATTTGCGCTTGTCTTGTCTTGTTTTGTTGAATACGCGCTTACATTGGTTTTCTTGTTCTTCTGGTTCCTGTTTGCTTGGGCGCGGGCAGTCGCACTTGTTTTGGATCTCGTATTCCCATGGGTTTCTTGATTTTCTGAAAGATAGTAACTGCATGCATTTTGCATTTTAGCGCAGAAAAAGATGCCTTCCAGGACCAGACCTTGACTGGGTATGATCAGGTTTTCAGGAGTGTAGACCGTAGTCTGCCGTTTCCATTGTGATAATCGTCATTGTTGTGTTTAACTATCAAAACGTTTCCCCTTAGGTTTGGCTTTAAGGCGAGCTGTTGGCCACAAAATCTGTCAACAGGCCATAAAATCAATGCGGTAGTGTTGAAAACAAAGGGATAACGCATGTTATACCACATCTTGTGGAAGAAGAGGAAATTTTATCACCCTGACAGCTTTCAGTCGAAGTCCATTATGTAATCAAAAAAGTTTATCGAAGGTTATCTTTGGTAATCCTTTCGCAGACGGAAAAAACCGCGCATAGGAAAAAATCGCGCGTCCAGAATCCATGAAATAAGCACGCGCTACCGGAAAACTAAGGTCAAGTTAGGGCCGTCCAACAAGAGCGCGTCTCACTGATCACGGATATCACTGACAGTTCACTGACAGTCTTTTTATTCACTCACTCACTTTACAGATGTTCACTCTTAGCTCCGTTCGTCTACCATGGACGGTGTAAGAATTACGCAAACAAACAAAGGCAAAGAAGCCTTACTTGTTGATAGTTTCACATACAGATTGGACAGGGAATCTGGTATTGCCAAGACTTGGAGATGCAGCATCCGTGGTTGTCCTGCAAGATGCAAAACAAGAAAAGACAACACCAACGCTGTCTTCTCCAACGACCATACTCACGAAGCAAAGACAGAACGAGAAGTTGTAGTTGGAGAATTCCGCAAACTCTGTCGCAAACGGGGTGCTGTTGACCTGTTTGAGCGTCCTGCAAAAGTGATGAGGCGAGAACTTTCGAATGGAGAGGCAGCTCCGGACATCCATATCAAGGAAATGGAAAATGTTCGCAAAGCCATATACAACGAGCGTCGAAAATTCATCCCAAAGCTGCCAAAGAACCGCCAAGAAACCCATCAGTGTGTAGAACAATTCGGTCTGACTTCAAGCGAAGGTGAAAATATGCTACTAAAGAATAACGTGGAATCTGGTTTGATAATCTTTTCAACATTGTCAAATCTCAGACTTCTTTGCAGACAAGATGTGCAAATACTTGGTGATGGGACTTTTAAAACGTGCCCTCGGTTCTTCCTCCAGATCTATGTTCTACATGCCTACAAAGATGGAGTGTATGTTCCTTGCGTTTTCTGCCTCCTCCCCTCAAAAACAGAACACATGTATCGTGATATGTTCATGTCACTTCGTGATTTTTGCTCTGACAATGAACTTGATCTTCAGATGGCATCTATTAATCTAGACTTTGAAAGGGCATGTCACGCAGCTGTCAAAGCAGTGTGGCCGGGGATTTCCATCAAGGGATGCCACTTCCATCTCTCCCAGTCATGGTACCGCAAGATCAGCAGTCTAGGCTTGTCGGACGAATACAAGGCAGTTGATTCGGAAATTGGGAGATGGCTGAAACGCTTCTTTGGACTCAGCTTTGTAGCTCCACAGGACGTCACCGACAGCATGGCTTTTGACATCATGAATGATTCACCAGATGATCCGAGATGTGTGGACTTTTCGGACTACATTCTCGGTACTTACGTTGAAGCTGGAGCGCCCTTTCCTCCTCCAGTGTGGGCTGATTCAGAGATCAACGGAGTCAGAACAACGAACGGTTGTGAGTCATTCCACAGACATTTTGGTGACCAGTTTTATCATGCACACCCAAACATATTTGAGCTCATGCAAAAGATCAAAGAAGTGCAGACTGTGACCTATGTTAAAATGAACTCTATCAACAGTGCTCACGGACTCCTGCACACCAGGCCCCACAGACGCCGAAAGCTGCAGGAAATGATGAGACTGCAGCAAAGGTATAACAGGGGTGAGATTTCCAGACAGGACTATGTTCAGGCCATGGCCTGGAAAAATCTGCCAGCCATAATATGACTTAGAGAGAGAGAGAGAGAGAGAGAGAAAGAGGGAGAGAGAGGGGGGGTAGAGAAAGAGAGAAATGAGAGGGTGAGTCTTCTGATATTTAACCATGTGCATTGACATTACAAATACTTTAGTACTATTACCTTGCTAACCATCACAGAGAGAGAGAAAGAGAGAGAGAGTGAGAGAGAATTAAGCCTATTAGCATGCTTTTTATGTATATAATTTAAAATTTTTATTTTGTAATATTAAAGAGAAAAATCTGCCAACAATAATATGACTTAGAGAGAGAGAAAAAGAGTGAGAAGGAGAGAGAGGGGGGAGAGAAACGCGCGCTTGTTGCACACGCGCGTTTATTTCTAATAAGGCAAAACGCGCGCTTATTACCTACACCCAATCCTTTATCTGCTATTACCGTTTTATATGGCTTGTCTTGAGTCAACGTCGTAAGTAAATGAATCAGCAAACTGATATTGGATTTAAATTTGCTGAATTCCCATTACCAGTTCATACTGTTTATTCTGGAAGATCACCTTAATAATTGACAAGTTTACAGAGTATATCTTAATTCGTCCTATTGCTTGTGACAAACCGTTACCAATTCATGCAGTTCATCGAGTGTCAACCCTTCGGCATCCAGTATAACTTGATGTTGTCTGATTTCTCCTGCTCACCAGTAACAGATTGATCTGTCCTACAGTTCATCCTTGATAGGGGGCCTATTCGCTCAGACAGTCTGCTCAGCCCCATAACAATCATGGAGATTAGACAATACAGGGCTGCTGAATCTCTAACCCCCACGGAGATGCCGGGGGCTCTTTCAGTTTAAACAGTATCCCCACCTTCTGGACATTCTGTGCTTGAAATGTCCTCTTTTCTGTCATTGTCTTTGCTTCTGCCTTGTTCCTTCGTTTTCTCTGTCATTTCTTCCCATCATTTTCTGCCTTGCTGGTCCATTCACTTGTATGTGTTCGATAAAGTCGTATGTACTTTCTTTCAGGATTGATAATTGGGTACACGTATTTAAGTGCATTTTTGGCTCTAGGGAAACGAGACATGCAGAAGCAATTTTAGATAATTTCATCCCGTTGTCATATTTGTTTTAGAGTCCTTAGTTATATCTAAATATTTGTATCCAGGTATGTTTTTTAAATCCCCTGTGTGATAAATTGGACGGAGTGGTCAACACCAGAATATGTACACGAATGCTTTCATACGTGCACTTAATTTTCTTTTTTTAAATTTTTTTTTTTATTCCTGTTGGAGTATTGTCTGTTTTGAGACGGTTATGGCCCTGATATGGCTCCACGCAGTTGGCTGGGCTTTAAACAACAATAACAATAAGCTGCTAAATCTTGTTGAGCTCTTGGGTCAGAGCGGCCGTACTGGGTTTCCGCTCTGTGTTTCTGTTGATGGACATTGTGTCCCCAGTGGAACAGACAGGGTCACAGTGAAGGAGGCACGGGTGACCCCTCACTCTGCTCCCTCCCTGATGTTCACTTTCTCCCCCCCTCCTGTGGGATGTAGCTGGCTGACAGGGGCAATTGTTCGTACAAAGGGCTGTTTTGCCCACTTTTCTTCTTTTTATAACGAAATGGTTCGTCCCCCCCCCCCCTTTTCTTTTTCTAGAAGATTTCTACATGAAGGAAGTTAAAGGAATAACTATGAACCTCTCTTTCTCTCTCTCTCTCTCTCTCTCTCTCTATCTATCTTTGTGTGTGTGTGTGTGTGTGTGTGTGTGTGTGTGTGTGTGTGTGTGTGTGTGTGTGTGTGTATGTGTGTGTGTGTGTGTGTGTGTGTGTGTGTGTGTGTGTGTTTCTCTCCCTCTCTGTCTCTCTCTGTACCAAAAACCAAAAACCAAAACAAAACAAACCACAAAAAACAACCAACCAACCAACCAAACGAAAAAACCACACACACACACACACACACACGCACACACACGCACACACACACACACACACACACACACACACACACACACACACACACACACACACACACACACACACACACACACACACCTGAATATAGATTTAAACGTACTTAAGGACACTAAAACATATATAAAAACGGGCATAAATTACCAAAAATTGCTTTTGCATATCTCATTTTCTTAGAGCCAAAATGCAGTTAACACTTGTACGCAATTATCAATCCCAAGAGAAAGTACGTAAGTCTTAATGGAAAACATACAGGTGAATGGACCAACGAGGCAGAAAATGATAGGAAGAGATGACAGAAAGCAAAGGAGGAAGAAAGAAACAAAAAGAGTGTCAGAAAAGAGGACATTTCTAGCACAGAATTTCCAGAAGGTGGGGATACTATTTCTACTGAAAGAGTCCCCGGCATCCCCACGAAGATTTATAACTTTGTCAGTGATGACATGAATGATGAAGAAATGAAGTGAGTTAGTTCTGACTAGAGTGATCGGCAACGGATGTATCGAAGTAACACAAGCAGAAAAATCAGTGAGGTTTTTTTTAGCTGACAGTATATTGACAAAACGTTAACTGCTTATACAGTAGAATCACTACATTCCTGGCTAGAAAACTCATCTTTCTTCTGGTGTTTTCTGTCTGTAAGAAATTGGCTTCAGAATATATCTTGTTTAGAAAATTGGTAAATTACACACAAAAAATAAGACCTTTACGTGACTGAATAAAAAGAAAACACGTCAAGCCAAAATCCAAAGAGATCTTTAACCTTAGAAAATATGGCAATACATCTGTCCAACGCTCAGACAGAGAGCGAACTTCATCTCTAACAACATGACACAGCAGATGGATAGAGAGAAGGCAGATTTTGAAACCCAACAGGAAAGGCAGCCAGAACTATGCTGAAGACGGCACAAGGCAAATTCTGGCTCCATCATCAACAAGAAAGATAAACACCACAGCGCAGGTAACACGTCTTGGGGGCTGGTGCCAGAGTAGACAAGAGTGCCTACACCTTCACCTGTGTTTACCTATTGCCCTTCTTCTCTAGCCGCTCGGCTTCAACACCTGTCCTAGACAATCCTCCCCACAAAACGTACAGAAAAGAGGTGGCATGAGGAAACCATTTACGCTCTCACTTGTCATATTGGGCCAATCGGGAAGGGACATTAGCTGTCAGCAAATAAACTAGCGCTGTAGACTGTTAACTGCTGGCTGTAACACATTAGGACGAGCTTGTCCATTTTTTTTATATGATGAATTGGCACCCGTACGTCTGAGAGAATTTTCAGCTTCTGATTCCTGTCCTTTTTAAACCCTCAAAATGAATTCACGTGCATAAAACCTTACAGTAGTCTGTTTAACAATCTTGTACACCAACCGCCCGTCTATCCTAATACTGTATGTTTAACAATGACGAAAATAATTTGGTGATTAGTAACCTTCATCAGATAATAATAATAATGATAATGATAATAATAATAATAGTAATGATAAATCACTTTTATATAGCGCTATTCTCCTACACAGGTAAAGACTCACTGCGCTTTACATTTAATTAGTTCATTTTTCCCAATCAGCCCTAAGCCTAGTGGTCAATTATACTAACTCCCACTCCTAATCCTCCCCTCCCAACACACACAATAGGGCATCTGTTGCAAGCAAGTACTAATATATACATTACTGAATCAGAAAGATAAAAAATCATGTTTCATTACTGGTAGTATTTATCAAAAAGATGAAATGGATGGATTTGTATAAAGATATGGATTTTGGGTGAAGGACAAAGGGAGGAGGTGTGGATTGGGGATGAGGGAGGTGGGTACGCAAGTTTTGTTGAAACTGCATTTGGGCACACACCACTCTCACTCACCTTCTTTTGAATCCGGTAAAAAGCCTAAGAACAACTATACCGAGGTCGGACAGAACTGGTGTGCATGGTAACTGACACTGGTTGAAAGTGGTTCCCTTTTCACCTTCGGCTGTCTTCCAAAGTGAGTGGGGTTTTTTTGTTTTATTTATTACGTTGAAGTTTTAAAAATAATAATAATTTTTTTTCACTAAAGCATACATGACAAAAACAAACAAGACAGTCTTGATGGAGGCAGACACAAGAACATCATTGATAAGGAAGATTACGAAAAGACAAGCAACATTTATGGGCCATTTTATGATGAAAGGGGAATTGGAAGCACCTGGTCACAACGGGAAAGCTGGAGGGAAAGAGAGCACCAGGTAGACCCAGGGAGAAGATATTGGACGGACTTGCAGAGTGGCTGAAGACAAAGAGGGTGGAAGAGGCGCTTGAGGCAACAAGAGATAGAAACAGACGGAAGGCCATGATTGCCAACGCCATGTGACAAGGCACCTGATGATAATGATGATACATGACAAAAGTTGCATTAAAAAAAACAAACTTGCCATAAACATCAATAACATTCAGAACACCTTCGTCAGAAATGCTAAATGATAATATCGCACGATGTATATATAATCTTTATTCCCATTCCACTCCAACCCCCCCCCCCACCTACACACGGAATATTATACCACTATGCCAGTGTACCATTGTACACACTTGTCCTTGTGTCCGTGTGTCATTGTGCTGGGGGGGGGGGGGGGGTCCTTCATAGTTCAGTGTAAGAAAACCTGCTGGTTACTTTTGATGTGTATGTTTACCTTTACACCGATCTGTTGGATTGTTTGCTGTTGTTTCTGTCTGGTTGTTTTTCCAGTGTTGTGTGTGTGTGTGTGTGTGTGTGTGTGTGTGTGTGTGTGTGTGTGTGTGTGTGTGTGTGTGTGTGTGTGTGTGTGTGTGTGTGTGTACTTTTTAAAAAAAATCTTTTTCCTTCGTGAAGTTAAGGTATATATCTTATTTGTTTGTTTTTAGGACGATCTCTCTGTCTGTGTCTCTCAAAAGACTGGTTATCTAATTGCCCTCGTAAATAGAATATTTCTTCTTCTTCTTCTCCTTCTCCTTCTTCTTCTTCCTCTTCTTCGTCTTCTTCTCCTTCTTCTTCTTCTCCTTCCTCTTCTCCTTCTCCTTCTTTTTCTTCTTCTTCTTCTTCTTCTTCTTCTCCTTCTCCTTCTTCTTCTTCTTCTTGCTCTTTGTCCTCTATTTCTTCTCCTCCTTGTTCTGTTTGTGTGTGCGTGTGTGTGTTGTGTGTGTGCGTGCGTGCGTGCGTGCGTGTGTGTGTGTGTGTGTGTGCGTGCGTGCGTACGTGCGTGTGTGTGTGTGTGTGTTTGTGTGTGTGTGTGTGTGTGTGTGTGTGTGTGTGAGGGAGGGAGGGGAAAGAGAGAGAGAGAGAGATTGGTTTTCATGAATGATTTCATTTGATTATCAGAAAAGTACAGACGTGTAGAATCTATAGCGTTCCAAATGTTCCTTTTAGCTGAATTTGGGGAAACAACTCCGTCACCCAGCTGAGTTACTTCCCCTGTATCAACACCACAATGACTAGTCATCAGGATAACGTGGACTTGGCCCTTGCGTGACATACGCTATCACGCTGACGATCTGTCCAGTATACAATGGCTTTCTGTGCCTGCCACTCTACTGCCCAGTAGAAAAAGCAACTTCTGTATGGTGTAAGATATTGCAGTGTAGAAGCTAATTCCCACCTAATTTCATGGCAAATTGTCACGGTATTGTTCCTGGGATCAGTCTTCTCTTGTGCTGCTGTAGGGCAAGGGTAGTTCAGGGAAAAGTGATTGATCGTGACCTCTTGCTGTGGAGCCTCTTATGCCCTGTTGAGATCACTTTTGTCCCTTTCCCAAAGCTAACTCGTGAACTCGGCTAAGGTCTGA
>JAPXFY010000014.1:29318782-29328782 GCA_030674185.1 Monoplex corrugatus | reverse complement strand
AAACCCTGGGACATAGCCACACAATATCGAGGGTTGACAGCCAGAACCCAGTATCTCACTTCTTTGTCAATTTTCACTTTTTTTATACTGGACTGTTGCTTTTGATGTGATCTTTCACTTGGTGGACTTTGTTTTTGCCATGATTTTTGATCGATTATCAATAAAAACCAAGTACCAGTATCTCAAAATGTAGTTATAGCCTCCCCGAAAACCCAGTTAAAAATCGTCTCCTGTAAACTATCAGAAAATCGAGATACTTGGTTCTGGTTGTCAACCCTCGATATGCTCCAACAAAGTTTAGCCCAGCTACCGGACTAAGAGAGAATAGAAGAGCCGTCTCTGTTGGTGAATCGGTTGCTGAGTAGGGCAGTGGCAGCTGGGCGCAAGAATACCTGTGCACAGTGACACCAGGGCACAGTGATATATGAGTGAAGCTGTATGTCACAACGTAGACATGTAGACTTCATCATCCCAACCGTCAGTTCACCTCTGACATGTCAGTGACGCCAGTTGTTGCATGTTAAATAAAACATGCAGGTAAATCAGTAACATGTAGGAAAACATCTTCCTGCTCAACACTATTGACTTTTTTTTTTCACCAAAAGGGGACAAAAAATCACGAAATGTTGGGCCATACAGACTGATACCATTGCCTTCAGAAACTGACGGAAAACTCTGAGGTTGTAGTCCTTGGAGTTTGCTGGCATTATGGTTTTCTCTTGACATCAGTCCCAGGTGAGCTGTGTTGAGACAGAAGACAAATGTTGGTTGTAAGAAAGTTGGGAGTATCCTGCAAATCTCAGCTTATTAAGACCTGCAGTTTGACTTTTGTTCTGTGTCTTTCTCTTAATCATTCTCTGTGTTTGCTTGCTTGCTTCTATGATGATTGTCTGCCTGTCTGTCTTTGTCTGTTTATCTGTCTGTCTGTCTGTTTTTCTGTCTGTCTGTTTCTGTCTCTGTCTCTGTCTTTCTGTCTTCTCTCTCTCTCCCCGTCTCTCTCTCTCTTCCTCCCTCCCTCCCTCCCTTTCTGCCCCTCCCTTCGTCCTTGTCTGTTATGGTTAACTGGTTTTTGTGCTTCCATTTAAAAAAATGGATCTTTTTTTGGTTCTCTGTCTGTCTGACAGTTACATGCATATTTTGCATGCATGGTCCTCGTAAATAACGGATTTCTTCTTCATCTTTCTTCTCCCCTCCACCTCTTCCTTCTTCTTCTTTCTCTCTGTCTCTCTGTCTCTCCCTCAGTCTCTCTCTGTCTCTGTCTCTGTCTGTCTGTCTGTCTCACTCTCTCTGTGTCCCTCTCTGTTTCTATCTCTGTCTCTGTCTGTCTCTGCCCCCTCCTCTCTTTCTCTCTGCCCCTCCTCTCTCCTTTCTCTGCCCCCTCCTCTCTCTGTGTGTCTCTGTCTGTGTGTCTGTCTGTCTCTCTCCCTATATATATATATACATATAAAAGCGTGTATATATATATATATATATATATATATATATATAATTATATATATCAATCATAGATAAACAGATAGAAACATAGATAGATGTGGGGGTGTAGAGAAGAGAGAGAGAGAGAGGAGAGAGAGAGAGAGAGAGAGAGAGAGAGAGAGAGGAGGTTATTTCATTTCACTCTCAGAGATTAGACGCGGCGTTCCAGATGTTTCTTTTAACAGAATTGGGGAAACAACTCCGTCACCCAGCTGATTTCCTTCCCCTGTATCAGCAGGACAATGACTAGTCAGCAAGATAACATGGGCTTGGCCCTTGCGTGACATACGCTATCACGCAGACGATCTGTCCAGTATACAATGGCTTCCTTTGTGTCTGCCACTTCCCTACCCAACCGAAGAGACAGCATTTGTGTGGCGTAAAATATTGCAGTTTAGAAGCTAATTCCCTCCTAATTTTCGGCAAATTGTCACCGTATCTGTCCTGGGATCAGTCGTTCTTTGTGCCTCCTGTGGAAGAAGCTACTACTGTAGAGCGAAAAGTGAATGATTGTGACCTTGTCTCCTGGAGTCTTCTATGCTCCATTGACATCGCTTTTGTCCCTTTCCCAAAGCCTGTTCCCAAGCTCAACTAAAGTGTTTCACTGTTCCTTTGCAAAAGAGTGAAGAGTGTGCATAGTTAAGAAAGTAGGGGAAAATTGTCAGCTTGGTGTTTGTGGCACTTCAGTTAGAAGAGAAAAGTTTCAAGGGGGAACAAGTTTTGTACTTCATCTTAGTTTTGGAAAGTAGTTTTGTGCCGCAACCAGTTGAAGCTGTTTTGCACTTCAGCTGGATTCTTGACCTAACGACCCCTGTGATCTGATCGATGAGATAAACCTTCAAGATTGTTTCGATTTTCAGAGCGTTTCGTGTAGCTTAACGCTATATCGAAAATTCCTGATGCTTGTTAAGCTAAGTGCTAAAATTTAGACGATGAATAATATTACATATGTCTGTTTACCTGTGTGTTAAAATTTAGACAATGGATCATATTATGTGTATCTGTTTACCAGAGTACTAAAATTTAGATAATGAATCAGAATAAGTGTGACTGCTTACCTGAGTGCTGAAATTTAGACGATGAATCATATTATGTATGTATGCCTGTTTACTAAGTGCTAAAGGTTCGACATTGAATCATATCATGTGTATCTGTTTACCTATTTGCTAAACTTTAGATGAGGAATCATATTATGTATGTATGTCTGTTTGCTAAGTTACTTAGTAAAATATGGCAGTTTAGGAGCTAATTCCCTTCCTTTGAGTGCTAGCATTTCAACGATGAATCATGTTATGTGTGTATGTTTACATGAGTGTTAAAATCTATACGATGAATCATATTATGTATGTATGTTTACCTGAATGTTAAAATTTATACGATGAATCATATTATGTATTTATGTTTACCTGAATGTTAAAATTTATACGATGAATCATATTATGTATGTATGTTTGTTTACCTGAATGTTAAAATTTAAACGATGAATCATATTATGTATGTATGTTTACCTAAATGTTAAAATTTATACGATGAATCATCATATATGTATATATGTTTACCTGGATGTTAAAATTTATACGATGAATCATATTATGTATGTCTCTCCCATGTCTACTCACCTGGCTGTCAAGGGTTAGAAGAAAAAGCCACAGACAGAATAGTTTCCTCCGGTGATTTTTTTCCCGCTGATAACGTGTAATGCGATCTTAAAAGTGTGATCTATCCATTGCGATTTGCAGTACATCTAAAACTCCTTGCCAAGTAGGATTTGTAACCCACATTTAGATGAGATCCCTTCTTTAACCCTAAGCCTCTTGAAACCTTTGGTAGTGAAAATGAGGACTTTGAAATCACAAATTATTTTGATCCTAAAATGGACCGATTTAATGCGTTCACTAAGTACTGTGATGGACTTAAAATTATTTTGATCCTAAAATGGACCGCTGATGTGTTCAGTAAGTACTGTGCTGGACTGTGAAATCAGAAATTATTTTGATCCTAAAATGGACCGCTGATGTGTTCAGTAAATACTGTGCTGGACTGTGAAATCAGAAATTATTTTGATCCTAAAATGGACCGCTGATGTGTTCAGTAAGTACTGTGCTGGACTTTGAAATCATAAATTATTGTGATCCTAAAATGGACCGCTGATGTATTCAGTAAGTACTGTGCTGGACTGTGAAATCAGAAATTATTTTGATCCTAAAATGGACTGCTGATGTGTTCAGTAAGTATTGTGCATTCGCCATTCTTTATGTAAGTGGACTTTCCGTGGGATCCGGTTCTTTATTAGTTGGACCATACATAAACGGACGGAATTATTGTATACTTAACCCTTTGACTCCCGCACTCTGTCCACCAACTGCAAAAATTTAACCCTTTAACTTCCTCACACTATCCAGCAGCCTCCTGCTGGAAGCTGGTGGATAGGGTGAGGAGGTCAGAGGGTTAAGTTTTTGCTTTGCTAGCATGGTTGACAGTGCGGGATGCTGGCGGATGGGGTGAGGGAGTCAAAGGGTTAAGTTTTTGCTTTGCTAGCATGGGTGACAATGCGGGATGCTGGTGGACAGGGTGAGGGAGTCAAAGGGTTGTTTTTTTTAGCTTTGCTAGCATGGTTGACAATGCGGGATGGTGGTGGACATGGTGAGGGAGTCAAAGGGTTGGTGAGGGAGCCAAAGGGTTAAGTTTTTGCTTTATTAGCATGGTTGACAATGCGGGATGCTGGTGGATAGGGTGAGGAGGTCAGAGGGTTTAAGTTTTTGCTTTACTAGCATGGTTGACAATGCAGGATGCTGGTGGACAGGGTGCGGGAGTCAAAAGGTTAAGTAGTGTTGGACTGGAAGCATAGGGGCTAAGATGTTCAGATGGACTTTCACTAACACGCTTTGAGCCCGATGTTGTTGACTGTTTTTTTGTTTTGTTTTGTTGTTTTTGTTTTGGGTTTTTGTTTTGTTTTGTTGTTTTTGTTTTGGGTTTTTGTTTTGTTGTTTTTGTTTTGGGTTTTTGTTTTCTTTTTGTTTTTTTTGTTTTGGGTTTTTGTTTTGTTTTGTTGTTTTTGTTTTGGGTTTTTGTTTTGTTTTGTTGTTTTTTGTTTTGGGTTTTTGTTTTGTTTTTGTTGTTTTTGTTTTGGGTTTTTGTTTTGTTGTTTTTGTTTTGGGTTTTTGTTTTGTTTTGTTGTTTTTGTTTTGGGTTTTTGTTTTGTTTTTGTTGTTTTTGTTTTGGGTTTTTGTTTTGTTTTTGTTGTTTTTGTTTTGGGTTTTTGTTTTGTTTTGTTGTTTTTGTTTTGGGTTTTTGTTTTGTTTTGTTGTTTTTGTTTTGGGTTTTTGTTTTGTTTTGTTGTTTTTGTTTTGGGTTTTTGTTTTGTTTTGTTTTTTTTGCACTGAAGGCTCTCTTCTTCAGAGCGAACGTCTTGCAACACACATTCCAATTACAAAAAGCATCAAATAAAATAAAATGTGCGTTTTATGAAATATCATGAAATGTCACATTAAAGTACTAATACTACTACTACTGCTGTTGTTGTTGCTGCTGCTGCTGCTACTATTACTACTACTGATGTTGCCGCTACTGCTACAATTACTACGACGAAGGCTGTGGGTACTACTACTATTTCTACTACTGTCGTTATTATCAACGATGATGATTAGAATGATCAGGATAGCAATGATAATGGTAACAATATCACTACTACTAGGACTACTCATTATTGATCGTTCGTTCTTTGATTTAACGTCTTTTCACTATGAGTGATATTAGACGAAAAAAAAAAAAAAAGAGGAGATAGAGTTATAGATATAAGTAGGTGGGAAAATAGAAAAATGGAACAAGAACTTAACACTAACATTTAACATCAACAATGTGTATGAAAAATTTAACTCTAAAGTACAAACTTCATAAACTTAAAGTAATGCATTAACAGGACTGTGAACCAACGATTCTGAAATTTTAACTGACAAAAAATTGATCGGAAGTTACTTCTTTAAAATTAGTTTCAGAATAATTTTCTTGTGTAAACATTTTTGGTAAAAAAAGAACGTAGCATTTTGCAGTAAAATAGACAGTGAAACAGTGTGAATTGTTCGCCGCAAATACACTTGACATTTTTACAGTATTTTGTTTTCAATGCGTTTAGCTGAATACGAAAATGAACAGCAACAATCGATCTCAAATGATATATGGAAGAATACTGCAATTTTTTACATACATTTTGAAATGAAAGTTTTATCTATCATTTGTTGTGACACAAACTTTTCATGGAAATGTTCATGAAAACAAAAATCATGAAAATCATTATTGATGTAATGATGGTGATGATGATGATGATCATAATGCTGGTACATGTAATACTGATGATGTTGATGTATGATGATGATGATGATGATGATGATGATGGTGATGATGATGATGATGATGATGATGATGATGATGATGATCTATAAATCATAGTTGCATGTCATTGTTCTTTCTTTTTGATCATTTTCTATCTATCTGTGTGTCTGTCTGTCTCTGTCTGTCTGTCTGTTTGTCTCTGTGTCTATCTATCTATCTATCTGTCTGTCTCTCTGTCTATCTATCTATCTATCTATCTATCTGTCTGTCTGTCTGTCTGTCTGTCTATCTATCTATCTCTCTATGTGTCTGTCTTTCTATCTGTCTATCTATCTGTCTATCTGTGTGTCTGTCTGTCTCTCTGTCTCTATCTATCTATTCTATCTATCTATCTGTCTGTCTATCTGTCTGTTTGTCTGTCTATCTGTCTATGTATCTGTCTGTGTCTGTCTCTCTTTATCTATCTATCTGTCTGTTTGTCTGTCTATCTATCTGTCACTCTATCTGTCTATCTGTCTGCCTATCTATCTATCTATCTGTCTATCTATTTATCTATCTATTTGTCTGTCTATCTATCTATCTATCTATCTATCTATCTCTCTGTCTATCTATCTATCTATCTATCTATCTATCTATCTATCTCTCTATCTCTCTATCTCACTATCTATCTATCTATCTATCGATATTTTTGTCCCTATCTGTCTGTCTGTCTGTCTCTGTCTATCTATCTGTCTATCTGATTATTTACGTTTGTGTGAGAGAGACAGACAGACAGAGAGACAGGGAGACGGGTTTGCGTGCGCTGGAGCGCACCCACACAAATTCCCAAGCAAACTACCAACATCGTAAACGACGAGAGGTAGAAGACGGAAAAGAAAGAAAAGAATAAATAAAAATATAAAAAAAAGAGGATTCAGCCCCCACCGCTTGGCCATAATTCCTCATCAGAAGCTGGGCATATCGACTGTTGTCTGACA
Organism: Monoplex corrugatus; assembly: GCA_030674185.1. Lineage (NCBI taxonomy): Eukaryota > Metazoa > Mollusca > Gastropoda > Littorinimorpha > Ranellidae > Monoplex > Monoplex corrugatus. Next base: position 29,322,000 of record JAPXFY010000014.1, on the reverse strand, counting down.
AAGCCTGGTCGTGCCAGTCAGTCCCCGTGTGGCAGGCCCACACCCAAGTCCATTAGTTTGTCGTGCAGCTTTCCCTCTGTCCCCCCAACCCCCATTTCCCACCCCAACCACAAAAAGAAAAGAACTAACTATGAGGCACTACTGGTTGCCAAAAGAGCAGTTTTTCGTATTTCGTTGAAAAATCATCTGCGGTCGTTATAATTGTTACGTGATACGTTTACCTGACAGTCAGCATATATATAGTAAACATGTTCTCGTCTATACGATATTCTTCAGAAACAAAAAATAAACGACACCACGCCAAAACAATGGGACGAAAAACGAGTCGGACCCGTGTGCCTTCTGGCTGCGCACGCTAAAGATCCCACGGCAGTTGAAAATCGTGAAGAGCAGGGCATTGCCCGGCTGCCTTGGTATAAAACATTGTTAGATAGGTTGATTTCCCAGTCCCACCCTCTGAAGACCAATTAGCCTTCTTGTCTTTCTGAAGTCTTGTTAAAAAACAACAACAAAAAACGTGAATAGGAATAGGAATTTGAAGCGAGAGAGAGGGGATGGGCGCCGCCCTCTTGGTGCTGGCCCCGGGAAATGTTGAGCTCTCTGCCACCTCACTCCCCTACGACCCCAGGGTTATAGAACTGTCTAGGTAGGACTTCGGGATCTGGCCAGCTCGTGGGTTTATGTGCAGTCTTAAGGTTTGTGCCGTGATCATTCGAGATCTTCTGCATCACATGGCACCTATAGCACCTGTGACGTTGATGCATATGGAATTCATTCCGAGCGCGGTGACGTCATCTTGAGAAACTGAAACTGAAACGTTTGTAACAAAATGTACAGTATGTAAATGTCGCGGTTACAAATTTTAAGAGATTGTAACTAAGGTATTAACAGTGCAGTTAAAGGAATGAAACGATCATTTTAGGAAGTGAAAAGGTGCAATTACTATTGAATAATTTGAATGCCTTTGAAGTGTTCTTGCTATCTCTGTACCTGCCTGATATGGATAGAAGAGGTCAATTTTTATGGTGCGGGTTGGGTCTGAACTCGAGAGACATGAGATCTTCAGTCTAAGGCTCTACCATCTGAGCCACACAACACGTTTAACCCTTTGACTCCTGCACCCTGCCCACCAATTACAAATACTTAACCCTTCGAATCCCTCACCCTATCCTGATGGGGTTATTTGTGGACACAACAGGCTGTTTTAGTCACCGTTTTGATGGGGTTATTTGCGGACACAGCAGGCTGTTTTAGTCACTTTTTGATGGAGTTATTTGTGGACACAGCCGGCTGTTTTAGTCACTTTTTGATGGGGTTATTTGTGGACACATCAGGCTGTTTTAGTCACTTTTTGATGGGGTTATTTGTGGACACATCAGGCTGTTTTAGTCACTTTTTGATGGAGTTATTTGTGGACACAGCAGGCTGTTTTAGTCACTTTTTGATGGAGTTATTTGTGGACACTGCAGGCTGTTTTAGTCACTTTTTGATGGGGTTATTTGTGGACACAGCAGGCTGTTTTAGTCACTTTTTGATGGGGTTATTTGTGGACACAGCAGGCTGTTTTAGTCACTGTTTTGATGGGGTTATTTGTGGACACAGCAGGCTGTTTTAGTCACTGTTTTGATGGGGTTATTTGTGGACACATCAGGCTGTTTTAGTCACTTTTTGATGGGGTTATTTGTGGACACAACAGGCTGTTTTAGTCACTTTTTGATGGGGTTATTTGTGGACACAACAGGCTGTTTTAGTCACTTTTTGATGGGTTATTTGTGGACACAACAGGCTGTTTTAGTCACTTTTTGATGGGGTTATTTGTGGACACAACAGGCTGTTTTAGTCACTTTTTGATGGGGTTATTTGTGGACACATCAGGCTGTTTTAGTCACTTTTTGATGGAGTTATTTGTGCACACATCAGGCTGTTTTAGTCACTTTTTGATGGAGTTATTTGTGCACACAGCAGGTTGTTTTAGTCACTTTATACTTTTTTTTAAAACCCTATGACTCCTGTACTTTATTCTCCAACTGCAAAAACTTTACCCTTTGACCCCCTTACCCTATCCACCAGCTTCCTGCAGAAAGCTGGTGGATAGGGTGAGAGATTCAAAAGGTTGTTTTTCCTTTGCTAGCATTGTTGACAATGCAGGATGCTGGTAGACAGGGTGCGGGAGTCAAAGGGTTAAGGGAATCACTATAAGAAAATGATGGTTATTAACCTTTTGACTCCCTCGCCCTGTCCACCATCATATTCCATTGTCAACCATGCTAGCAAAGCAAAACTTTAACCCTTTGACTCTCTCGCCCTATCCACCAGCTTCCTGTGGGAAGCTGGTGGATAGGGTGAGGATGTCAAAGGGTCAAGGTTTTGCACTTGTTGGACACGGTGCTGGAGTCTAAGCGTTAATGTGCTTATTGCCTGATGTGACCCATCGTGCTTTGAAAAGATGGGATTGCAACATGTGGTTAAACTGACGGTGACAGGGGTTGCTGTCTAAGAAGCAGTCTCCATCACACTAGATTATCATTAGAGTCCCTTCCTCCTATTTGTCAGTCTCCGTGTAAAAACTTCCCCTGCACTCGCGCACATAATCTAAGGAGATGCCCCTGGCGTTGACCACTCTGTCCAATTTATTACACAGGGGATTTAAAACACATACTTGAATACATGTTTAAACATAACTATGGACACTAAAACATATATGAAAACGGGCCGAAATCATGTGAAATTGCTTCCGCACATCTCACTTCCCCAGAGCCAAAAATGAACTCAATATATGTACCCAGTTATCAATCCCAAGAAAAAACACGTAAGACTTTATTGAACACATACAGGTGAATGGACCAGCAAGGCAAGAAATGATAGGAAGAAAAGACAGAAAGCAAAAGAACAAGGCAGAAACAAAGAGAGTGAGAGAAAAGAGGAAATTTCTAGCACAGAATTTCCAGAAGGTGGGGATACTATTTATACTGAAAGAACCCCACTGGGGGACTATTAATACTACTGCTACTATCATCATCATCATCCATCATCATCATCATCATCATCATCATCACTATATTATTATTATTATATTTTTATTTTTATATTATTATTATTATTGTTATTATTATTATTGTTATTATTATTGTTATTATTATTATTATTGTTACATTATGATGTTGATGATGATTATTTTTATCATCATCATCATCATCATCATCATCATCATCGATATT
>JAPXFY010000014.1:29308782-29313782 GCA_030674185.1 Monoplex corrugatus | reverse complement strand
TAGATTATGCCATTGTTATCCGTCGCTTAAAGCTGAAGTGTACTCTCTCCACTTTTGTGTGCCAAGCCCTCCACGAACCAGATTAAATTGTACTCCCCAGCTCTGTGTGTGCCTAACTCTTCAACCGTCTAAGACTCTCATGGAGCCAAGTATACGGGGAAAACTCCACCGCACCTGGCCCGTGCCACAGCAGAACAATCATTACACCGACATTCTTTTCTCACTCCACGCCCCAAACTCGTACTCCGAACATGAAGGGGGTGGTGTCTTTAGTCGTGTTACCTTTTGCCTAGAGTAAAGACAACTCTAAAGTCATCCCCTCCCACCTCTCCGAGACTTGACTTTGGTCTTTTTCCTCCCTCCTGTGAAACATGATACTAACACCTGCAGCACGTATCCCATCCAATCGCGTCACTGTTATTGTTGTTGTTTCAAGCCCAGCCGATGCGTAGAGCCATATCAGAGCTATAACCGTTCAAAACATACATGTATATACAAACTTCAACAGGAAAATAAATAAAGGAAAGAAAATTAAAAAGTACACGTATCAATGCATTCGCGCACATAATCTAAGGACATAACCCCGGCGTTGACCATTCCGTCCAGTTTATATCCAGTCGCGTTGTATTTAAAAACTGCGTAATATTTAAAAAAACAGAACAAAACAAAACTAAACAACAACAAAAAATATCAAATCCGTGGGTTTGAAAAAGCAATCGGAAACATTGAATTTGTATAATTAACAATGTTATAAAACCCACAGTGAATTTGTTTAATTAACAGTGTAATGAAATCCACAGTGTATTTGATTGATTAACAGTGATATATAACCCACAGTGAATTTGTTTAATTAACAATAAGTTATTATAAAACCCATAGTGTATTTGTTTAATTAACAATGTTATAAACCCACAGTGAATTTGTTTAATTAACAATATTATAAAACCCATAGTGTATTTGTTTAATTAACAATGTTATAAACCCACAGTGAATTTGTTTGATTAACAATATTATAAAACCCATAATGTATTTGTTTAATTAACAATGTTATAAACCCACAGTGAATTGTTTATTAAATATTATAAACCCATAGTGTATTGTTTAATTACAATGTTATAAACACATGAATTTTTTAATAACAATAAAAACCATAGTGTATTTGTTTAATTAACAATTATAACACATGATTGTTTGATTAACAATATTATAAACCATAATGTTTTGTTAATACAATGTATACCACATGAATTTGTTAATTAAAATATAAAACATATGTATTGTTTAAATTACAATTATAAACCCAGAATTGTTTATAACAAATAAACCATAGTATTTGAATTTGTTTAATTAACAATATTATAAAACCCATGTGTATTTGTTGAATTAACAATGTTATGAAAAGTATGCTGTATCAGTTTTTTGTAGCTATTATGTAGAGGAAATTCTTACTGACGGTACGACCACGAATGCAAGTTCCAGATTTTTCATATCAATTTAGAGGAAAAGAGTTTGGTTTTGAAAAGCAACTCAGAATGTGGCTTTCGCAAATATTTTGTGCTGTGTGTATGCCAGTATTCTGGAATTTCAGGTGACTATACTGGAATTTTGCAGACAAAAGCCAAAGACTGTATAAAGACGGCAATTTCCAACCAGAGTCAGAAGAAGAAGAAGTTAAAAAAAATAATAAAAAAAAGCACCAGGGCATTTGACGTTGAGGGTCGAGTGGTGACTGTAAAGTTTGAAATGTTGCCCAAAACTAGTGTGACTGCCCGCGTTCAAGCAAACAGGAACCAGAAAAACACGAAAACAGAATCAGAACGCGTATCTAATACAACCAGACAAGACAGGCGCAAATTTTCGGCCACCTGGCCTTTGTCAAGCGTAAATTGTATGAACTGGGTAGAATGAAGGCAGATATGATGTCTGAGTTGAAGTGAGATGAATTCTGCAATTTGGAAAGTGGTCGTACCATATTAGTATTGTTTTATCCTGAAGAGGATCCAGGGCTAAAACTAAGAAAACTATGATGCACTAACCAAGAGTAGTTTTTGGAATGTAAAGTATCTTACATACATACATACATACATACATACATACATACATACATATACGCATACACACATACATACATACACACACACATACATACATACATACATACATACATACATACATACATACATACATACATACATACATCTAATACGTCAAGAATACATCATACATCATTTCATTTCATTTCTAAATTTGACGTCTCTGCAAGGAATGAATTCCATCCATTCCATTCACTTACATTACATTACATTACATTACATTACATTACATTACATTACATTAATCTTTCAGTTTCAGTTTCTCAAGATGACGACTCCGTGCTCGGAGTGAATTCCGTATGCGCTATCATCACAGGTGCCATGTGATGGAGAAAATCTAAAATGATCATGGCACAAGCCTTAAGTCATCACATAAACCCACGAGCTGGCCAGGTCCTGAGGTCCTACCTAGATAGTTCCATAACCCTGGGGTCGTAAAGGAGTGAGGTGGCAGAGACCTCAACTTTGCCCGGGGCCAGCACCACGAGGGCCGCGCCCATCCCCTCTCCCTCGCTTCAAATTTCTGTTCATATTCACATTTTCTATAACCAAGACCTCAGAAAGGCAAGAAGGCTGATTGATCTTCAAGGGTGGGACCTGGGAAATCAGCCTATCTCTCCAATATTTTATACCATGGCAGCCGGGAAATGCCCTGCTCTTCACGATTTTCAACTGCCGTGGGATCTTTAGCGTGCGCCGCCAGAAGTCATACGGGTCGGACTCGTTTTTGGACCCCATTCGAAGGACTAGACGTTCAGTTCGATTTTCCGGTCAAACTGAGGAGAAAAGTCGAGGCCTCTACGGGGAGCGAACCCTGGAACCTCGAGTTTAGTTACGAGTATTGGCAGGCGAACGTCTGAACCATTCTGCCACTCTTCTCCTTAAAAAAAATAAGGGAAAATATAAGCATATGGTCGACTGAATGGAAAAATGTATGATCAAGAGGTATGGCTCATGTAAGTGGATCATGCTTAGCGCAACGAATCCCGTCTGATCTCGGAATGTTGCGTGCTGTCTGTGTTGGTGTATTCTAACGACAATGGCAAGTTGCCTTTGACGATGTTCACCGACTCTTAAATCTGTACGAGGGTGGCATTCTTCCGTTTAACACGTCCACCTCCTGACTTTGTGGTTATAATGAGAAAATTTGGTTCTCACTTAACCCTTTGACTCCCGCACCCTGTCCATCAGCATCCTGCACTGTCAACCATGCTAGCAAAGCGAAAACTTAACCCTTTGACTCCCTCACCCTACCCACCAGCTTCCTGATGAAGCTAGCGGATAGGGTGAGTGAATCAAAGGATTAAGTTTACTTCCGGTCGCCGTGGTGTAGTGGTTAACGCAACGGACTACCGACTGGAAGATTGTGGGTTCAAATCCCCATCAGTCCCTTCAAAAATCATTTTGCGATTTTTCGGCTCTAATCGGCTCCTACCCAGAGTTGGGCGTGCTATGGGCTCATTGGGAAGACTTGGACCACACAGTCGACTCTCATCCACTTTGCGGATCCTCCATTGAGGGTGTTACTTAAGATCTGACCATCACCGCACGTGTCTGTATCTCTCGGGCCTGGTTGACGCTAGGACATATTATGATAGTAAGCGTAGACTACAGCCCTGTCACGCAGTTTCAATCCTAGATGGAACTCCATTGCGTCATGATTATCATCTTCATCGACATCATCATCATTGGCATGTAAGAAAAAAACAAACAAACAAACAAAACTTTGTCAGCTTCTGTGCCATTATACGAGAAAAAAAGTTTTTGGAGTTGGTGGATAGGGTGCGGGAGTCAAAGGTTAAAAACGAAAAGAGGTGGTGGGCTGGGGGTGATCTCGTATGGCATACTGCTGGTTTCAGATGTGGAAAACTCTGAAGTGTCACTTGAAGATTTTGTTGTTGTTGATAGTTTCAAATTTCACGGGACTGGTGCAGTTTTCTTCATATCTAGCGATCTAGGTGTCAGTTCATTGTCCATTGTGCGTATTGCAGGTAAGGTGTCAGTTCATTGTCCATTGTGCGTATTGCAGGTAAGGTGTCAGTTCATTGTCCATTGTGCGTATTGCAGGTAAGGTGTCAAGTTCATTGTCCATTGTGCGTATTGCAGGTAAGGTGTCAAGTTCATTGTCCATTGTGCGTATTGCAGGTAAGGTGTCAGTTCATTGTCCATTGTGCGTATTGCAGGTAAGGTGTCAGTTCATTGTCCATTGTGCGTATTGCAGGTAAGGTGTCAGTTCATTGTCCATTGTGCGTATTGCAGGTAAGGTGTCAGTTCATTGTCCATTGTGCGTATTGCAGGTAAGGTGTCAGTTCATTGTCCATTGTGCGTATTGCAGGTAAGGTGTCAGTTCATTGTCCATTGTGCGTATTGCAGGTAAGGTGTCAGTTCATTGTCCATTGTGCGTGTTGCAGGTAAGGTGTCAGTTCATTGTCCATTGTGCGTGTTGCAGGTAAGGTGTCAGTTCATTGTCCATTGTGCGTATTGCAGGTAAGGTGTCAGTTCATTGTCCATTGTGCGTGTTGCAGGTAAGGTGTCAGTTCATTGTCCATTGTGCGTGTTGCAGGTAAGGTGTCAGTTCATTGTCCATTGTGCGTGTTGCAGGTAAGGTGTCAGTTCATTGTCCATTGTGCGTATTGCAGGTAAGGTGTCAAGTTCATTGTCCATTGTGCGTATTGTAGGTAAGGTGTCAGTTCATTGTCCATTGTGCGTGTTGCAGGTAAGGTGTCAGTTCATTGTCCATTGTGCGTGTTGCAGGTAAGGTGTCAGTTCATTGTCCATTGTGCGTATTGCAGGTAAGGTGTCAGTTCATTGTCCATTGTGCGTATTGCAGGTAAGGTGTCAGTTCATTGTCCATTGTGCGTATTGCAGGTAAGGTGTCAAGTTCATTGTCCATTGTGCGTATTGCAG
>JAPXFY010000014.1:29298782-29303782 GCA_030674185.1 Monoplex corrugatus | reverse complement strand
GAGCTGGACATCCAGGACCGCACGGTGAACGGCTTCTGCAACGACGCCCTCTACGTCTACGATGATTCCACCATTTTAGCCAAAGCTGTGGTGAGGATTTTTATCTATTTGTTTGTTTATCTGTGTGTCTGTCTGTGTGTCTGTCTCTCTGTGTATCTGTCTATGTATGTATGTATGTATGTATGTATGTATGTATGTATGTATTCATGTATGTATGCATGTATGTATGCATGTATGCGTGTATGTATTATATCTATGTATGTATCTGTGTATGTATCTGTGTATGTATCTATCTGTCTGTCTGTCTGTCTGTCTATCTATCTATCTATCTACCTATCTGTCTGTATGTCTATCTATCTATCTTTCTATCTACCTGTCTACCTATCATCTATCAATCTATCTATCATCTATCTATCTACCTATCTATAGTCTGTCTGTGCTGTCTGCCTGTCTATCTGCCTATCTGTTTGTCTGCCACTCTGTCTATCTATGTGCCTGTCTGTCTGTTAGTTTATTTATTTATTTGTTTATGTATTTTTATTTATATTTGCATTGTTTCTTTTCTTCTGTTTTTTTTTAAGACTGGGCTGTTGTTTCATTCGTGAAATTAATAGTTTGGTTTAACTTTGGTTTGCTGTTGTTGTTGTTGTTGTTGTTGTTGTGTGTGTGTGTGAAAATGGGCGACATTACTGCTGTTGTCGAGATCCAAGGAGCGGTTTCCTCGCCAGATCCACCGCCTTCACAGGATACATGTACTTGGTGAGGCACTCCAGCCTCCCGCTGTCCTCCCCGAATAACTGCCACCGTATGTACATGTACATACTCGGTTGCGGGGCATCTTTGGATCCAATGTGCCAGATCTTGTTTCTCCTCGTTGCACAGGGGACACATTGGATCCGTTGTTGAGTCGATTCTATGTTTATAGGCCCTGCTGCTGCTGTTGTTGTTGTTGATGCCATGATTTTCAGCGCACAAAAATATGCTACACGCATATCATGTCAAGTTCAAGGGGTAGTGGTGATGGTGGTAGCGGGGGTGTGGGGAGGGGGAAGGGGGGAAATGGGGGGGAGGGCAGGGGGAAGGAGTATTGTTGGAGTCGGGCCGGCTTGTTGGTGGTGAGGAGGATTCCCCCACAGGTGTTCCCCAAGCCCGTGTCGGATTTCAAGCCGGGGGTGGGGGTGGGGGGTAAGGGGTGGTAGGGGTCTGTGTCTTTTCCTCTTTGCATAATTATTCATTCATTCAACACGACAGATGGCCGCTTTGTTTGCGACAAGGGCTGCTTTTGTATCGGTGGTAAACTTGCACCGAGTGACACCAAAGAGGACAATCTACCGTTTTTGTTTTTTTTTTACGTGTGTGCGTGGGTTTGGTTCTCGCACGTAGCAAAATGTAAACATATATTGACATGTGTTTGTTGATTTTGAGAGGAAGGAAAAAAGAGAGTGAGACGGTGGGGGGGGGGGGGGGGGGTGAGGGTGGGGGGGGGGGGGTGAGGAAGGGTGTGAAGAAGAGAGGAGGGAGAAAATTGTGTGGTCCAAGCTGAGTCTGCAGAGACTATTTAATGAATGGATCCGACGCAAAGGGAGGGATCTAGGAAATGAACGTGACTCAAAGGGAGGAAACAAGGAAATAAACTTGACTCAAAGGGAGGGATCTAGGAAATAAACCTGACTCAAAGGGAGGGACCTAGGAAATGAACGTGACTCAAATGGAAAGATCTAGGAAATGATCGTGACTCAAACGGAGGGAGTGACCTAGGAAATGAACCTGACTCAAAAGGAGGGACCTAGGAATAGAACTTGACTCAAATGGAGGGACCTAGGAATAGAACCTGACTCAGATGGAGGGACCTAGGAATAGAACCTGACTCAAATGGAGGGACCTAGGAAATGAACCTGACTCAGAGGGAGGGACCTAGGAAATGAACCTGACTCAAAGGGAGGATCTAGGAAATGAACCTGACTAAAAAGAGGGTACTAGGAAATGAACCTGACTCAAAGGGACAGAGGGACATACGAAATGAACCTGACTCAAAAAGTGGGACCAAGGAAATGAACTGGACTCAACAGACAGGATCTAGGAATGAATCTGACTCAAAGGAAGGGACCTAGTAAATGAACCTGACTCAGATGGAGGGACCTAGGAAATGAACCTGACTCAGAGGGAGGGATCAAGTAAATGAACCTAACTCAAAGGGAGGGACCTAGGATATGAACCTGACTCAGATGGAGGGACCTAGGATATGAACCTGACTCAAAGGGAGGGACCTAGGATATGAACCTGACTCAAAGGGAGGGACCTAGGATATGAACCTGATTCAAAGGGAGGGACCTAGGAAATGGACCTGACTCAAAGGGAGGGACCTAGGATATGAACCTGATTCACAGGGAGGACCTAGGATATGACCTGACTCAGAGGGGAGGTACCAGGGAAATGGACCTGACTCAAAAGGAAGGATTTGGGAAATGGACCTGACTCAGGGGAAGGGACCTTGGAAATGAACCTGACTCAAAGGGATGGACCTAGAAATGAACCTGGCTCAGAGAGATGGACCTGGGAAATGGATCTGACTCAAAGGGATGGGCCTGGGAAATGAACCTGACGGAAATGGATGAACCTAGGAAATTAATCTGACTCATAGGGGGAGGGACCTAGGAAATGAACCTGCCTGAGATGGATGGACCTGGGAAGTGAACCTGACTCAAAAGGAGGGACCTGGGAAATGGATCTGACTCAAAAGGAGGGACCTGGAAAAAATGAACGACTCAGAGGGATGGACCTGGGAAATGGACCTGACTCAGAGGGATGGACCTGGGAAATGGACGTGACTGAAAGGGGAGGGACCTAGGAAATGAGCCTATCTGTCCAGAAGAAGGCTGGAAAGGACGCAGCTTTGGTGCAGTCTCAGCCTCGTGATGCTGCTGTCTGTACTGTGGGGGCGCTGGACATTTTTGTGAAGGTTTTTCTGGCCGTACTGAGGCGGCTCTTGATGTTGCTGCCTTCTCCCTCCGTCGTGTCTGCCATTGCCTGCCCCATAGGTACCTGAACTCTTCACTCGTGGACACTTGGCAAAGGAACTCTCTTCTTCCCAAGACCAGTCGTGGTAAGAGGTACATGACTTTGGGTCCAGAAGTCAGTCAAGTCCAGCACTTTTTTTTTTTTTACATGAAGGGAATGTTTTAGAAGTCAAAAGTCTTCTGCCATTTGTTGACAGGCATCCCCTGTAAGTTACAAATAGTTGTAAAAACATGTACAGAGACCCGTCTCACTCACGCGCGCGCGCACGCACGTACGGACACACACACATGCATACATATATACATACATATATACATACATAATACATACATACATTGTATACATACATACATACATACATACATACATACATGCATACATGCATACATACATACATACATACATACATACATAATGCATACATACATACATACATACATACATACATACATACATACTATACATACATACATGCATACATACATACATACATACATACATGCATACATACATACATTACATACATACATGCATACATACATACATACATACATGCATACATACATACATGCTGCATGCATACATGACATACATACATTACATACATACATACATACATACATACATACATTGCATACATACATACATACATGCATACATGCATACATACATACATACATACATACATACATACATACATACATACATACATACATGCATACATACATACATACATACATACATACATAAATAGTTGTAAAAACATGTACGGAGACCCGTCTCACACACGCGCGCGCGCACGCACGTACGGACACACACATACATACATATATACATACATACATTGTATACATACATACATACATACATACATATATACATACATACGCGCGCGCGCCTAAACACACACACAACCACACACACACACACACACACACACACACAACACACACACACACACACACACACACACACACACACACACACACACACACACACACACACACACTGCCACTCACTCATTCAGTCACACACGAAACACACAGTTGCACTTGTTGGTGTCGTCTGGTTCATATTAAATCACACGACGAGAACAACCCTGTCACAGACGGAAACGCTAGATGAAAACCACAACCATCATCCAGACCACCGGACTGACCATTTGAGACGTGACCATGTTTAATTATTAAAAAAACAACAACAAAAAAACACACAAAAAAACAAAAACCGGACACATCTATTTGTAGGCAGATTTGGATGGGATGCATGCGGAAAGGTCTTAGTTTATCGTACCCTCTGGAGCAGACTCTAATAGGTTATCGTACCCTCTGGAGCAGACTCTAATTGGTTTATCGTACCCTCTGGAGCAGACTAATTGGTTTATCGTACCCTCTGGAGCAGACTAATTGGTTTATCGTACCCTCTGGAGCAGACTCTAATAGGTTTATCGTACCCTCTGGAGCAGACTCTAATTGGTTTATCGTACCCTCTGAGCAGACTCTAATTGGTTTCTTATACCCTCTGGAGCAGACTCTAATTAGTTTATCGTACCTCTGGAGCAGACTCTAATAGGTTTATCGTACCCTCTGGAGCAGACTCTAATTGGTTTATCGAATCCTCTGGAGCAGACTCTAATTAGTTTATCGTACCCTCTGGAGCAGACTGATTTGTTTCGTACCTCTGGAGCAGACTCTAATAGGTTTATCGTACCCTCTGGAGCAGACTCTAATTGGTTTATCGTACCCTCTGGAGCAGACTCTGATTGGTTTATCGTACTCTCTGGAGCAGACTCTAAATAGTTTATCGTACCCTCTGGAGCAGACTATTTGGTTTATCGTACCCTCTGGAGCAGACTCTAATTGGTTTATCGTACCCTCGGGAGCAGACTCTAATTAGTTTATCGTACCCTGTGGAGCAGACTGATTTGTTTCGTACCCTCTGGAGCAGACTCTACTTAGTTTATCGTACCCTCTGGAGCAGAC
>JAPXFY010000014.1:29288782-29291282 GCA_030674185.1 Monoplex corrugatus | reverse complement strand
CTGCATCCCAATCCCCGCATTGTCAAAATGCTAGCAAAGCAAAAACTTAATTTATTATGTATGTCGTCTCCACGGACCTTTTTAAGGAGTCGCGATTGATCGTTGGAAAGTTGGTTTGTTTGCAGGAAGCTGGTGGTATGGGAAGGAAACAAAGGGGTTTTGTTTTTGCGTTTGGGGAAAATTGGGGCGGAGTAATGGGGTAAAACTTATTAAAGCAAAGAAAAGGTGATAGCAGTTTGAAAAAAAAGATTGTTTGACGAAGAGAACCTAAGGGGGCAAAGGCAAACGTGGCAATTTTGATGTATACTTGTGTTGTTTTTTGTTTTTTTGGACATTTTATGGGGCAAAAAAAAAAAAAATTTGGGCACCAGGTACCCAAAAGGAAAAGTGGAGGGAAAAAGAACACAGGGAGACAGGGGAAAAATTTGGACGGATTGAGGGGGCTGAGGACAAGAGGAGGGAGATGACTTTCAGCGACGGATAGATTTGTTTTAGGGCCCGATCGCCGGGACTGATGTACCAGAGAGAAAAAACGGAAATTTTTTTGTCGGCAGAGAAAGGGGAAAACTTTGATTTTTTCAGCGTGTTTAAATTACCGTGATTAATTTGGTTTTGGTGTAGGTGGGGAAACATTGGGTGTTGTACTCATGTCAAAAAACTGTGTGTGTGTGTGTGTGTGTGTGTGTTGGTGGTTGTGTTGGTGGTTGTGTGGTGTGTGGTGTGGTGGGGTAGGTGTTATGTGTTTTTTTTTTATGTTGTCTGTTGTCTGTTATGGGGTGTATTGTGTGACTTGACAAAAATTTGGTAAATAAATTTTTAGGGTTTTGGGGGATCTTTGCCCTTTGTGTCAGAAAAAAAGGCGACCTTAAGGAGTGGGACGTCAGTTTGGAAAATCTGTGCCGGTCAAGGTCACATGGACCCCAAAAAATTCAACGGCAGCATTTTTCAGGAGTTTTGGTCAGCAGTACTTTTTCAGGAACTTCTCACATATTGTTTCTGTGTCATGTTGAACGTTACCTTGTCCGCATAAAAAATATTTGTCGATTTTCGCGAGGTCCTCGCCCTTGAAAATAAAAATTGGATTTTTTCTGGCAGCAAAAATTTTCGATAAATTTTTCCTCAGCTTTTTATTGTAAAATAGTTTGGGTTTTTTTTGTGAGGCTTTGCGACGTAAAAGAAACCCGTCTTTTGGTCAGGTTTAATTCTTTTGTGTGAAAGTCACCCCTTGCAAATTAGGATGGACACAACGTTTTTGTAATTTAAAAATAATATTTGGGTTGACTGCGAATACCAAGTTCGTGCATGGAAAATATTTCATACCCCAATTACGATTGGTGACAGTTATGCTGGGGCCCTTCCAGGGTAATTATTACATTTGAAAATGGTAATTTGAAACCAGGAAGTTTTAAGAAACCAATCAAAGTCGTACAGAAAGAATGTGTTAAAATAGAAAAACCTTTTTGGATGTGAAAGAAAAACCAGGAACACGTGAGAATTCAGGAAAATAGAACATGTGTTAAAAATGCGCTTAAAACCTTTTAAAGCTGAAGTGCAAAGATAAAAAAAACCCCCGGAGTATGTGAAAAATTCAGGAAAAGTGTACAGAAAAAAAAAAAGGAAAAGAGAAACAGAGGCGGCCTGCTCACTTGTAAAAAACATCACAAAACAGTGGCAAGAAATCAGGGGTGGTCGACTTAGCCAAAATCGAGAATGCTGGAGGCAATTGTGAGGAAAATGTGCAGCGGCCCAAAATGTTCCCGGTGACGCGACAGGTGAGAAGGGAGAGGTAGATGCAAAAGAAAAAAAAAGGAAATGTAAGAAAAAGGAAAGCGTACAGAAAACACAGTGTTGAAAATGCGCATAAAATTTTTATTGATAGATGCAAAGAAAAAAACCGGAAAACGTAGGAAATTTAGGGAAAAAAAAGAAAAAATGTGTTTAAAAAAACGATATAATTTTTTAGCTGAAAAAAGCAAGAAAACAAACAAAAAGGAAAAGTAAAGAAAATTGGGAAAGTCTACAGAAACGAATGTTTGAAAAAAAGAGCCAAACTGTTAGTGAAAAGGTGAAGGGTCTGCTTTTTTGGGTTCATTTGTTTTTCTTGCAGGAGGGTTGCTTTGATAGACTGTGATCTTGTGAGTGTGTGTTGTTTTTATTGAAGAGTCCTGGCCCTTTTTGTGTGTGTTGCTGTCCAGTCAAAGAGAATAGTACTCAGGGTGGTGCTGTTTTCTTGTCCCTTTTAAAAGGGGTTAGTGTGTGTTTCTTTGCCTTATTCCCCCGTTGAATGATGTTTCCGTTCCTTCCCCCCCCAATTTGGGGGTTTACCAACCACCCCCCCTTGAATGAGGGGGTTCGCGGTTGGCATTTAGCAGCGTGCAGTGGTATCTTTTCGGCACCCTCGAGGGTCATGTTTTAATTTAAAAATACTTGAAACGAAGGGTTTTTCGGTGTGGGAAGTTTTATGTAGTTATATTATCCGGTCTGGGAAACTTATGGATGT
>JAPXFY010000014.1:29266533-29288682 GCA_030674185.1 Monoplex corrugatus | reverse complement strand
TGCACAAAGTCGTAACTGCTGATCTAAATCATTCTCCACATTTTTGTAAAGGGAATGGAGAAAAAAAAAATGACTGGAGTTAAAACCACTTGTGAAGCCGAAAAGGCGAGGCTGGCGCTTCGAGATTTTATATGATTTTATGTTGTGTTTTTATTATGGGCAAACGAGACAGTAAAATATGGTCATATCCACTCACTCCTTCGACACTCCTCATGGTAACCTGTTTTCCTTAAAAATCCTTTCTCTTTCTCCTTGTCTGTTTTGTCTGTCTGTGTGTATGTATGTCTGGTCTCTCTCTCTCTCTCTGTCTGTCGCTGTCTTTTGTCTCTGTCTGTCGCTGTTTTTGTCTCTGTCTCTGTCTCTGTCTGTATGTCTGTCTCTCCCTGTCTCTTTCGTTGTCTTTCTCTATCTGTCAGTATGTCTGGCTGTTTCTCAATGACCGTAGGACGTTGTTTTCTGTGTTAGTTTAACGCCCCCCCCCCCCCCCTCCCGGGCCCCCCACTTTCTCTGTCTCTGTCTTTCTATCTCTGTCTGTCTGTCTGCCTGTTTCTCTCTCTCTCTCTCTCTCTCTCTCTCTCTGCACGCCCGCACACACACTCACACACACACAACACCACACCACACCCACACCCACACCACACCCCCCCACCACCACACACAACATCCCGCACACACGCCACAGACACACCCCCCCACACACACACACACACACACTACTCACCACATACACGCACGCGCGCGCACACACACACACACACATACACGCACACGCACACACATCACCACACACACACACACACACACAACACACAAACACACAACACACACACAACACAACACACACACACACACACACACACAACACACACACACACACACACACACACACACACACACACACACACACAAACACACTGATTCCTAACTCGAAATTTACCAAACTTTGTCCCTCTTCAGCTTTTTCGTTTGTTTTGAGTAATCAGATGGACAGTGTTTTATAAACGGGTGTGCTTTTAACTGGTTTTGAAAAATGAGAAGAAAGAGTTATTTTAAGGATTGTGTGGGGAATAGAGGTCCAGATGACTGCAGCCTGATAGCTAAATGATCTCTGGCTCTAACGTTTTGTGTTCAGGCACCGTGAGGAACAGTTAACCCTTTCACTCCCGCACCCTGTCAACCAACATCCCTGCATTGTCAACAATGCTAGCAAAGCAAAAACTTAACCCTTTAACTCTATGTATGTCTGTCTCTCACGGACCCTTAAGGAGTCGCGATTGCATCAGTTTGGAAGTTGAGTTTGTTTTGCAGGAAGCTGGTGGATATGGTGAAGGAATCAAAGGGTTATGTTTTTGCAGTTGGTGAATATGGTGCCGGAGTCCAATGGGATAAGAACTTATTAACAGCAAAGAAAAGGCTGATACGCAGTTAGAAGAAAAGATCTGTTTGACAGAAGAGAACCCTAAGGAGCAAAAGGCAAGCGTGGCAATTTTGACTGTTATACTAGATGCTTGTCTTTGTTTTTTATAGGACATTTTATGAGGCAAAAAAAAAAATTGGAGCACCAGGTCACAACAGGAAAGCTGGAGGGAAAGAGAACACTAGGTAGACCCAGGGAGAAAATATTGGACGGACTTGCAGGGTGGCTGAGGACAGAGAGGATGGGAGATGTACTGCAGCGACAAGGGATAGATTTGTTATAGGGCCCTGATCGCAGGGCACATGATGATACCAGACGCAGAATAAAACGGAATTTTTATGATCGGCAGAGTAAAAGGGGAAAGCTTTGATTTATTTCATGCAGTGTTTAACATCTACCGTGATTAATGTTGTGTTTATGGTGTAGAGTAGGTGAATCATTTGGGTGTTGTCACGTCATCGTCAATAAACTGTGTGTGTGTGTGTGTGTGTGTGTTGTGTTGCTGTGTGTGTGTGTGTGTGTGTGGTGTGTGTGTGTGTGTGTGTGTGTGCGTGAGAGTGTATATGTGTGTGTTTCTTTATGTCTGTCTGTCTGTCTGTATATGGGGTGTATTTGTGTGACTGTGACAAAAATGTGTAAATAAGATTTTCTAGGCTGTTTATGGGCGGATCTTTGCCGAATTTGTGTCAGAAAAACGGACCGACCCTTAAGGAGTTGCGACTGCATCAGTTTGGAAAGTCATGATGCCCAGGTCAAGGTCACATGGACCAAAAGATGTCAACAGGCAGCACTTTTTCAGGATGTTGTGTCAGCAGTACTTTTTCAGGAACTTCTCACAGTACTTGCATTCTGCTGTCACTGTTGTAACAGTCTACCATTGTCCTGCATAAAAATATTTCGTCTGATTCTTCTGCGAGGTCACTCTGACCTTGAGAAATACAAAATCTGGATTTTCTTCTGAGCAGCTAAAATTTCAGATCAAATTTCCTCAGCCGTTTTATTGTCTAATAGTTTCGGTTTTTTTGTAGAGGCATTGTGTACGTAAAAGCCACCTGTCATTGTTACAGGATTATTATGTCTTTTGTGTGAACAGTGACACCACCATTGCAAATTAGGATGGACACAATCGCTTTTTGTAACTTTAAATAATAATATTTGGAGTTAGACTCGCGAATACCGAAGTGTCGATGACATGGAAAATATTCATATCCCAATTACAAGATTGGTGACATGTTCATGCTGAGAGCCTTACCAGGGCTAATTACTTACATTTAGAAATGGTAATTGAAACCAGGAACGTGTTAAGAAACCAATCAAAGTCGTACAGAAAGACATGTGTTGAAAATGACGCATAAAACCTATTTAGCTGATAGATGCAAAGAAAAACCAGGAACACGTAGAGAATTCAGGAAAAGTACTGAAACACATGTGTTGAAAATGACGCATATAACCTATTAAGCTGATAGATGCAAAGATAAAAAAAACACCAGGAGTATGTGAAGAATTCAGGAAAAGTCGTACAGAAACAAAGGAAAGAAAACAGTGTTGAAAATTGACGCATATAACCTAATTTAGCCTGATAGATGCAAAGAGAAAAAAACAGGAACATGTAAAGAATTCAGGAAAAGTCGTACAGAAACACATGTGTTGAAAATGACGCATAAAACCTTTTTATCTGATAGATGCAAAGAAAAAACCCAGGAACACGTAGAGAATTCAGGAAAAGTACAGAAACACATGTGTTGAAAATAACGCATAAAACCTATTTAGCTGAAAGATGCAAAGAAAACAAAACAAAACAGGAATATGTAAAGAATTCAGGGAAAGTCGTACAGAAACGACATGTGTTGAAAATGACGCCAAACCTGTTCAGCTGATAGGTGCAAGGAGTCCTCTTTTCTGGCTTCAATTCTGCTGAACATCTTGCACGGACGGGTCTGCTCTTGATAGACTGTGATCTCTGTGAGTGTGTGTTGTTTATTCCATTGAAGAGTCTCTGGCACTTTGTGTGTGTGTTGCTCGTCCCAGTCAAAGAGAATAGTACTCAGCGGTGAGTGCTGTTTTCTTTGTCCTTTGAAGAGGGCTGTAGTGTGTGTTTCTTTGCCTTACTTCCCCTGTTGATGATGTTTCCAGATTCCCCTTCCCCCACATTGGGGATTTACCCACTACACCACCCTCCCCTTGAATGAGGGGGTGCGCGTGTTCGGCATTTAGCAGCGTGCAGCTGGTATCATTTTCGGCACCATCGAGGAGTCACTAGTTTATCATCTGAAGAATACCTTGAAACGAAGGTTTGTCGGTGTGAGGAACGCTTTTACTGTGCAGTTATATTATCCTGGTCTGGGAACTATATAGTGATGTACAGTGATACCTGTTTTAAGTGGTGTAGTGGTCGGCGCTTGGACTTGTGATTTTGGGGAGGTCGTGCTTTCGAATCCGTTAAGTCCAAACCGTTATTATGGGATTTTCGGGCTCTACCCAGTGTTAACCCTTTTGAATCCCACATCCTGTCAACCAGCATCCTGCATTGTCAACTATGCTTGCAAAGCAAAAACTTAACCTTTGACTTTCTCCATCCCTGTCCACCAGCTTCCTGCAAAAACTTAACACTTTGACTCTCTTACCCTATCCACCAGCTTCATGCGTAATCACACAACAGAGAACAACTACACAGAACTTAACCCTTTGACTCCCGCACCCTGTCCATCAGCATCTTCATTGTCAACCATGTTGGCAAAGCAAAAAACTTGAAGCCTTTGATTCCCTCACCCTATCCTTAGCTTCCTGCGGGAAGCTGGTGGATAGGGTAAGGGTGTCAAAAGGTTAATTTTTTTGCAGTTGGTAGATAGGGTGCAGGAGGCAAAGGGTTAAGGGGACAAAACAGCAACAAGACATCGTAGGGACTGTGAACATTTTTCTAGCCGTTGTGCATGTGTGTGTGTGTGGGGGGGGGGGGGGAGAGAAGAGGATATATATCAAACGTATGCATTGCCGTGTGTGTGGTGTGTTGATGTGTGTGTGTGTGTGTGTGTGTGTGGTGTGTGTATGTGTGTGTGTGTGTGTATGTGTGTGTGTGATGTGTGTGTGTGTGTGTGTGTGTGTGTGTGTGTGTGTGTGTGTGTGTGTGTGTGTGTGGGACACGTTTGTGTATATGTTTGTGTGTGGAGTCAGGGCTCGGGTGAGAGTGTATGGGTCATAAGCTGAGATTTATTACATTGAATTGCATTGCGATACATTTTATTGTGTTCTATCGTATCGTATTGTATCGTGTTGTATTGTTCGTGTTGGACTGAATTGTGCTGTATTATGTGGCATTAGTGTTGCGCTGTATTGTGTAGCGTTGCCTTGCGTTGTATTGTATCGTATCATATTGTATCGTGCTGTATTGTATCGTGTTGTATTGTATCGTATTGTATTGTGTTGTATCGTGTTGTATTGTATTGTATTGCTATTGTATTGTATTGTATGTTGTGTTGTATTGTATCGTATCATATTGTATCGTGTTGTATTGTGTTGTATCGTGTTGTTTTGTATTGTATTGTTTATTGTATTGTATTGCATTGTATTATGTCGTGAGATGTCTTTTCGTTTACCTGTACAGTGATTCCGATAGCTCGTTCCGTTTGTCTGGTTAGACAGTGGATGTGCCCGGCTAACCTTTTGACCCCAGCATCCTGTCCACCAATATACTACATTGTCAACTATGCTAGCAAAGCAAAATCCTATCTCTTTGACCCCCTCACTCTTCTCACCAGTTTCCTGCTAGAAGTTGGTGGATAGGGTGAGGGAGTCAACGGTTAAGTTTTTTGGAGTTGGAAGATAGAAAGAACGTTGAAGGGAAATGAAATGAAAGGGACCTACAAAACCTTGTGAATATACTAGAAATAGAAAGCAAAGGTAAGGAGTTGGAACCAAACAGCAGGAAGACTGAAGTCATGGTGATCAGTAAAAAAAACAAACAAACATGAAATCCTGCCATGCAAAATAACAGCAAATGGCACAACTTTGAGACAGGTTGATAAGTTGAAATACCTGGGAACGATCATTTCATCAGACGGCGATGTACATCAGAAATAGCCACCAGAATCGGCCAAGCCAAAACAGCATTCAAGAAGATGAAAAGCATGCTTACCAACAAATGCCTATCAATTAACATCAAGGAGAGACTTCTTGAGTGTTATATAGAACCGATAATATTATACGGTTGTGAGGCGTGGACAGTCAACAAACAAAGCCAGAACAAGATTGAGGCAGCCGAGATGTGGTTTCTAAGAAGAATGTTGAGAGTTCCATGGACAGCAAAGAAAACAAACGAGACAGTCTTGATGGAGGCAGACAGAAGAAGATCATTCATAGGAAGATTAGGAAAAGACAGGCAACATTTATAGGCCATTTTATGACCAAAGGAGAATTTGAGCACCTAGTCAAAACGGGAAAGCTGGATGGAAAGAGAGCACCAGGTAGACCCAGGGAGAAGATATTGGACGGACTTGCAGAGTGGCTGAAGACAAAGAGGGTGGACGATGTGCTTGAGGCAACAAGGGATAGAATCAGATGGAACGGCCATGATCGCCAACGCCATGTGGCAAGGCACTTGATGATGATGATATAGAATGCGGAAGTCAAAGGGTTAAGGACTCATTTGGGTGTAGGACAGGGTCGGCTGCGCGTGAACAGGCCGATTCTTGAGTGACAGGTGGTAGTGGGGTTGCTCAGTGATTATTGCAAGCGTATTCAATGACACGCTTCTGTTGAGAGACAGGTTTGTTTCCCAGATCCATTGCTTGAAGCCCAAGTCAGCCTTCTTGTGTTTCTGAACATGTAAAAGACATCCAAAACAAGTGTGACTGCCGCGTTCAAGCAAACAGGGACCAGAAAAAAACAAAAAACACGAAAGAAGAATGCGAACGCGTATTTAATACAACCAGACAAGACAGGCGCAAATTTCGGCCAGTTGTCAAGCGTAAGGTTACAAACAAACAAAACACCAGATACAAAAATTTTGACAAAAAGACTGAAACTTCCCTGCTGCTGTGGCCAATGTGAGAAAAGGAATAAACTGACTAAGACCGATTCTTGAGTGACAGGTGGTAGTGAGGGGGGGGGGGGGGGTCAGTGATTATTGCAAGTATTCAATGATACGTTTCTGTTGAGAGAGAGGTTTGTTTACCAGATCCCTTCGCTTGAATCTTAGTCAGTTTATTCCTTTTTTCTCACATTGGCCACAGCAGCAGGGAAGTTTCAGTCTTTTTCTCAAAATTTTTGTATCTGGTGTTTTGTTTGTTTATAATCTTACGCTTGACAAAGGCCAGTTGGCCGAAAATTTGCGCCTGTCTTGTCTTGTTGTATTAAATACGCGTTCGCATTCTTCTTTCGTGTTTTCTCTGGTTCATGTAAAAGACAGCAAGACAGAGAGAGTAAAAGAAAAAAATGAGTAACAGAGGCAAGGGGATGGAGACGAGAGAAAAGCGAGAATATGTTGGAATAGTGTGTGTTGTGTGTGTGTGTGTGTGTGTGTGTGTGTGTGTGTGTGTGTGTGTGTGTGTGTGTGTGTGTGTGTGTGTGTGTGTGTGTGGTGAGTGTGTGTGTGTGTGTGTGTGTGTGTAGTGTGTGTGTGTGTGTGTGTGTGTGCGTGTGTTTGAGTGTGTGTGTTGTGTGTGTGTGTGTGTGTGTGTGTGTGTGGTGTGTGGTGGCGTGTGTGTTGAGTGTGTGTGTGTGTGTGTGTGTGTGTGGTGTGTGTGTGTGTGTGTGTGTGTGTGTGTGTGTGTGTGTTTGAGCGCGCGGGCGCGCGTGTGTGTTTGTGTGTGTGTGTACGACCGAGAGGATGAGAACTTTCGTCAAGGGTCACTTGCCTGTCAGGTTTTAGCGTACCATAGCTCAGCATCTTTGTGTGTGTGTGTGTGTGTGTGTGTGTGTGTGTGTGTGTGTGTGTGTGTGTGTGTGTGTGTGTGTGTGTGTGTGTGTGTGTGTGTGTGTGTGTGAGAGAGAGAGAGAGAGAGATGGCTTGGGTCAGGGGAGATTTGGTTGTTGTCGGGTGGTTGCTTCAGCGAATGATGATGGTACGTGCCTTGGTTTAGTTCTTGAATCTAGATTTAACGCTTTATAAATGTCAGCATACATATGCATATGCATATATACATACACATACACATACACATACACGTCTACATGTACATACATATACACATATACCTGTACATGCATATATACATACATGTATATTTGTGTGTGTATGTGTGTGTATTATTATTATTATTTATCATCATCATCATCATCATTATTATTGTTGTTGTTGTTATTATTACCATTATCATTATCTGTGTTTCAGGAGGAAGCGGGTGGCACAGGAGGAGGATGTGTATGTGTGTGTATTATTATTATTATTATCATCATCGTCATCATTATTATTGTTGTTGTTGTTGTTGTTGTTATTATTACCATTATTATTATCTGTGTTTCAGGAGGAAGCGGGTGGCACAGGAGGATTATGTGGAAACTTATTACCGGCTACTTTGTACTCCACTGGACAGTATCTGACCGTCGTCTTTAAGTGAGTACCGTTCGTGTTGTTGTTGTTGTTGTTGGTGGTGGTGGTGTTTGTGGTGTTTGTGTGGTTGTGGGTGATAGTGGTAGATGTGCTTGTGATAGTGGTGGTGATGCCTGTGGTGTCGTGGGTGGTGATGGTGGCGGTGTTTGTGGCGATGTTTTTGGTGTTGGTGATGTTGTGGATGGCGATGGTGTAGGTGTTTTTGGCGGTGGTGGTGTTTGTGGTGTTGCAGATGATAGTGGTGGATGTGTTTGTGGTGGTGATGGTGGTGGTGTTTTTGGTGTTGGTGATGTTGTGGATGGTGATGGTGTAGGTGTTTTTGGTGGTGGTGGTGTTTGTGGTGTTGCAGATGATAGTGGTGGATGTGTTTGTGGTGGTGATGGTGGAGATGTTTGAGGTGGTGTTTGTGGTGTTCGTGATGTTGTGGATGGTGATGTTGGTGGTGATGGTGGGTTTGTGTTGCTGTGGTGGTAGTGATGGTGGTGTTTATTGTGGATAGCGGTGTTTGCGGTGTTGGTGTTTGCGTTGTGATGGATGGTAGCGGTGGTGGGTGGTAGTGGTGGTAGTGTTTGTGGTGGGTGGAAATGGTGGTGGTGTTTGTGGTGGTGGTAGTGGTGGTGGTGATTGTGGTGGGTGGTAGTTGTGGTGGTGTTTGTGGTGGGTGGTAGTGGTGGTGGTGATTGTGATGGGTGGCAATGGTGGTAGTGTTTCTGTTTCTGTCTGTCTGTCTGTCTCTCTCTCTCACACACACACAGACGCACACACACTCTCTCTTTCTCTCTCTCTCTCTCTCTCTCTTTCTTTCTCTCTCACTCTTCTCTCTCTCTCTCTCACAACACACACACACTCTTTCTCTCTTTCTTCTGTCACAGACAGACAGACACACACACACACACACACACACACACACACACACACACACACACACACACACACACACACACACACACTCACAAAACACACACACACACTACCGTCACCACCATCATACACCCACACCTACAACCACAACAGAGAAAATAAAAAGCAATCCCCACCCAACCCCATATCCGCAGCTGCAGTGAGAAAAAAAAAGCAAAAAAAAAGCAACAACAAAAAACTACACACACACAAAAGAAAGAAAGAAAGAAAGAAAGAAAGAAGAATAAAAACCAAGAAAAGAAAAAACTTTTAAAAAATAGAAAACAGAGAACTGGAGAACTCTACCTGCTGAGTGACTAATCAAAGAACAAAGAACAGATCTCCATCAGAGCCACTAGTAAACAAACAGTTGATGGTGAGGCTGTAAGGTGCCAAGGACTAATTGAAGCCTGCTCCACCTTTTGAATGGCAACTGCTTAAGAGAAAGACTGAAAGATGGAGAGAGATCAGAGAGAGGAGAGAGGCGGAGAGAGAGGGAGAGAGATGGAGAGAGAGACAGAGAGAAGTGAGACGGAGAAAGAGGGAGAGAGAGAGAGAGACGGAGAGAGAGAGAGAGAGACGGAGAGGAGAGAGAGGAGAGAGAGAGAGAGAGAGACGGAGAGAGAGATCAGAGAGAGACGGAGAGAGAGGGAGAGATTCGGAGAGAGAGAGAGAGAAAGAGAGAGAGAGAGATTGAGAGAGAGACGGAGAGAGAGGGAGAGAGATGGAGAGAGAGAAAGGGAGAGAGGGAGAGATGGATAGGTAGATACATAGAGAGAGATGGAGAGAGAGATGGAAAAAGAGAGAGGGAGATAGAGAGAGAGGGATAGAGAGAGAAGGATGAGAGATAGATAGAGAGACAGATGGAGAGAGAGAAGAGAAAGAAAGAAAGAGAGAGAGAGAGAGAGTTTCATTAAATACGAGTCTTATTTTGGAGGGTCATACCCTAAGCAGAATGACGCTTTTCTCACGTCTGGCTCTCGCCCATAGGCGGTCTACACCATTATACGTTCAGTTCGGTTTTTACGAATACGAATGAATGCTAATGGTATTAAGACATCAAAGTAATGCAAAACTGTAATATCAATAGTATTGAGAGGGAGAGAGACAGAGAGAGAAGGAGGGAGGGAGAGAGACAGAGGGAAAGAGATGGAGAGAGAGCGGGGGGAGGAGATGGAGGGGAATCACATTGTAATATATATTTGTATATAATATGCTCTCTATAATTTTTCATTGCTTTTATTCTTTTTCCCCATTTATAGCCATGTGTCGTGTGTGTGTGTGCGTGTGTGTGTGCGCGCGTGCGTAAGTGTATGTTCAGCGCTTAGATTTGATTTTTATCGAGATTTTGCGCTATATAAATATTGTAATTATTATTATTAATTATTATTATTATTAAAAAGGGGGAAGGAGATGGAGAGAGAGAACAAGAGAGAGAGAGAAAAAGAGAGAGAGAGAGAGAGGGAGAAATGTGTGTGTGTGTGTGTGTGTGTGTGTGTGTGTGTGTGTGAGGAGAGAGAGATAGAGAGAGCATGTTTGTTTTCGAGTATAATTTTAATGGTTGTGGCTGTTTTTTTTGTTTGCTTGTTTGTTTGTTTTTTTAAACATCCAGCCCCCCTTACACTAATACAGACAACGCTATAACATCATAGAAATATCAGAATAAATCAAAATTGAAAATATAAGAGCTCTGTCTCCTACAAAATGTGGGAACTATCACCACAACCATTCCATTCCTTTTTTTTTTTTTTTTTTCTCATTTCGTGTTATTAAGACAGAAATAATGTCCATGAGAGATTGAGGGTGTACAATTTCACAGAGAAACAGAGAGACCCTTCAGTTTCTGTGTTCTCTCTCACTCTTGCCGGATCGGGGGACTCGCTCCCATAGAGTGGGGGAAGGGTATGGGTCGGTTCCTTCACAAAACAACTCCCACCCCACCCCCCCCCCCCACCCCCAGTCATAGTCTTGTCATGTAGGGATTAGAGGGGGCTTGGCACACGGGGGATCTCCAGCATGTCGACAATGATAGAATAATTGTAGGCACACGGAGAGATCTGTCACACTGTCTCTCACTCGCTCTCTCACTCTCTGTCTCTTTGTATCTGTTCCTTTCTCTCTGTCTCTGTCTCTTCTCTCCTCTCTCTCTCTCTCTCACTCTCTGTCTCTTTGTATCTGTTCCTTTCTGTCCCTCTGTTTCTCTCTGTGTCTCTGTCTCTCTTTTTCTGTCTCTCTCTCTCTCTGTCTCTGTCTGTCTGTCTCTCTCTCCTCTCTCTCTCGCTGTCTCCCTCTCTCTCATCTCTCTCGCTGTCTCCCTCTCTCTTTCCCCTCTCTCGCTCTTCCCCCTCTCTCTATGTCTCTTTCTCTGTCTCTCTCTCTCTCGCTCTCTCCCTCTCTCTCTCTCTCGCTCTCTTTCTCTCAGGTCATAATAGTTTTGTTCCGTTTGAGCTGAGGGCGAGGTGTAAAATAAAAAAAAAAAAGCACGCAAAATAGTCAATTATTATTACACTTGTAAATAAAAATGTTCTCTCCCTCCGTCTCTTGTCTCTCTCTCTGTCTCTCTGTCTCTCTCTGTCTCTCTCTGTCTTGTTTTCTCTGTCTGTCTGCCTGTCTGTCTGTCTGTCTGTCTGTCTCTCTCTCTGTGTCTCTGTCTCTTTCTCTTCTCTCTCTCTGTTGTCTCTCTTTCTGTCTCTCTCTCTGTGTCTATCTCTCTCTGCCTCTGTCTGTCTGTCTGTTTTCTCTCTCTCTCTCTCTTCTGTCTGTCTGTCTGTCTCTCTCTCTCTCTGTCTGTCTCTCTCTCTGTCTCTGTCTGTCTGTGTGTCTGTCTGTCTCTCTCTCTCTCTCCCTCTCTCTCTCTCTCCCTCTCTCTCTGCTCATAATAGTTTAGTTCCACTTGAGCCGAGGGCGAGACGTGAAAAAAACGAAGATCGCAAGATGGTTACTTATTTTTAACACTGGTAAATAAACAAATTGCTCTCTGTCTCTCTGTCTCTTTCTCTCTCCCTCTCTGTCTCTCTCTCTGCCTCTGTCTGTCTGTCTCTTTTCTCTCTCTCTCTCACTCTCTCTCTCTCTGCCTCTGTCTGTCTCTCTCTCCTCTCTCTCTCCCTCCCTCTCTCTCTCTTTCTCTCTCTGTGCTCATAATAATAATAATAATAATAACGAAGATTTGTTGAGCGCCTTTTCTCGACTGAGCTCTAAGCGCTTTACATCGATACAAATTATGATAATGACTAGAGTCGAGGGCTAGATGTAAAAAAAACGCTCGCAAAATGGTAACTTATTATTACACTCTTACATAAAGAATGTTCTCTCTCTCTCTCTCTCTCTCTCTCTCTCTCTCTCTCTCTCTCTCTCTCTCTCTCCTCCCTCTCCCTCTCTCTCTCTCTCTGCTCATAATAGTTTAGTTCCACTTGAGCTGAGGGCTAGATGTAAAAAAACTCGCAAAATGGTAACTTATTTTTAACACTCGTAAATAAAAATAAATTGCTCTCTGTCTCCCTGTCTCTGTCTCTGTCTGTGCCTCTTCTGTCTGTCTGTCTGTCTCTCTTCTCTCTCTCTCTCTCCCTCCCTCTCTCTCTCTCTCTCCATGCCTCTGTCTGTCTGTCTGTCTGTCTCTCTCTCTCTCTCTCTCCTCCCTCCCCCCCCCCCCCCCCTCTCTCTCTGCTCATAATAGTTTAGTTCCACTAGAGCCGAGGGCCCGTGTAAAAAATAAAAAAGCTTGCAAAATGGTTACTTATTATTACACTCATACATAAAGAATGTTCTCTCTTCTTCTCTCTCTTTCTTTCTTCTCTCTCCTTTCTTTCTTTCTTTCTTCTTCTTTCTTTCTCTCTCTTTCTTTCTCTCTCTCTGTGTTTCTCTGTCTCTGTCTCTGTCTCTCTGTCTCTCTCTGTGTCTCTGTCTCTTTCTCCTTTATTCCCTCTTTCAGTCTCTCTGTCGATCTGTCTCTGTTCTCTGTCTGTCTGTCTGCCTCTGTCCTCTGTCTCTCTTCTCTGTCTCTCTCTCTTCTTGTCTCTCTCTGTTCTCCCTCGCTCTCTCTCTCGCCACTATACAGTATTACATACACGTTTTATATAGGGGTAAACAAAGAGGTTGACAGAAAAGAGGAAATTTTTTTGCAGAGAATACCCAGAGGTGGGGATACTATTTATACTGAAAGAGCCCCCGACATCCACACGGGAGGGGGGGGGGGGGGGCGGCAACCTCACCAGGGGTTCAACAAAGCATTTAACGAAAAGATACAAGTCTTTAGAGCGAGAAGGCACCACTATCAGGGAACTGTTGGGAACAGCATCTGTCCACGTTCGTATTTATCAACAGAGAATTCGTCGTTCAGCTCTCTGACTAGAATGCAACCTCACCATTGTGGCTCAGCAAGCATAAGACAGATAGTTAGCTTTAAAGCGAGAGGAACACCAAGGGAGATCTGGGGTGATTCTCTAATCGCAATGCAACCCCCTCATGCATGAAATCCCCTCATGCAAAATAACAGCAAATGGTACAACCTTGACACAGGTTGATAAATTCAAATACCTGGGAACGATCATTTCATCAGTCGGCAGATGCACATCAGAAATAGCCGGCAGAATCGGCCAAGCCAAAACAGCATTCAAGAAGATGACAAGCATTCTTACCAACAAATGCCTATCAATTAACATCAGGAAGAGAGTTCTTGAATGTTATATAGAACCAATACTGTTGTACGGATGGGAGGCGTGGACAATCAACAAACAAAGCCAGAACAAGATTGAGGCAGCCGAGATGTGGTTTCTAAGAAGAATGTTGAGGGTTCCATGGACAGCAAAGAAAACAAACGAGACAGTCTTGATGGAGGCAGACAGAAGAAGATCACTCATAAGGAAGATTAGGGAAAGACAGGCAACATTTATCGGCCATTTTATGAGGAAGGGGGATTTGGAGCACTGGTCACAACGGGAAAGCTGGAGGGAAAGAGAGCACCGAGTAGACCCAGAGAGAAAATGCCGGATGGACTTGCAGAGTGGCTGGGGACGAGGGGGGTGGGGGAGATGCTAGGGGCAACGAGAGATAGAGGCAGATGGAAGTCCATGATCGCCAACGCCATGCGGCAGGGCACCTGATGATGATGATGATGAATGCAACCCCACCTGGTGGCTCAGCAAAGCACATAACGAAAAGATACAGGTCTTTAGAGCGAGAGGCACACCAAGGAAGGCGTGTGTTTATTCTCTGACCACATTGCAACGCCAACCAGGTGGCTCAGCAAGCATGAAACAAATAATTGTTTGTTTTTGAATTGCAAAAGGTGGACCAAAGAAGGCCTGACTTGATTCTCTGACCACAGTGCAACCCCAGCTGGTGGCTCGACAAGCAACAAGATTTGTCTTTCAAAGCGAGAGGCGGACCACGGACGACCTGTCTTGCTGGCTTAAAAGAAACATTGACGTCACACGGTATTTCTCCACGCCAGGCCTTCCAGCTCACAGTTGGCTGTTGGCCCCATCTTCTTCCTTGGCAGGTGGCACTCAGAGATTGGCCAGGTTTAACCCTTTGACTCCAGCACCTTGTCCACCAGCATCCTGCATTGTCGACCATGCTAGCAAAGCGAAAACTTAACCCTTTGACTCCCGCACCCTGTCCACCAGCATCCTGCATTGTCGATCATGCTAGCAAAGCGAAAACTGAACCCTTTGACTCCCTCACCCTATCCACCGGTTTCCTTTCTGTCTCTGTCTCTCTCTCTCTCTCTGTCTCTGTCTCGCTCGCTCGCTCTGTCTCTGTCTTCTCCTTTTCTCTGTCCGTCTGTCTGTCTGCCTCTATTTCTGTCTGTCTGTCGTCTGTCTGTCTGTCTGTCTGTCTGTCTGTCTCTCTATCTCTGTCTGTCTCTCTATCTCTGTCTGTCTCTCTATTTCTCTCGCCCTGTCTCTGTCTTCTTCTCTCTGTTCGTCTGTCTCTCTGTCCGTCTGTCTCTGTCTCTCTCTCTCACTCTCCTCTCTCTCTCTCTCTCTCTCCTCCTCCCTATCTGTTTGTCTCTTACTCGCTCACTTTCTCTCCGCCTCTGCCCCCCCTCTCTCCCCTCTCTCTCCCTCTCTCTCTTGCCCCTCCCTCCCTTTCTCGCCGGTGGATAGGGCGAGGGAGTCAAAGGGCTAGGTTTTCGCTTGGCTAGCGTGCTTGACAATGCAGGATGATGGTGGGTAGGGTGAGGGAGTGAAAGGGTTAAGTTTTTGCAGTTGGTGGATGGGGTGCAGAAGCCAAAGGGGTTAATTAGTCCCTGGCATCATTTGTTGTCAGCATCACCCCGTTTGTTTGGAAATGGCTCTGATGTGGAGTTCCGGTCTCTGTTCTTTGATTAGTCATTCAGCATGTGATTTCTGTGGGGGTTTTTTTCTGGGACTGTGAGGCTTTGGGTTTGGTGTTTAATGCCAAGTTCAGTTGGTGATGGTGTGATGGTGTGTGCGGGTAGCATCTTTCTCCAGCACACTGTTGATGGTGATGGTGAGAGGGGCCGTAGGCCTTATTAAAGCCTTTCTACCTTTTGAGTGGCAGCTAACTGGAAAAGTGGGGGGATGGATCCAGACATTGTATATATATATATGTGTGTGTGTGTGTTGTGTGTGTGTGTGTGTGTGTGTGTTGCGTGTGTGGTGTGTGTGTGTATGTCTGTGTGTATGTCTGTGTGTGTGTGTGTATGTGTGTGTATGTCTCTGTGTGTGTGTGTGTGTGTGTGTGTGTGTCTGTTGTATGTGTTGGCATCTGTGCGCGCGCGCGTGTGTGTATGCTTGTGAGAGAGAGAGAGAAGGAGAGGGAGCGGGAGAGAGACAAAGAGAGAAAGGAGAAACAGACAGACAGACTGAGACAGACAGACAGAGACAAAGACAGACAGATAGACAGACAGAGAGAGGTGGGGGGGGGGGCAGTGGCGGAGAGAAAGTGAGCGAGTATGAGACAAAGAGAGAGAAGGAGAAGGGCGGAGAGGGAGAGAGAGAGAGAGAGAGAGAGAAGAGAGGGAGAAGACAGAGACAGAGAGAAAGAGAGAGAGAGAGACAGAGAGAGAGAGAAAGAGAGAGAGACACACACACACAGAGACAGAGAGAGAGAGACAGAAACAGAGACAGACAGAGACAGAGAGAGAGAGATACACAGAGAGAGAGAGAAAGAGAGAGAGAGACAGAGAGAGAGAGAGAGGCAGAGAGACACAGAGAGACAGAAACAGAGACAGAGACAGACAGAGACAGAGAGAGAGAGACAGAGAGAGAGTGAGAGACAGAGAGAGAGGAAGATGTTTCTACTAGCCCACAATTCTCCCACAATCATGGTCGACATGTGGGGAGATCCCGCACGGCAAGCATTCTGTAATCCCGTGTGACAGCAGAACAAACCTTGGGCGGGAAAAGACTTAGCGCGGGTTGAGAGCTGTTTTGTACAGGGCCAGCTCTGTGTGTTTGAATAGCCTCTTTCGCCCTTCCTGCATCACTTGTCAGTTTATTAAATAAAGTGAAACAAATAAATAACACATAAATGAACATCTAATGCACGCAAGCACTTATCACAAGCATAAAGTTTACCCAACTATACGAGAGAAAAAAATTACGCTTTTGATCAAACTAGTTGACCATACAACCCACAGCAGAAGAGAAAGCACAAGCATCCTGTTGCAAGCCTGACCGCGCTGCTGACCCAGTTATCGCTTCTCGCACAGAACAATAGACGATCGCTAGATTTATTATACATGTTAGTCAGTTCTGACAAAATAATATAAAGCATAATTAACTCAACTCTACGTGGTCGTCAGATGAAGAAAAATAAGAAATTTCTTCATGTGAACCGCCGGGTTCTCTTGCCATTTTTTCGGAGGTAACACATTGCCGCTTTGGTATGCTCAATTCTGCGACGCAAAATAATCCTGTATGAATTGTTGTTATATTAGGACTTTAATGTTAGTGTTCAGCGTATCTTTGTTAAAAAAATTGTACTATTGATTTAAATTTCTTAGAGAGCTTAACCAGCCACATTTTCTTGACTGTATTTAAAATGTACATTTAGCCTTCGGTGTAGTGAGTACGTGCAAAACCACACACCTATGGTTACCCTCATGGGACACAGTGTAAGAAAAGAGTGCTGAATTTTTCTTTATTTAATTTTTTCTCACAAACGCGCCAGTACATTTTTTCTACATTTTTTGCTATGTTAATACTTATGAATTAATCTACAGAAGTGTTGCATTAGAAATTTTAAATAAATTAGTTCAAGGTTAAATTTTAATCTGATCAGACTATGTGTGCTGCTAGTTTAACAGCGGTGATTTTTTTTTTCTCTTGTAATTTGTCTGTCTTTCTCTGTCTCTGTTTGTCTTTATCTCTTTGTCTGTCAGTCTGTCAGTCTCTGTGTCTGCTGTCTGTCGGTCTGTCTGTCTTTTGTTTCTGTCTCTCTCTGTCTTTGTGTCGTTCTGTCTCTGTCTCTGTCTTTCTCTCTCTCTCTCTCTCTCTCTCTCTCTCTCTCGCCTCTCTCTCTGTCTGTCTCTGGCTCTTTCTTTCTTTCTCTCTCTTTCTTTCTCGCTGTCTCTCTCTCTCCTCTCTCTGTCTGTCTATCTCTCTCTGTGTCTCTCTCTGTCTGTCTGTCTATCTGTCTGTCTCTTTTTCTCTCTCTCCCCTCTCTGTGTGTCTGTCTCTCTCCCTCTGTATCTCTGTGTCTGTCTGGCTGACTGCTCCCCCCCCCCCTCTCTCTCTCTCTTTCTCTGTCCTTCTCTTTGAGAGTGATATGATGCAAATTTCATTATTACAGCAAGGTCGTTCAGTGTTAATGATCTGATTAAACGCACACAATTAAACCCGCGTGTCATATGAACAACAACAACAGCAACAAACCAAATTAAACAAAAAACAACAACACACAACAACAACAGCAACAAAAATAACAACAGTGTATAGATTACAAGAAAAGATAATTATAACATACTTACTGCCAGTATTCATGAATTTAAACAAATTGTTGGCAATCCCCTCGTGGGGGTGCCGGGGGGCTCTTTCAGTATAAACAGTATCCCCACCGTCTGGAGATTCTGTGCTTGAAATTTCCCCTTTTCTGTCACTCTCTTTGTTTCTGCTTTGTTCCTTTGTTTTCTGTCATTTCTTTCTGTCATTTTCTGCCTTGTTGGTCCATTTACCTGTATGTATTCGATGAAGTCTTGCATTCTTTCTCTTAGGATTGATAATTGGATGCATGTTCTAAATACATTTTTGGCTCTAGGAATGAAATATGGTAAAGCAATTTTTTTGGAAATTTAAGCCTGTTTTTATATATGTTTTAGTGCCTTTACTTATGTTAAAATTTGTGTCCAGGTGTGTTTTTTTAAAATCCCCGTGTGATAAATTGGATGGTAGGGTCAACGCCAGGGCATCTGCTTAGATTTATGAGCAAATGCAATGACATGTGTACTTAATTAAAAAAAAATTTTTTTTTTCCTGTTGAAGTATTGTGTGTATTTTGAAAAGGTTATAGCCCGGATATGTCTCTACGCCTGGGCTTTAACCCTTTCGCATTTGCACTGTAGATTTACATCTAGATCTAGCAGTGCAAATGCGAAAGGGTTAAACGAAATACCTGTAACAGTAACAGTAAGATCATCTTCATAAATCAGAAAGGAAAAAAGGAGATCAGGGGGAAGGGGGGGATCCAAGGTTGGATTGTTGGGATTCCGAGTGGGACAGGGTTTGTCTCCCTCCTCCTTGGACTTTGGGTGGTGGACTGAGCGCTAGTCTTTCGGGTGAAACGACAGACCGATGGTCTCGTGGGCAGCATGCATTGGGCGCATGTAGATAAAGACACGATCACAAAGTTGTTTTTCTTCTCAAAATTCACTTAACCCTTTGACTCCTGCACCCTGTCCTCCAGCAATCTGCATTGGCAACCGTGGTGGCAAAACAAGAACTTAACCCTTCGACTCCCTCACCCTATCCACCAGCTTCCTGCAGGAAGCTGTTGAATAGTGTGAGGGATTCGAAGGGTTAAGTTTTTGCAGTCGGTAGGATAGGATGCGGGAGATAAAGGGTTAAAAATCTATTCTCTCAGGAAAACAAACACTGAAAACAGGACTGGATTCTGGATTCTGCAGATAAATCTCCTGTCAAAACCAACCACACAAACGAACAATAATAGAACAAACGGAAAAAAACAACAACAAAACAACCCTGAGACACAGAATCCTTAAGTTTAATAGAAAT
The DNA here is from genome assembly GCA_030674185.1 of Monoplex corrugatus. Classification (NCBI taxonomy): domain Eukaryota; kingdom Metazoa; phylum Mollusca; class Gastropoda; order Littorinimorpha; family Ranellidae; genus Monoplex; species Monoplex corrugatus. The sequence goes on along the minus strand of JAPXFY010000014.1, from coordinate 29,269,619 downwards.
CCAAGACCTTTGACTCCCGCGCCCTGTCCCTCAACTGTAAAAACTTCACTCTTTGACTCCCTCACCTTATCCACCAGCTTCCTGCAGGAAGCTTGCATGGGTTGGACGAGAGAGCCAAAGGGTTAAGTTTTCGCTTTGCTAGCATGGTTGACAATGCAGGATACTGTGGACAGGGTGAGGGAGTTAAAGGGTTATAAACGTGGGACTCAAAGGGTTATGAATGTGGGAGTCAAAGGGTTATAAACGTTGGAGTCAAAGGGTTATAAATGTGGGAGTCAAAGGGTTATAAATGTGGGAGTCAAAGGGTTATAAATGTGGGAGTCAAAGGGTTATAAATGTGGGAGTCAAAGGGTTATAAACGTTGGAGTCAAAGGGTTATAAATGTGGGAGTCAAAGGGTTATGAATGTGGGAGTCAAAGGGTTATAAACGTTGGAGTCAAAGGGTTATAAATGTGGGAGTCAAAGGGTTATAAATGTGGGAGTCAAAGGGTTATAAATGTGGGAGTCAAAGGGTTATAAATGTGGGAGTCAAAGGGTTATAAATGTGGGAGTCAAAGGGTTATAAATGTGGGAGTCAAAGGGTTATAAACGTTGGAGTCAAAGGGTTATAGATGTGGGAGTCAAAGGGTTATAAATGTTGGAGTCAAAGGGTTATAGATGTGGGAGTCAAAGGGTTATAAATGTGGGACTCAAAGGGTTATAAATGTGGGACTCAAAGGGTTATAAATGTGGGAGTCAAAGTGTTATAAATGTTGGAGTCAGAGGGTTACAGATGTTGGAGTCAAAGTGTTACAGATGTTGGAGTCAAAGGGTTATAAATGTGGGAGTCAAAGGGTTATAAACGTTGGAGTCAAAGGGTTATAGATGTGGGAGTCAAAGGGTTATAAATGTTGGAGTCAAAGGGTTATAGATGTGGGAGTCAAAGGGTTATAAATGTGGGACTCAAAGGGTTATAAATGTGGGACTCAAAGGGTTATAAATGTGGGAGTCAAAGTGTTATAAATGTTGGAGTCAGAGGGTTACAGATGTTGGAGTCAAAGTGTTACAGATGTTGGAGTCAAAGGGTTATAAATGTGGGAGTCAAAAGGTTACAGATGTGGGAGTCAAAGGGTTATAAATGTGGGAGTCAAAGGGTTATAAATGTGGGAGTCAAAGGGTTACAGATGTTGGAGTCAAAGGGTTATAAATGTGGTAGTCAAAGTGTTACAGATGTGGGAGTCAAAGTGTTATAAATGTGGGAGTCAAAGGGTTATAGATGTGGGAGTCAAAGGGTTACAGATATGCGAGTCAAAGGGTTATAAATGTGGGAGTCAAAGGGTTATAGATGTGGGAGTCAAAGGGTTACAGATGTGGGAGTCAAAGGGTTTTACAGATGTGGGAGTCAAAGGGTTACTGATGTGGGAGTCAAAGGGTTATAAATGTGGGAGTCAAAGGGTTACTGATGTGGGAGTCAAACGGTTATAAATGTGGGAGTCAAAGTGTTACAGATGTGGGAGTCAAAGGGTTATAAATGTGGGAGTCAAAGTGTTACAGATGTTGGAGTCAAAGGGTTATAAATGTGGGAGTCAAAGGGTTACAGATGTGGGAGTCAAAGGGTTACAGATGTGGGAGTCAAAGGGTTATAAATGTGGGAGTCAAGGGTTACTGATACGGGAGTCAAATGGCTATAAATGTGGGAGTCAAAGTGTTACAGATGTGGGAGTCAAAGTGTTATAAATGTGGGAGTCAAAGGGTTATAGATGTGGGAGTCAAAGGGTTACAGATATGCGAGTCAAAGGGTTATAAATGTGGGAGTCAAAGGGTTATAGATGTGGGAGTCAAAGGGTTACAGATGTGGGAGTCAAAGGGTTTTACAGATGTGGGAGTCAAAGGGTTACTGATGTGGGAGTCAAAGGGTTATAAATGTGGGAGTCAAAGGGTTACTGATGTGGGAGTCAAACGGTTATAAATGTGGGAGTCAAAGTGTTACAGATGTGGGAGTCAAAGGGTTATAAATGTGGGAGTCAAAGTGTTACAGATGTTGGAGTCAAAGGGTTATAAATGTGGGAGTCAAAGGGTTACAGATGTGGGAGTCAAAGGGTTACAGATGTGGGAGTCAAAGGGTTATAAATGTGGGAGTCAAGGGTTACTGATACGGGAGTCAAATGGCTATAAATGTGGGAGTCAAAGTGTTACAGATGTGAGAGTGAAAGGGTTATAAATGTGGGAGTCAAAGGGTTACAATGTGGGAGTCAAAGGTTATGAATGTGGGAGTCAAAGGGTTACAGATGTGGGAGTCAAAGGGTTATAAATGTGGGAGTCAAAGGGTTATATATATATGTGGGAGTCAAATGGTTACAGATGTGGGAGTCAAAGTGTTACAGATCTGGGAATCAAAGTGTTACAGATGTGAGAGTCAAAGGGTTATAAATGTGGGAGTCAAAGGGTTACAATGTGGGAGTCAAAGGGTTATGAATGTGGGAGTCAAAGGGTTACAGATGTGGGAGTCAAAGAGTTATAAATGTGAGAGTCAAAGGGTTATAAATGTGGGAGTCAAAGGGTTACAGATGTTGGAGTCAAAGGGTTATAAATGTGAGAGTCAAAGGGTTATAAATGTGGGAGTCAAAGTGTTATAAATGTGGGAGTCAAAGGGTTACAGATGTGTGGAGTCAAAGGGTTACAGATGTGGAAGTCAAAGGGTTAAAATGTGGGAGTCAAAGGGTTACAGATGTGGAAGTCAAAGGGTTATAAATGTGGGAGTCAAAAGGGTTACAGATGTGGAAGTTAAAGGGTTACAGATGTGGGAGTCAAAGGGTTATAAATGTGGGAGTTAAAGGGTTATAAATGTGTCTTCTTGTCTACACGTCGGTCTGTCTGTCCATTATGAGAGAGAGGAGAGAGAGAGAGAGAGAGAGAGAGAGAGAGAGAGAGAGAGAGAGATCACATTTTTTGTTTTCGAAGATGGTACATTGATAGCACTGGAGGGCTTTTTACTGGCAACCTTCGATAAAGTAGAGACTACACCACACATAAGCAGAGACAGAAAGATGGAGATAGACCTGACAGGTCTTCCTGTTTGCCTACGCTGTTGTTTTTCAATTGGCGAC
>JAPXFY010000014.1:29254033-29256533 GCA_030674185.1 Monoplex corrugatus | reverse complement strand
GGCTTGTCTTAGGTCTGCAAGTCTTGGCTTGTCTTAGTTAGGTCTGCAAGTCTTGGCTTCTCTTAGGTCTGCAGGTCTTGGCTTCTCTTAGTTAGGCTGCAAGTCTTGGCTTGTCTTAGTTAGGTCTGCAAGTCTTGGCTTGTCTTAGTTAGGTCTGCAAGTCTTGGCTTGTCTTAGTTAGGTCTGCAAGTCTTGGCTTGTCTTAGTTAGGTCTGCAAGTCTTGGCTTGTCTTAGTTAGGTCTGCAAGTCTTGGCTTGTCTTAGTTAGGTCTGCAAGTCTTGGCTTGTCTTAGTTAGGTCTGCAAGTCTTGGCTTCTCTTAGTTAGGTCTGCAAGTCTTGGCTTGTCTTAGTTAGGTCTGCAAGTCTTGGCTTCTCTAAGTTTGGGCTGCAAGTCTTGGCTTGTCTAAGTCAGGTCTGCAAATCTTGGCTTCTCTTTGAAGTGGGAGCCTTTTGCTTGTGATGCGGACTCCTGGCTTCATTATCGTGACATTTAACCCCGGATGTTGCTGGCCAAAACAGGATGGGCAGAGAGGGGGGGGGGGGAGTACAGCTCCACATAAACCAGGCACAGACGGTGAGACAGAGCGCTCTTTCCATTGACCGGCGTTGGAAATGGGCCTCTGGCTATCCTTGGGAATCGCAAAGACCACTTTGCAGGGAATTGGAAAAAATGATAGTCATCGTTTCATCAGTATATACAATAGTTTGAGGCGTATCTTTTCGTTTGGAAAAAAAAGAACCCACTCCATTTCTGATGGCCATTTTTTTTTGGATCAGAAAGCGTGATATCTATGATGTAAATGTAGTTTGGATGGCTTAGCCGGAGGACAGGGTGAAGTTGATATCATTAAAGATGACTTGTGTACCGTCTGACTTGAGCATTTGTCTGTGTGTTGAAAAACGTTCGTCGTATGTGATTTTATTTGTGTGTCCATCGAAGTTGTACGGAGATAGGGGTGAGCGCGTGCACGCACCGACACACACCACACACAACACACACACACACACACACACACACACACACACACACACACACACACACACACCCACACACACCAACACACATATCACACACATCTCCACACACATCTCACACAAAGCATAACATCAAATACACACACCGTACGCATACACATACTCTCGTTTACAACAACATACGCTTGCGCACACGCATAAGTATACCATGTTCGCGTGTGCAGTTATACATACACATACGCGTGCCAACTTGCACACACAAAAACACAAACACACACACACACACACACACACACACACACACACACACACACACACACACACACACACACACAACACACAATATATATATATATATATATATATGTATATATATATACACACATGCACGGCACGTACACACATTCACACACACATACACACACATACATATACACACACACACATCCTGTCGCACGTACAAATACGCGGGCGCGCATGTACACACACACACTCTCACACACACACGCACACCTGTACAACACACACACACACACACACACACACACACACACACACACACACACACCGCACCACGTACACACACACACACACACGCACGCACACCTGTACACACACACACACACACACACACACACACACACACGCACGCACGCATATACATACACACTCTCTCACACACACACACACACGCACGCATGTACACACACACACTCACAAGCACACACACGCACACACACACACGCACACACACACACACACACACACCACACACACACACACACACACACACACCACACACACACACACACACACACACTGTCGTAATACATGTGATCATCATCATCATCATCAGGTGCCTTGCCTCATGGCTTTGGCTATTATCGACTTCCATCTGTCTCTATCACTTGTTGCCTCTAGCATCTCTTCCACCCTCCTTGTCCCCAGCCACTCTGCAAGTCCGTCTAGTATCTTCTCCCTGGGTCTCTACCTGGTGCTGTCTTTCCCTCCTGCTTTCCCGTTGTGACCAGGTGCTCCAATTCTCCTTTCCTGATAAAATGACCTATGAATGTTGCTTGTCTTTTTCTAATCTTCCTTATGAATGATCTACTTGTGTCTGCCTCCATCAAGACTGTCTCGTTTGTTTTCTTTGCTGTCCATGGAACTCTCAATATTCTTCTTAAAAACCACATCTTGGCTGCCTCAATCTTGTTCGGGCTTTGCTTGTTGACTGTCCTCGCCTCGCAACCGTACAACAGTATTGGTTCTATATAACATTCAAGAATTCTCTTCCTGATGTTAATTGATAGGCTTAATGACGACAAGACAGAAGCTATCCTCATTGGCACCCGTCAGAAACTTTCTCAGCTGCCTCCTCTTTCTCTCCCATTATGTAACACATCAGTCCCAATTTCTGTTTCAGCTAAAAATCTTGGTGTCTTCATTGACTCTACCCTCTCCATGAATAACTTTGTTTCTCAAACTGCCAGATCTTGCTACTATCACCTCCATCGTATAAGCCTG
>JAPXFY010000014.1:29244033-29249033 GCA_030674185.1 Monoplex corrugatus | reverse complement strand
CTCTTTCTGTCTCTTCTCTCTCTCTCTCCTGCTTCTCTCTCTTTCTCTCTCTTTCTCTCTCTCTTCTCTCTCTCTTCTCTCTCTTTCTCTCTCTTTCTTCTCTCTCTCTCTCTTTCTTTCTCTCTCTCTCTCTCTCTTTCTCTCTCTTTCTCTCTCTCTCTCTCTCTCTTTTCTCTCTCTCTTTCTTCTCTTTTCTCTCTCTCTCTCTCTCTCTTCTCTCTCTTTCTCTCTCTCTCTCTCTCTCTCTTCTCTCTTTCTGCTCTCTCTCTCTTCTCTGCCTCCCTCTCTTCTCTTTTCTCCTCTTCCCTCCCTCCCTCCTCCTCAGTCTGTCTGTCTGTCTCTCTCTCTCTTTTCCACTCTGTTCTGTATCGTTTTTTTCTGTCTGTCTCGCTGTGTCCTCCTCCCCTCGCCTCTCTGATTTCTTTTCTTTCTAACGGTCTCGGGGTACTTCAACATTTATTTCCTGCACTTGCCCAGGGGCAGCTCTTCCTGACTTCTCAGCAACAGGACCCTGTATGTAGGAGATTTGAACAGCCAGACTGATGAGAGTGGGGGAGGAGGGGAATAGAACTGATAGTCAGGTCAGAAAACACGGCTTCTCTTTGAATTTCGGGCTGGTCCATTGTGGCGGTTCCGATTGATGAGGTCTGAAAAAATCATAGTTTCCCTTTGAAGTTTGTGCTTTTCTTTTTTTTTTTTTTTTTTTTCCATTTTGGCGGTTCCAGACTTCATTGTGGTGACATTTTGCCCAGAGTATTGGTTCTGAATGGGTATCAGGCATAGAGGATGGGTGGGTGGCAGAACCGTAAAACCTTGATTCAGTCAGCGAGGAAGAGTTGTGTGAGTAGTAGAGATGGGCCCGTGGGGATCCTTGGCGTGCATTAACCCTTTGACTCCCGGGACCTTATCCGTCAACTGCAAAAAAAAACTAACCCTTTGACTCCCTCACCCTTTCCACCAGCAGCTTTCTGCAAGGCCACCAGCTTCCTGCATAGGGGATGGATGGGTGGCAGAACCGTAAAACCTTGATTCAGTCAGCGAGGAAGAGTTGTGTGAGTAGTAGAGATGGGCCCGTGGGGATCCTTGGCGTGCATTAACCCTTTGACTCCGGGACCTAATCCGTCAACTGCAAAAAAAAACTTAACCTTTTGACTCCCTCACCCTTTCCACCAGTAGCTTTCTGCAAGGCCACCAGCTTCCTGCAAGGAAGCTGTTGGATTGAGCGAGGAAGTCGAAGAATTGAAGTTTCTACTTTTGTGCTAGTATGGTTGACAATGCAGGATGCTGGTGGAGTGGGTGCGACAGTCAAAGGGTTAAGGCCACAAGACTCGTGACAGAAAACGTGATCGTCATTGTTACCGAGACACCAAACAGTATCGGCATACAGGATATAGTGTTGGCTGTCACAGCTGTATCTTCTTGTTTAACCCTTTGACTCCCGCACCCTGTCCACCAGCATCCGGCATTGTCAACCATGCTAGCAAAGCAAAAACTTAACCCTTTGATTCCCTCAACCTATCCACCAATTTCCTGCAGGAAGCTGATGGATAAGGTGAGGGAATCAAAGGGTTAAGTTTTTGCAATAGGGTGCGAGAGTCAAAGGTTAAAGGAACACTCTCTGTCTCTTTTATCCCTTGGCCTTTCTTCTTGTCGTGGTCGTAGTATCTATGATTTGATTGAGCTAAAAGACTAGGGTGCTTAGCTTTGGGGGTTTCAAAGCGTTATTCATTATTAGAGGTATAGAGGGTGTGGTGTGAAGAACATCTTCATGTTGAATGTCATTTTCTGGTTTCTCATTGAGTGTGTGTGTGTGTGTGTGTGTGTGTGTGTGTGTGTGTGTGTGTGTGTGTGTGTGTGTGTGTGGTGCGTGTGCGTGTGGTGTGCGTGTGCGTGTGCGTGATGCCCGTGGGGATGCGTGAGGCTTTCAGTATAAATATGGTGTCCCCACCTTCTGGAAATTCTGTGCCAGAAATTTCCTCTTTTCTGTCACTTTCTTCGTTTCTGCCTTGCTTCTTTGCTTTCTGTCATTTCTTCCTATCATTTTCTGCCTTTAGGGTCCATTCACCTGTATGCGTTCGATAAAGTCTTATGTACTTTCTCTCGGGATTGATAATTGGGTAAATGTATTACGTGCATTTTGGGAGAAAGGAAATGAGATATGCGGAAGCAATTTTTTGGTAATTTAGGCCCGTTTTTATGTATGTTTTAGTGTCCTTAGATAGTTTAAGTTTGTATTCAGGTATGTTTTTCACGTACCCTCCGCTCTGCCTCCGATCCTCTGACTTTTCGCTTTCCACGCACTAAGCTCAATACCTATGGTCCACGAGCCTTCTCTGTTTCTGGTTCCCTTTCCTGGAACAAACTTCCTCTCTCTGTTCGTTAGCAACCTACTTTTGTCTCCTTCAAGTCCGCTCTCAAAACTCACCTTTTCTCCTCTGCATAAAATCCTGACCTCACTCAATCCCCTTGCAGCCTGTCTCCACTCGGAGGGGAATCACATTGTAATATATAATTGTATATAATATGCTCTCTATAATTTTCCATTGCTTTTATTCTTTCTCCCCATTTTAGCCGTGTGCGTGTGGTGTGTGTGTGTGTGTGTGTGTGTGTGTGTGTGTGTGTGTGTGTGTGTGTTGTGTGTGTGTGCTTGTGTTCGATGCGTGTGTGTCGTTTTAGCGCTTAGATTTGATTTTATTTAGATTTTGCGTATACAATAATATGTATTGTATTGTATGATTTATTGTACGATAATGGGTTACACGTGTGCGACATGGACGAGTGGTCAACGTGGGGCATCTTAGATTATGTGCGTGATGGCATTGATATATGTACCTAATTTCCTTTTCTTTTTTTTTTCTTCCTGTTGAATTATTGTGTATGTTTTGGAACGGTTATACTCCTGATATGGCTCTTTGCAATCGCTGGGCTTTAAACAACAATAAGCATCTTAACCGCGCTCGGAACGAATTCCATATGCACTAACGTCACAGTGCCATGCGTATGGTGATCATGGCACAAGCCTTAAGCCTGCACATAAACCCATGAGCTGTCCCAAGTCCTGGAATCCTGCCTAGCCTATGTTTTACCTAACCTGCATATTTTTTTTTTTACTAGGATTGTTGTTGTTGTGGGTTTTGTTGTTGTTGTTGTTGTTGTTGTTGCTTATTCCAGTGGTACTTTGGTGTTTTTTTGAGGGAGAAAAGTTCTCCTGGTTTCTGCTTTTGTTTTTTTGTTTGCTTGTTTATTTATTTCATTTTGTGTTGTTTGGGTTTTTTGTTTTTGTTGTGTTTTTGTGTTTCGTTTTCTTGGTTGTTTGTTGTTGTTGTTTTGTTTTTGTTTGTTTGTTGTTGTTGTTGCTGTTTTTTTTTGTTTTTTTTTGGGGGGATGGGTTTTTTTTCTTCTTTTCTTATTCCAGTGTTGTCTTCCTCCTTTCAGTGCTTTGTTTGTCTGCTTGCTGATTGTCTGTTAACTTGACAAGATAAGCTTAATTTTCTATCAAGCAGCCATCTGAAGACAGAGGGAAAGAAGAGGAAGATGATGACAGCTCGATTTGTGAGGCAGTAACAATGGAGTCTGTTACCTCTGCACAGTAGGGAACCTGGTGGCAGCTTCTTTCTGCACCAGGAGATAAGCTCTGGCAATAGTACGTTCCCCTTTCTCTTACTTCCTCATTCTCTCAGTCTCTCTCCCACTCCCACCGTGTCTCTGTTTGTCCCTGTCGCCCTCTCTCTCTCTCTCTCTTTCTCTCTGTGTCTGTCTGTCTCTCTCTCTCTCGCTATCTGTTTGTCTCTCTGTCTCGCTTTCTGTTTGTCTGCATCCTGCAGCGCATTCAAAACAATGCTGCACGCCTTGTACTAAAAAAGAAAAAAGCTGACCACATATCTCCTCTCCTGGCACAACTTCACTGGCTCCCTGTATCAATGCGCACACAGTACAAACTAGACACCATGTGCTACAAAAGCCTCAATAACGCAGCCCCGATTACCTGTCAAGCCTACTTGAGATCTATGTTCCCTCACGTACCCTCCGCTCTGCCTCCGATCCTCTGACTTTTCGCTTTCCACGCACTAAGCTCAATACCTATGGTCCACGAGCCTTCTCTGTTTCTGGTCCACTTTCCTGGAACAAACTTCCTCTCTCTGTCCGTCAGCAACCTACTTTTGTCTCCTTCAAGTCCGCTGTCAAAACTCACTTTACTCCTCTGCATAAAATCCTGACCTCACTCAATCCCCTCTGCAGCCTGTCTCCCTCGGAGGGGAATCACATTGTAATATATAATTGTATATAATATGCTCTCTATAATTTTCCATTTTCTTTTATTTTTCTCCCCATTTTAGCCGTTGCGTGTGCGTGTGTGTGTGTGTGTGTGTGTGTGTGTGTGTGTGTGTGTGTGTGTGTGTGTGTGTGTGTGTGTGTGTGTGCGTGCGTGTGTGTCTGTTTTAGCGCTTAGATTTGATTTTATCAAGATTTTGCGCTATACAAAATAAAGTATGTATTGTATTGTATTGTATTGTATTGTCTCTCTCTGTTTGTCTGTCTGTCTCTCTCTGTCTGTCTGTCTGTCTCTGTGTGTGTCTCTCCCTCTGTCGCTATCTGTTTGTCTCTCTCCCTCTGTCTGTCTGTCTGTCTCTCTCTCGCTGTTTGTCTCTCTCTCTCGCTATCTGTTTGTCTCTCTCTCTGTCTGTCTGTCTCTCCTTCTCTCGCTGTTTGTCTCTCTCTCTCTGTCTCTCCCTCTCTCGCTATCTGTTCTCTCTCTCTCTCTCTCTCTCTCTCTGTCTCCTCTTTTTCTCTCTCTTTTTCTCTCTCTCTTCCTCCTCTTCTCCTTCTCTCTCTCTTGTCTCTCTGTCTGGGTTGTCTCTCTTTCTCTCCTCTGTTTTGTCTCTCTCGCTTGTCGTCTGTTTTGTCTCTCTCTCTCTCTTTCCTCTGTCTGTTGTTGTCTCTCCGCTGTCTGTCTGTCTGTCTCTCTCTCGCTCTTTTCTCTCTCTGTGTTTGTCTCTTCT
>JAPXFY010000014.1:29236533-29239033 GCA_030674185.1 Monoplex corrugatus | reverse complement strand
GTTGTGAGTGTTGTGGCTTACGCTGTTTTTTTTGTTTGTTTTTTGTTGTTGTTGTTGCTTTGCCAGTTATTTTGTTTTTTGTTGCCGTCCGTTTGTTACTTCTTTCATTTCTGTTCTTGTTGATTGGTTAGAGCACGACGAGATGTGTAGATAACATATGTAGACAGAGATGTGTAGATGACATATGTAGACAGAGATGTGTAGATGACATATGTAGACAGAGATGTGTAGATGACATATGTAGACAGAGATGTTTAGATAACATATGTAGACAGAGATGTGTAGATGACATATGTAGACAGAGATGTTTAGATGACATATGTAGACAGAGATGTGTAGATGACATATGTAGACAGAGATGTTTAGATGACATATGTAGACAGAGATGTTTAAATGACATATGTAGACAGAGATGTTTAGATGACAAATTATGTAGACAGAGATGTTTAGATGACATATGTAGACAGAGATGTTTAGATGACATGTAGACAGAGATGTTTAGATGACATATGTAGACAGAGATGTTTAGATGACATATGTAGACAGAGATGTTTAGATGACATAATTATGTAGACAGAGATGTTTAGATGACACATGTAGACAGAGATGTTTAGATGACATATGTAGACAGAGATGTTAGATGACATATGTAGACAGAGATGTTTAGATGACATATGTAGACAGAGATGTGTAGATGACATAATATGTAGACAGAGATGTTTAGATGACATATGTAGACACAGATGTTTAGATGAAACATGGAGACAGAGATGTTTAGATGACATAATTATGTAGACAGAGATGTTTAAATGACATATGTAGACAGAGATGTTTAAATGACATATGTAGACAGAGATGTTTAGATGACATATGTAGACAAAGATGTGTAGATGACATATGTAGACAGAGATGTGTAGATGACATATGTAGACAGAGATGTGTAGATGACATATGTAGACAGAGATGTGTAGATAACATATGTAGACAGAGATGTTGTAGATGACATATGTAGGCAGAGATGTGTAGATGACATATGTGGACAGAGATGTTTAGATGACATATGTAGACAGAGATGTTTAGATGACACAATTATGTAGACAGAGATGTTTAGATGACATATGTAGACAGAGATGTTTAGATGACATATGTAGACAGAGATGTTTAGATGACAATATGTAGACAGAGATGTTTAGATGACATATGTAGACAGAGATGTTTAGATGACATATGTAGACAGAGATGTTTAGATGACAATGTAGACAGAGATGTTTAGATGACATATTGTAGACAGAGATGTTTAGATGACATATGTAGACAGAGATGTTTAGATGACATATGTAGACAGAGATGTTAGATGACATATGTAACAGAGATTTAGATGACATATGTAGACAGAGATGTTTAGATGACATATGTAGACAGAGATGTTTAGATGACATAATATGTAGACAGAGATGTTAGATGACATAGTAGACAGAGATGTTTAGATGACATATGTAGACAGAGATGTTTAGATGACATAATATGTAGACAAGATGTTTAGATGACATATGTAGACAGAGATGTTTAGATGACATATGTAGACAGAGATGTTTAGATGACATATTAGACAGAGATGTTTAGATGACATTGTAGACAGAGATGTTTAGATGACATATTAGTAGACAGAGATGTTTAGATGACATATGTAGACAGAGATGTTTAGATGACAATTAAAGTGTAGACAAAGTATTAAAGATGACATATGTAGACAGAGATGTTTAGATGACATAATTATGTAGACAAAGATGTTTAGATGACATATGTAGACAGAGATGTTTAGATGACATATGTAGACAGATGTTTAGATGACATATGTAGACAGAGATGTTTAGATGACATATGTAGACAGAGATGTTTAGATGACAATATGTAGACAGAGATGTTTAGTGACATGTAGACAGATTTTAGATGACATATGACAGAGATGTTTAGATGACATATGTAGACAGAGATGTTTAGATGACATATATGTAGACAGAGATGTTTAGATGACATATGTAGACAGAGATGTTTAGATGACAAATTATGAGCAGAGATGTTTAGATGACAATATGTAGACAGAGATGTTTAGATGACATATGTAGACAGAGATGTTTAGATGACATATGTAGACAGAGATGTTTAGATGACATATGTAGACAGAGATATTTAGATGACATATGTAGACAGAGATGTTTAGATGACATATGTAGACAGAGATGTTTAGATGACATATGTAGACAGAGATGTTTGGATGACATAATTATGTAGACAGAGATATTTAGATGACATATGTAGACAGAGATGTTTAGATGACAATATGTAGGCAGAGATGTTTAGATGACATAATTATGTAGACAGAGATGTTTAGATGACATATGTAGACAGAGATGTTTAGATGACATATGTAGACAGAGATGTTTAGATGACATATGTAGACAGAGATGTTTAGATGACATATGTAGACAGAGATGTTTAG
>JAPXFY010000014.1:29219033-29221533 GCA_030674185.1 Monoplex corrugatus | reverse complement strand
TCTTTTATTCTTTCTCCTGATTCTGATTGTCCTTCTGTTTCTCTTTTTTTTTTTCAACTAGTTTGTTCTTTCTCCTATTTCTTTTCTCTCTCTGGGCTATTTTTGTGTCTTCTTATTTCATGTCTTTGATATTTCTTTTATTTCTCTTCTTCCTCCTGTTATTCTTCTTTCTGTGGTTTCTTCTTTTTTCGTCTTTTTCTTTTTTTGTTTTTACCTATTTTTCTTCTTTGTCGTATTTCTAGTATTTCTCTGCTTCATCCTATTTCTCGGGTTTTATTCTATTATTTAATTTCTTTCTCGTGTTTCTTTTCTTCTTTCCCGTTTCCTTCTCTTATTTCTCTCCTTTTTCTTGTTTCTTTATTTCTTTTCTTTTTCTTCTCTTTTCTTTATTTTTTCCTGTTTCTCTTTTTCTTTATGTCTTCTTCCACCCCTCCCCTTATTTTTTTGTTTCATTATTTCTCCTGTTTTTCTTCTTGTTTCTTTATTTCTCTATTTCTCTTGTCTTTCTTCTTCCACATTTTCTTCTCTTTTCCTCCTATTCCTCTTCTCCGTCCGTTTTTTTCTTGTTCTTCTAATTCTCTTTCTATTTGTATTATTTCTCTTCTTCCTCTGAGTTTTCTTCCTTCTTCTGTATAACTTTTTTGTTTGTTTGTTTGTTTCTCTTGCTAGCATCTCCTATTTTTTCTTTTCCCTCCTAATTCTTTAGTGTTGATTCACTATGAATATTATTATTTATTTGTATACGTGTAGATCCATAGTAGGCTACGTGTAAAAATGCGTTGATCTACTTATGCCACTACCTTTGAAATAAACATAATAATAATAATAATAATAATTACTATATTATATAGCGCAAAATCTTGATAAAATCAAATCTACTTTGTCCACTTGTTCTTAATATTTCTCTTTTCTTCCCCCTATTTCTGTTTTTTTCCCCCTGTTTCTTGCCTTTTCCCTTTTCCCCTACGTTCTCATATTCCTATTTTTCCTCCTTCCTCTTTGCATTGTTTACATAATGTTCCTCTTCCTGTATCTCTTCCTTATCCTGTTTCTCATCCTGTTATCTTTGTTCTCCTCGTCCTGTTTCTCTTCTTCTTCTTCTTTTTCCTTCCACGTGTCTTCCTGCTATTTTTCTCCCTCCTTCCCCCCGTGGGGATGCCAGGGGCTCTTTCAGTACAAGTAGATATCTAGTATTCCCACCTTCTGGAAATTCTGTGCTAGACATTTCTTCAGTCGTATTACTCTTCTCGTTTCTGGCTTTCTCCTTTGCTTTCCTTCATCTTTTCTGTCATTTCCTGCCTAGCTAGTCCATTCACCTGTATGTGTACTAAAAACGTCATATACTTTATACAAGAAAATTGATAATTCGTGAAATTATTAACTGCATCATTGGTTCTATGGAAATATGATGTGCAGAAGTAATTTTTGGTAATCTAGGCCAGTTTTTATACCCCTTGGTGATAAGGAAGATTAGGAAAAGACAGGCAACATTTATAGGCCATTTTATGAGGAAGGGGGATTTGGAGCACCTGGTCACAACGGGAAAGCTGGAGGGAAAGACAGCACCAGGTAGACCCAGGGAGAGAATGCTGGACGGACTTGCAGAGTGGCTGGGACGAGGAGGGTGGGGGAGATGCTGGGGCAACGAGAGATAGAGATGGTTGGAGTTCCATGGTCGCCAGCGCCATTCGGCAGGGCACCTGATGATGATGATGGTGATGAATTCGACAGGAATGGTCAACGACAGGGGCATACCCTTTTATGTGCATATGTATTGATACCGGCCAAGCCAAAACAGCATTAAAGAAGATGAAAAGCATTGTTACCAACAAATGCCTATCAATTAACATCAGGAAGAGAGTTCTTGAATGTTGTATAGAACCGATACTGTCGTACGGTTGTGAGGCGTGGACAGTCAACAAGCAAAGCCAGATCAAGATTGAGGCAGCCGAGACGTGGTTTCTAAGAACAATGTTGACAGTTCAATGGACAGCAAAGAAAACAAACGAGACAGTCTTGATGGAGACAGGCACAAGAAGATCATTCATAAGGAAGATTAGGAAAAGTCAGGCGACATTTATAGGCCATTTTATGAGGAAAGGGGAATTTGAGCACCTGATCACAACAGGAAAGCTGGAGGGAAAGAGAGCACCAGGTAGACCCAGGGAGAAAATATTGGACGGATTTGCAGAGTGGCTGAAGACAAAGAGGGTGGAAGAGGTGCTTGCGGCAACAAGAGATAGAAACAGATGGTCGCCAACGCCATGTGGCAAGGCACTTGATGATGATGATGATATGTATGGATATATGGACTTCGTTTTCGTTTCCGAGTTTTTATTTGTTATGATGAAGGTGTTGTGATGGTTGTTGCTGTAGTCTGTCGCTATGTTGTGGGCTGAGTTTTAACCCTTTGACTCCCGCACCTTCTCCACCAACTGCAAAACGGCACAGACAATGACAGAATTCTTGAGAGAGAAATATTGGGTGTGGGTGTGGGAAG
>JAPXFY010000014.1:29204033-29214033 GCA_030674185.1 Monoplex corrugatus | reverse complement strand
TTGTTTTTGGAGGAGGATAAGGTGCAGTTATAACAATGATAATAAATGATAATGGTGATAACGATAACGGTGATAACAAATACTGATGATAATGATAATGGTGAAAATAAAATGACGACGACGACGACGATGGATGATGATGATAATTATAAATAGTAATGAAAAATGATGATGATGATGATGATGATGATGGATCAATCCTTCCTCCTCTTCACCATCATCATCATCATCATCATCATAATCATAATCGTCGTCTTCGTCGTCGTCATCATCATCATCATCATCACCATCATCATCACATCATTATCATCATGATCATCAATCTTGTACGGCGCTATTCTCTAAACACATTTGTGCTCATTTCACGACACGTTCACATGTTTTACAAGACACAAAGTGTACTACTTTTAGAATGACATCTCATACACACACACACACACACACACACACACACACACACACACACACACACACACACACACACACACCACACACACACACACACACACACACCACACACACAAACAAAAACCACTCAAAGAAAACCTGATGGTGAAAACAAACTTCAGACAAAGAAAGCCTAACAGTAAAAACTAAAGCATAAAACATCACAAAGAAAGTCTAATAGTGAAAACAAAACCGTTAAAAGAAAACCTTATAGTGAAAACGAAATTCTGAAAAAGAAAGACTAATAGTGAAAACGAAAACCTCACAAAGAAAGCCTAATACTGAAAAGAAAACCCCACAAAGAAAACCTAATACTGAAAACGAAAACCACACAAAGAAAACCTAAGACTGAAAAGGAAAAAACCCACAAAGAAAGCCTAATAGTGAAAATGAAAACCACACAAAGAAAGCCTAATACTGAAAAGAAAAAACCCACAAAGAAAGCCTAATAGTGAAAATGAAAACCACACAAAGAAAACCTAATACTGAAAAGAAAAAACTCACAAAGAAAGCCTAATAGTGAAAATGAAAACCACACAAAGAAAGCCTAATACTGAAAAGAAAAAACCCACAAAGAAAGCCTAATAGTGAAAATGAAAACCCCACAAAGAAAACCTAATACTGAAAAGAAAAAACTCACAAAGAAAACCTAATAGTGAAAACGAAAACCTCACAAAGAAAGCCTAATACTGAAAAGAAAAAACCCACAAAGAAAACCTTATAGTGAAAACGAAAACCTCACAAAGAAAACCTAATAGTGAAAACGAAGACCTCACAAAGAAAGCCTAATAGTGAAAACACAAACCTCACGAAGAAAACCTAATAGTGAAAACAAAATCCCCACAAACAAAAAAACCTAATTGTGAAAACGAAAAGCTGACAAAGAAAACCTAATAGTGAAAACGAAAAGCTCACAGAGAAAACCTTGTAGTGAAAACAAAATCCCCACAAAGAAAACCTAATAGTGAAAACAAAAACCCCACAAAGAAAACCTAATAGTGAAAACAAAAATCCCCACAAAGAACACCTTATAGTGAAAACAAAATTCAAACAAAGAAAACCTAATAGTGAAAACAAAACCCCCACAAAGAAAACCTAATAGTGAAAACACAAACCCCACAAAGAAAACCTAATAGTGAAAACACAAACCCCACAAAGAAAACCTATTAGTGAAAACAAAACCCCCACTAAGAAAGCCTAATGGTGAAAACACAAACCCCACAAAGAAAACCTATTAGTGAAAACAAAACCCCCACAAAGAAAGCCTAATGGTGAAAACACAAACCCCACAAAGAAAACCTATTAGTGAAAACAAAACCCCCACAAAGAAAGCCTACTGGTGAAAACACAAACCCACAAAGAAAACCTATTAGTGAAAACAAAACCCCCACAAAGAAAGCCTAATGGTGAAAACCAAAACCAAACAAAGAAAACCTAAAAGTAAAAACCAAAACCAAACAAAGAAAACCTAATAGTGAAAACCAAAACCAAACAAAGAAAACCTAAAAGTAAAAACCAAAACCAAACAAAGAAAACCTAATAGTGAAAACCAAAACCAAACAAAGAAAACCTAAAAGTAAAAACCAAAACCAAACAAAGAAAACCTAATAGTGAAAACCAAAACCAAACAAAGAAAACCTAAAAGTAAAAACCAAAACCACACAAAGAAAACCTAATAGTGAAAACCAAAACCTCACAAAGAAAGCCTAATAGTGAAAACACAAACCTCGCAAAGAAAACCTAATAGTGAAAACAAAAATCCCCACAAAGAAAACCTAATAGTGAAAACGAAAACCTCGCAAAGAAAACCTAATAGTGAAAACAAAAATCCCCACAAAGAAAACCTAATAGTCTAAACAAAAAGTGACAAAGAAAACCTAATAGTGAAAAACAAAAACCTCACAAAGAAAACCTAATAGTGAAAACAAAAACCTCACGAAGAAAACCTAATAGTGAAAACAAAAACCTCACAAAGAAAACCTAATAGTGAAAACAAAAACCTCACAAAGAAAACCTAATAGTGAAAACAAAAACCTCACAAAGAAAACCTAATAGTGAAAACAAAAATCCCCACAAAGAAAACCTAATAGTGAAAACAAAAACCCCACAAAGAAAACGTAATAGTGAAAAGAAAACCCCCACAAAGAAAACCTAATAGTGAAAAGAAAAACCCCACAAAGAAAACGTAATAGTGAAAACGAAAACCCCACAAAGAAAACGTAATAGTGAAAACGAAAACCCCACAAAGAAAACCTAATAATGAAAACACAAACCTCACGAAGAAAACCTAATAGTGAAAACGAAAACCACACAAAAGAAAACCTAATAGTGAAAACAAAACCCCCACAAAGAAAACCTAATAGTGAAAACAAAACCCCCACAAAGAAAACCTAATAGTGAAAACAAAACCCCCACAAAGAAAACCTAATAGTGAAAACAAAACCCCCACAAAGAAAACCTAATAGTGAAAACAAAACCCCCACAAAGAAAACCTAATAGTGAAAAAAAACCCACAAAGAAAACCTAATAGTGAAGAGAAAAACCTCACAAAGAAAACCTAATAGTGAAAAAAAACCCCACAAAGAAAACCTAATAGTGAAAGAAAAACCTCACAAAGAAAACCTAATAGTGAAGAGAAAAACCTCACAAAGAAAACCTAATAGTGAAAGAGAAAAACCTCACAAAGAAAGCCTAATAGTGAAAACAAAACCTCACAAAAAACTAATAGTGAAAGAACAAAACCTCACAAAAAAATCTAATAGTGAAAACGAAAACCCACAAAGAAAACCTTATAGTGAAAAGAAACCTCACAAAGAAAACCTAATAGTGAAAACAAAACCTCACAAGAAAACCTAATAGTGAAAACACAAACCCACAAAGAAAAACCTAATAGTGAAAACAAAACCTAACAAAGAAACCTAATAGTGAAAACAAAACCACACAAAGAAAACCTAATAGTGAAAACACAAACCTAACAAAGAAAACCTAATAGTGAAAACACAAAAACCACACAAAGAAAACCTAATAGTGAAAACAAAACCACACAAAGAAAACCTAATAGTGAAAACACAAACAAACAAAGAAACCTAATAGTGAAAACACAAAACCTCAACAAAGAAAACCTAATAGTGAAAACACAAACCACACAAAGAAAACCTAATAGTGAAAACACAAACCACCACAAAGAAAACCTAATAGTGAAAACAAACCCTACAAAGAAAGCCTAATAGTGAAAACAAAACTCCACAAAGAAAGCCTAATAGTGAAAACAAAACCCCCACAAAGAAAGCCTAATAGTGAAAACACAAACCTCACAAAGAAAGCCAAATAGTGAAAAAAAAACCCGCACAAAGAAAACCTAATAGTGAAAACAAAACCCCACAAAGAAAACTAATAGTGAAAACAAAAACCTCACAAAGAAACCTATTGTGAAAAACAAAACCCCACAAAGAAACCTAATAGTGAAATACAGAAACCCACAAAGAAACCTAATAGTGAAAACCAAACCCCACAAAGAAAACCTAAAAGTGAAAAACAAACCCACACAAAGAAAACCTAATAGTGAAAAACAAAACCCACAAAGAAAACCTAATAGTGAAAACAAAAACCCCAACAAGAAAACCTAATAGTGAAAACACAAAACCATCACAAAGAAAACCTAATATGTAAAAAAAAACCCCACAAAGAAAACCTAATAGTGAAAACACAAAACCCACAAAGAAAACCTAATAGTGAAAACAAAACCTCACAAAGAAAACCTAATAGTGAAAAGAAAAACCGCACAAAGAAAACCTAATAGTGAAAACAGAAAATCCCCAAAGAAAGCCTAATAGTGAAAACAAAACCCCACAAAGAAAGCCTATAGTAAAACAAAAACCACAAAGAAAACCTAATAGTGAAAACAAAAACCTCACAAAGAAAACCTAATAGTGAAAAAAAAACCCCAAAGAAACCTAATAGTGAAACAAAACCCACAAAGAAAACCTAATAGTGAAAACAAAAACCCACAAAGAAAACCTAATAGTGAAAACAAAACCTCCACAAAGAAAACCTAATAGTGAAAACAAAAACCCGCACAAAGAAAACCTAATAGTGAAAACAAAAACCCCACAAAGAAAACTAATAGTGAAAACAAAAACCTCACAAAGAAAACCTAATAGTGAAAAGAAAAACCCCACAAAGAAAACTAATAGTGAATACAAAACCCCACAAAGAAAACTAATAGTGAAAACAAAAACCCCACAAAGAAAACCTAATAGTGAAAACAAAACCCCACAAAGAAAACCTATAGTGAAAACAAAACCCACAAAGAAAACCTAATAGTGAAAACAAAACCCCCACAAAGAAAACCTAATAGTGAAAACAAAAACCCCACAAAGAAAACCTAATAGTGAAAACAAAAACCCACAAAGAAAACCTAATAGTGAAAACAAAACCCCCACAAAGAAAACCTAATATGAAAAACAAAAACCCCACAAAGAAAACCTAATAGTGAAAAAAAACCTCCCACAAAGAAAACCTAATAGTGAAAACAAAACCTCACAAAGAAAACCTAATAGTGAAAACAAAACCCCACAAAGAAAACCTAATAGTGAAACAAAAACCTCACAAAGAAAACCTAATAGTGAAAAAAAACCACACAAAGAAAACCTAATAGTGAAAAAAAACCCCACAAAGAAAGCCTAATAGTGAAAACAAAACCACACAAAAAAACTAATAGTGAAAACAAAAACCCACAAAGAAAACCTAATAGTGAAAACGAAAACCCCACAAAGAAAACCTAATAGTGAAAAGAAAAACTCACAAAGAAACCAAATTTAACAAACCACAAAATAAACCTAGGCACTACACCTCCAAGAAAACCTATATGAATAACACAACTTACACACTATAGGAACCAACCCATCCTTAAAGGAACCACACCTAATATCGCACACTCCCAACAGACCTAAAGGAACCACAACCTCAGAAATCTTATATGAAAACACGACCACTCAACAGACAGGC
This sequence comes from Monoplex corrugatus, assembly GCA_030674185.1. Taxonomy (NCBI): domain Eukaryota; kingdom Metazoa; phylum Mollusca; class Gastropoda; order Littorinimorpha; family Ranellidae; genus Monoplex; species Monoplex corrugatus. The sequence continues at coordinate 29,208,579 of JAPXFY010000014.1, read as the reverse complement.
TTTCTCAACACTCCTATGATAGTGAATAAACACTAACCTTACAAAAAGCCACTCAGTGAAACACTACCTAAAAGAATACCTAATAGTGAACACAACCATGTCTCCAAAACAAGAAATCCTATAGTGAACACAACCAAAGAAACTAGTGTGGAAACACAGAACCATTTGAACACGAACCTTTGTGAAATTCAGAAAATCTGCCCCAAAGAGTCTGCCTAATAGTGAACAACTTACTCACAAAACAGACCATGTGATTACGTCACAAACACTGACCAAGCCTTGTGAAAAAACCCCACTGAGAAAACTCCCTTGTCCAGTGAAAGACAAGAACCCCACAGATTCTATCAGTGAACACAACCTCCAGATTCTATTCAGTGAAACAATGACCCTGCACAAGAAACCACATGTGAATTCAGAAACTACCCACAGAAGCTATAGTGAACACGACCCCTCAAAGAAACACTACAAGTGCTGAAAACACAAACCCCACAAAGAAACCTGAATAGGGGAAAAGACCGCACAAAGAAAACCTAATAGTGAACAAAAACCCCAAAGAAACTAGTGACCAAAAACCTCACATGAAAAACCTAATAGTGAAAAGAAAAACCCGCACAAAGAAAACCTAATAGTGATGACACAAGAAAACCCTCTCAAGGAAAACCAATGTGAAAACAAAAACCTCACAAAGAAAACCTAATAGTGAAAAGAAAAACCCGCACAAAGAAAACCTAATAGTGAATACAGAAATCCCCACAAAGAAAGCCTAATAGTGAAAACACAAACCCCACAAAGAAAGCCTATTAGTGAAAACAAAAACCCCACAAAGAAAACCTAATAGTGAAAACAAAAACCCCACAAAGAAAACCTAATAGTGAAAAGAAAAACCCGCACAAAGAAAGCCTAATAGTGAATACAGAAATCCCCACAAAGAAAACCTAATAGTGAAAACAAAAACCCCACAAAGAAAACCTAATAGTGAAAACAAAACCCCCACAAAGAAAACCTAATAGTGAAAAGAAAAACCCGCACAAAGAAAACCTAATAGTGAAAACAAAAACCCCACAAAGAAAACCTAATAGTGAAAACAAAAACCTCACAAAGAAAACCTAATAGTGAAAAGAAAAACCCGCACAAAGAAAACCTAATAGTGAATACAGAAATCCCCACAAAGAAAGCCTAATAGTGAAAACAAAAACCCCACAAAGAAAACCTAATAGTGAAAACAAAACCCCCACAAAGAAAACCTATTAGTGAAAACAAAAACCCACAAAGAAAACCTAATAGTGAAAACAAAACCCCCACAAAGAAAACCTAATAGTGAAAACAAAAACCCCACAAAGAAAACCTAATAGTCTAAACAAAAAGTGACAAAGAAAACCTAATAGTGAAAACAAAACCCCCACAAAGAAAACCTAATAATGAAAACAAAAACCCCACAAAGAAAACCTAATAGTGAAAACAAAACCCCCACAAAGAAAGCCTAATAGTGAAAACAAAAACCACACAAAGAAAACCTAATAGTGAAAACAAAAACCCCACAAAGAAAACCTAATAGTGAAAACAAAAACCTCACAAAGAAAACCTAATAGTGAAAACAAAAACCACACAAAGAAAACCTAATAGTGAAAACAAAACCCCCACAAAGAAAGCCTAATAGTGAAAACAAAAACCACACAAAGAAAACCTAATAGTGAAAACAAAAACCCCACAAAGAAAACCTAATAGTGAAAAGGAAAACCCCACAAAGAAAACCTAATAGTGAAAAGGAAAAACTGACAAAGAAAGCCTAATAACGTAACCACAGAAATAGCAAGCCCTGGCACTCACTTCCTGACTCATCTGCAATAAGGTGCACGAGCTGCTTGTTTGTTTGCACAAGTGTTCCGTTTAGGGCGCATTTTGCCCTTTCCTGTTATGACTTCTTCAGTGTGCCGTCACCACCACCCAGCCATCATCATCGCCACACTCCTGCACACTGCCCTGACAGGAACGGGTCACTTCAGACTTTCATTGTATTGCGTTTTATGATCATACGTTTACTGACCTGTGGTTCTTGTCTGTGAACACTGACCTGTGGTTCTGTGTCTTTCAGTGAACACTGACCTGTGGTTCTGTGTCTTTCAGTGAACACTGACCTGTGGTTCTGTGTCTTTCAATGAACACTGACCAGTGGTTCTGTGTCTTTCAGTGAACACTGACCTGTGGTTCTGTGTCTTTCAGTGAACACTGACCAGTGGTTCTGTGTCTTTCAGTGAACACTGACCTGTGGTTCTGTGTCTTTCAGTGAACACTGACCTGTGGTTCTGTGTCTTTCAGTGAACACTGACCATGGTTCTGTGTCTTTCATGAACACTGACCAGTGGTTCTGTGTCTTTCAGTGAACACTGACCATGGTTCTGTGTCTTCAATGTGAACACTGACCGTGGTTCTGTGTCTTTCAGTGAACACTGACCAGTGGTTCTGTGTCTTTCAGTGAACACTGACCAGTGGTTCTGTGTCTTGTAACAGTGAACACTGACTGGTTCTGTGTCTTTCAATGAACACTGACCAGTGGTTCTGTGTCTTTCATGAACACTGACCAGTGGTTCTGTGTCTTTCAGTGAACACTGACCAGTGGTTCTGTGTCTTTCAGTGAACACTGACCAGTGGTTCTGTGTCTTTCAGTGAACACTGACCAGTGGTTCTGTGTCTTCAGTGAACACTGACCAGTGGTTCTGTGTCTGTGAACACTGACCAGTGGTTCTGTGTCTTTCATGAACACTGACCATGTTCTGTGTCTGTGAACACTGACCATGGTCTGTTCTGTGAACACTGACCAGTGGTTCTGTGTCTTCATGAACACTGACCATGTTCTGTGTCTCAGTGAACACTGACCAATGGTTCTGTGTCTGTGAACACTGACCAGTGGTTCTGTGAACACTGACCAGTGGTTCTGTGTCTTTCAATGAACACTGACCTATGTCGTGTCTTCAGTGTGACCTGTTACTTGTGACCAGACGTGGTTCTGTGAACACTGACCAGTGGTTCTGTGTCTTTCAATGAACACTGACCAATGGTTCTGTGTCTGTGAACACTGACCAGTGGTTCTGTGAACACTGACCAGTGGTTCTGTGTCTTTCAATGAACATGACAATGGTTCTGGCGTGAACACTGACAGTCTGTGACCGACCTTGGTTCTGTGTCTTTCAATGAACACTGACCAATGGTTCTGTGTCTGTGAACACTGACCAGTGGTTCTGTGAACACTGACCTGTGGTTCTGTGTCTTTCAATGAACACTGACCAATGGTTCTGTGTCTGTGAACACTGACCAATGGTTCTGTGTCTGTGAACACTGACCAGTGGTTCTGTGTCTTTCAATGAATACCAGTAATTCAGTGTATTTCAGTGAATACTGACCAGTAATTCAGTGTATTTCAATGAATACTGACCAGTAATTCAGTGTATTTCAGTAAACACTGACCAGTAATTCAGTGTATTTCAGTAAACACTGACCAGTAATGTAGTGTATTTAAGTAAACACTGACCAGTGATTCTGTGTCTTTCAGTAAACACTGACCAGTGATTCTGTGTCTTTCAGTGAACACTGACCAGTGGTTCTGTGTCTTTCAGTGAACACTGACCAGTGGTTCTGTGTCTTTCAGTGAACACTGACCAGTGGTTCTGTGTCTTTCAGTAAACACTGACCAGTGGTTCTGTGTCTTTCAATGAACACTGACCAGTGGTTCTGTGTCTTTCAATGAACACTGACCAGTGGTTCTGTCTTTCAGTGAACACTGACCAGTGGTTCTGTGTCTTTCAGTGAACACTGACCAGTGATTTTGTGTCTTTCAGTGAACACTGACCAGTGATTCTGTGTCTTTCAGTGAACACTGACCAGTGATTCTGTTCTTTCAGTGAACACTGACCAGTGGTTCTTGTCTTTCAGTGAACACTGACCAGTGATTCTGTGTCTTTCAGTGAACACTGACCAGTGTGTCTGTCTTTCAGTGAACATTGACCAGTGATTCTGTGTCTTTCAGTGAACACTGACCAGTGTTCTGTGTCTTTCAGTGAACACTGACCAGTAATTCAGTGTATTTCAGTAAACACTGACCAGTAATGTAGTGTATTTAGCAAACACTGACCAGTGATTCTGTGTCTTTCAGTGAACACTGACCAGTGATCTTGTGTCTTTCTGTCTAGTAACACTGACCAGTGGTTCTGTGTCTTTCAGTGAACACTGACCAGTGGTTCTGTGTCTTTAAGTGAACACTGACCAGTGGTTCTGTGTATTTCAGTGAACAACTGACCAGTGGTTCTGTGTCTTTCAGTGAACACTGACCTGTGGTTCTGTGTCTTTCAGTGAACACTGACCAGTGGTTTTGTGTCTTTCAGTAAACACTGACCAGTGGTTCTGTGTATTTCAGTGTGTGATCACTGACCAAAATTCAGTGTCTTTCAGTGAATGCTGACCAGGGATTCAGGGCACTGGCTGGCGGCAAACAGTTTGTGTGTGTCTTGTCTCTGGTCGTCAACCGACCGATGCTTGACAGGCACATGTCCCT
>JAPXFY010000014.1:29184033-29199033 GCA_030674185.1 Monoplex corrugatus | reverse complement strand
TGTTGGTGATCATGACCCTCGATACGAATCTATCCCTTGCTGCTGCAAGTACATCTCCCACCCTCTCTGTCCTCAGCCACCTGCAAGTCCGTCCAATATTTTCTCCCTAGGTCTACCTGGTGCTCTCTTTCCCTGCAGCTTTCCTGTTATGACTTGGTGCTCTAACTTCTCTTGCCTCATCAAATGTCCTATAAATGTTGCTTGTCTTTTCCTAATCTTCTTCATTAATGTTCTTTTTTGTGTTTGCCTCTTTCCAGACTGCCTCTTTCATTATGGGTGGTCTTTCAATGCTCTTTCTTATAATGTGGTGTTTGGTTCAGGTTATGTCTACAAGATTGAATAGTATGCTGATCTTATCAGCGGGTTGAGAAAATCTAGCTTTCAAGCCGAAGTCTCCGCCATAGAGGCTTAGAGCGGAAGGGTTGATAGGCACATCAACCTATGTCGTCATGAAACGTCTCTTCGATTTCTGGTAAGGAGAAGACCAGAGGTCTGAAGGCAATGGTAGAAGCGGCTGAAAAGAGTTCCAGCTGGGTTTTGTTCGAGAAGGAACAAAAGCAAACTTTGTAAGGCTTAAAATTCCCTTGTATGTTGCCGGTGTCCGTGGCTCAGTGGTGAAGACATTGTCACACGGGTGACCTGACTTTGAGTCACCAGACCACCTTGGAGGTGCGGGTTCGAATCCAGGTGAACTAATTTCTGTGACAAAATATCAACAGCATAGGAGAATCCCGAAGTCATGACCTGGACGCGGCCCGGTCCCCATGGAGTGTAAAGAGTTAAAGTCTGCTGGGGGGGGGGGTGTGGACGAGAAGGGGGGGGGGGCTTGTCATCTCAGGATCGTCTGCTGTCTGGACTCTCAGAAAAGCTGATCACAAAAGAATTGAGGCAGCAGAGATGTGGTCTTATCGGAGACTACTACGTGTCAAATGGACAGATAGAAGAACTATTGTCCTTGAAGAAAAACTTGACACCACCAGAAAATTACTAGCAGGCATCAACGAGAGAAGACTAAAATACATTGACCATGTGTCACGTAGCAAGAACACAGACCTCATGGCAACCAGTTTTTTCAAGAAAAAACAGGGGCAAAAAGGAGGAAAGGCAGACCTCCAGTCTCATACATCGAGAACATAACCAACATCATCATCATCATCATCAGGTGCCCTGCCGCATGGCGTTGGCGACCATGGACTTCCAACCATCTCTATCCCTTGTTGCCCCCAGCATATCCCCCACCCTCCTCATCCCCAGCCACTCTGCAAGTCCGTCCAGCATTCTCTCCCTGGGTCTACCTGGTGCTCTCTTTCCCTCCAGCTTTCCCGTTGTGACCAGGTGCTCCAAATCCCCTTCCTCATAAAATGGCCTATAAATATTGCTTGTCTTTTCCTACATCAGTGACCTAAATATTCAAGAAGTTGTCCACAGAAGTCAAGACAGAGCCATTTGGAGGAGGATAAGTGTGTCACATCGTGCAGCGGCCAACACTGAAGCCGGTGACGCCGACAGGTGAGACAGATGAGACTGTCATCGTGTTCAGTATGCATGGCAGTGCATCTGATACTGTGTACGATATCATGAATGCATGAAGTGCCTGTGCCACACTTCAGACCCACTGAGTGGCTGTGGACGAGGTTTATGGCCGCCATAAAAAAAACCATCATAAAGACGTCAGCCGTAAAATCTAACGTCAAACGCTCTCGTGTGAACACCCGATTCAGGAGTAGCGAATAGTAATAATAAATAATAATAAAGAGCATTTATATAGCGCCTAATCTGATGAAAACAAGAGCCCTAAGCGCTTACAGGTATCACGCAGACACAACCAAACACACACACACACACACACACACACACACACACACACACACACACACACGCACACACACACCAGCCGACATTCAAGGCTCAAAAGACAACAAGGGGGGATTTGGGGAAGTTAGGTGGTAGAGTCTTTATAAGTATCATGAGAGGGACTGGAAGAGATGGGTTTTCAGAGAGGACTTGAAAGAAGTGAGAGTTGCAGAGTGGCGAACAGAGACAGGGAGCTGATTCCAGATTACAGGGGCCTGATAGGAAAAGGAGCGTTGACCATAAGTTTTAGTGCGACAGAATGGTATGCGGAAGGTACGAGTATCAGCCGAGGAACGAAGTTGACGAGAGGGGGTGTACAGATGGAGGAGGTCAGAGATGTAAGGGGGTGCAAGACCGTTGAGAGACTTAAAACATAACAAAGCAATCTTGTAGCGAATTCTCTTTTCAACAGGTAACCAGTGAAGAGATTTGAGAAGAGGAGTGACATGAGAGGAACGAGATTTTCTGAAGATGAGCCTAGCAGCATTGTTTTGAACTTTTTGAAGCTTTTGAATGAGAGAGAAAGGACAGCCCGAGAGGAGGGAGTTGCAGTAGTCGAGACGAGAGAGAACAAAGGCACAGAGGAGAGTTTTGGTGGCTTCGACAGAGAGGATATTGCGAATAGAAGAAATTCTGCGTATCTCAAGATAGCATAATCTGCAAACATTCTGGACGTGTTTTTCAAAGGACAGGGTGTTATCAAGAGTGACTCCAAGATTGCGGACAGTGGAAGATAGTGGAATGTCAGATCCAAGCAGAGAGACAGACAGAGGAAGGGAAGAACACTTAGCCAATGTGGTGGTAGAGATAAGGCTAAGTTCAGTTTTAATGGGGTTGAGTTGAAGTTTGTTTACAGTCATCCAGGAGTGAACATCAGAAATGCAGCCTTGGGTTTGTCTGATTATAGAGGGCAGTTGTGGGAGGGAACCAGAAGTATAGAGTTGGTTGTCATCAGAAAAGCTATGATGGGACATAGAGTGAAGTCGCATAATTTCAGAGAGGGGTTGTGTGTACAGCACAAATAGGATGGGACCTAAAACAGAGCCTTGGGGCACACCAAACTGGACGGTAGCGGGTGCAGAGGATGAACAACAGACAGAGACTGTTTGAGTGCGATTGGAAAGGTAGGACTGGAACCAAGACAGAGCGATGTCAGAGATACCGAACACTTTATGGAGACGTGTGAGCATGATAGAATGGTCGATGGTGTCGAATGCAGCCGAGAGATCAAGGAGAGATAGAAGAGAGATTTGATTTTGATCAAGAGCAGTCAGAATATCATTTGCAATTTTTACAAGAGCAGTTTCAGGGCTGTGTCCAGTGCGATAAGCCGACTGATAAGGGTAAGAGAGGTTGTTGGCGGTGATATGATCAGAGATCTGTGCGAGAACAATTTTTTCAAGGACTTTGGATAAGAAAGGTAGGTTGGAAACAGGTCGATAGTTTTTGAGGTTATTGGGGTCAAGACTAGGTTTCTTTAAAAGAGGTCTGACCAGGGCAGATTTGAAGGAAAAGGGAAAGATACCAGATGACAGGGAATTGTTGATGACAGTTGTGAAGTGAGGGAGCAAAGTATCTAGGCAGTGTGTTAAGATAGATGCTGGAAGAGGATCAAGCTCACAGGTCTTGATGTCAGAATGGCGGATTACATTGCGGATAGTAGTTTCAGAAGCAGGCTGAAAAGAAATAAGTGGTGTGCCTTGAAACAGAGGGTCGGGAATAGGAGGTTGAGAGATGGGCTGGGAGTCAAGACTGGAACGGATGGACCTAATTTTATCAATGAAAAAATCTGAAAAATGTTGTGCTAGACGGGCAGGGGGAAAGCATGATGGGAGAGGAGATTTATCTGATTTGCCAAGGAGGGTATTAGTAACGGAATATAGCTGTTTTGATGTAGAGCATGCAATAATTTTCGCATTGTAAAAGGCAGACTTAGCAGAGTCAACTATAGCATTGACAGTTTTGTTGGCAGCCTGAAAAATCTGTTTATTGATAGTAATGCTGTTCTTCAGCCACCGTCTTTCAGCACGACGGCGTTCACGCTTGGCCTTAAGAAGATCAGGGCCAACGGCAGAAAACCAGGGCGATGGTGGTCTCTGGGATACCCTACGTCTGGTGGCGGGGGCGTGCATGTCCAGCAGATCACCAATAGTCCGATTGAGGTCGTCAGCAGAGGCTGGAGGACAGGACTGAAGAGCGGCCAGGAGATCTTCGTTGAAGACGACGGTGTTGATATCAACTAGTTTTCTGACCATGACATAGGTAGTTTGGGGTGGAGGCTTGGTCATTGAAAGTTGGCCGAGGATACAGACATGATCCGAAGGAAGAGTATAATCAATTTCAATGGATTTGATGAAGGACTGGTCAGTTCTATGAACAACCCAATCGAGGATGTTGCCTTTTTCGTGGGTTGGAGTGTCGATAGATTGGGTCAAGCCAAAGGAGTTCAAAGAGCTTATCAGTTTAGCAGTGTGGGTCTGGTTAGGTTCATTATAATGAAAATTAAAGTCTCCTGCAATGATGAAACAGCCTTTCAAGGTGTTACAGTAGGCAAGGAGGTCTGGAAACTCTTCTACAAACACATGGTTTTTAAGCTGGTTCTTTGGGCTGGGTGGTGGACGGTAGAGGAACAGCAGATGGAAAGTCTGGTGGGGTAGAGTGAGGGAGAGCTGGACAATTTCAAAAGTAGAGTGTTTGAATTTAAAGTCAGTCTTGGTAGTAATTCGGGGCAGGAGGGACTCGGCAACAACAAAAGCGATGCCGCCGCCGAGACCAGTTTTGCGAGCGAACGAGAGTGTACGGTGACCGGGAGGAGCAAGATCCCTCTCCTTGGGTTCATCCCCGACAGGCTGAAACCAGGTTTCATTGACGGCGAAAATATCGACGACGTGGTCATGGATGAAGTAGTTGATCGCGGATCTCTTCTCGTGTCTGGTACCGAGGGCCTGAGCATTGAACAGTGCAAGAGTCAATGAGTCAGTGCGTAGTTTCTTTTTGCCGGCTGTGAGAGGAATGAGGTTATCAGGGTTGGAGCACAGCGGTCTGGGGGACGGATGGGTATCATAGACAGGAACAGAAGGCAGACCACTGCTGCCATGACGCTGATGTACATCAGTGACCACTGGAATCGTACGTCTCTTGCGCATTCCACCACGACATGATCGACGACGGGGGAGATTTCGGCCGATTTTCAGCGATCTCAAGTGTTCAACCAGGTCAGGGTCAAGGATCGAGTCAGGGGGGCAACATGACAGCAAGCAGTCCCGATTGTACTGCACACGAGTGGAAGAATATGTAGACACAACAGCTGGTTGTGAAGCGGGGCGTGATGAGGCAGACGCACGCAGTGCGAGAGAGACAGAGCGGGGAGGGTGCACGTGCACTGGCGAGAAACATGGCGGGCTGAGTTGAAAATTCAAGTGGAGTAGGAGAGATAAAATACACAAAGAAAACAGTACCTTGGCTTGCAGCGAAGCATTTATAAACCACCACATACTGAAACAGGAGCATTCACAAACACAATCACTTGTTTTTAGCCATCAACAATCGATATAACTCCGTGCACACACACAAATAATCGCAGCGAGGTAGCCGTGCCTGTGAGGCGGCTGAACCTTGACCTTTCTTGACCTGGCTAGTGATACGCACACGAGAATTGTCCGCTATGAGACCAAACGGAAAGTTTTTGTTTTGATTCTAAACAAGACAGAGTCAACAAACAACAGTGATGATTAACTAACCTCTGAATGAATACTCCGCCCTTCCTTACAATACATACTTAGTCTCAATTCGGTGTACCTCAACGCCTGCGCATTGTTCGTCCGTCTGTGTGTGTGTGTGTCTGTCTGTCTGTCTGTACGTCTGTCTGTCTGCCTCTGCCTCTCTCTCTCTCTCTCTCTTTGTCTTTCTCTCCATCTCCCTCTCCGTCACCTCCGTCCCTCCCTCTCTGTCTCCTCTCTCTCTTTTTCTGTCACCCACCCACGCACCCAGCCACTTACACACATACACACACACACACACACACACACACACACACACACACACACACACACACACACACACACACACACACACACACACACACACACACACACACACACCTTACGTGCTCTCGCCTAAACCCTTCCACAAACGAGATTCTTTAACTTGAGAAGAAGAAGAAGAAGAAAAAATCAAAAAGCAACAAGGAAGATAACTCTGTAAACTCTTTGCTTTGTGCATCCGACAGATGACCCGGTCACGTGATGTCAGGCTGTTCAGGGGTGAAGCAGTACCCTGTGCAACAGCCACCACCACCACCACCCCCTCTGTCTCTCTCTTTCTCACCCCTCTCCTACTATACTCCCCATACCTCCACACCCGGCCAATTAAAAGAATTAAGTTGCCACCAGTCTGCTGGCTATGCCTCCAAGCTACCCCCCCACCCCCACCCCGTCTATCTGTCTGTCTGTCTGTCTGTCTGTCTGTCTGTCTGTCTCTCTTCCTCTGCGTGTCTCTCTTTGTCTCTCTGCGTGTCTCTGTCTCTCTCTCTGTTTGTCTCTGTCTGTCTGTCTGTCTGTCTCTCGTTCGTTCTCCTTCTCTCTTCCCCTCTTTCTGTGTCTCTCTGCGTGTCTCTGTTTCTCTGTGTGTCTGTCTTTGTCTCTGTCTGTCTGTCTCTCTTTGTCTATCTGCCTCTCTGTCTGCCTCTCTGTCTGTCTGTCTATCTGTCTGTCTCTCTCTCTCTCTGTCTCTGTCTCTCTCTCTCTCTCTCTCTCTTTCTCTTAGTTTACTGGATACACTCTGTGTGTGTTGTTTGTCTCTCTGTCTTTCGCTACCTTTTCTCTCAGTTGCTCTCTTTGTCTCTATGTCTGTCTGTCTGTCTCTCTGTCTCTGTCTGTCTGTCTGTCTCTGTCTGTCTCTGTATCTGTCTGTCTCTGTCTCTGTATGTCCGTCTGTCTGTCTGTCTGTCTGTCTCTGTCTCTCTCTCTTTCTCTTAGTTTACTGGATACACTCTGTGTATGTGTTGTTTGTCTCTCTGTCTTTCGCTACCTTTTCTCTCAGTTGCTCTCTCTGTCTGTCTGTCTCTGTCTCTGTCTGTCTGTCTCTGTATGTCTCTGTCTGTCTGTCTCTGTCTCTGTATGTCTCTGTCTGTCTGTCTCTGTATCTGTCTGTCTCTGTCTGTCTCTGTATGTCCGTCTGTCTGTCTGTCTCTCCTCTCTCTCTCTCTCTTTCTCCTCTTTTTCTCTCTCTCTGTCTCTATGTCTCTCTGTGTCTGTGTCTGTGTCTCTCTCTCTCTCTCTCTGTTTCTCTGTCTCTCTCTCTCTCTCTCTGTCTGTCTGTCTGTATGTATGTATGTCTCTCTCTCTTTCTTTGTCTGTCTGTCTCTGTCTCTCCTCTCTCTCTCTCCAGCCACCTTGGCATGACTGGCAGGTGCCAGACCGGAAGTTGAATACAGCATTATGGGGGGAGGGGAAGACGCAGCGGGTTATTATTATTGGGGTTTTTTTGTGGTTACTTACTTTGTTTTTGTTTGTTTCTTGTTTTGTTGTTGTCGTTGTTGTTGTTTTCTTCCCTGAAATAAAAGGGCAAGTGCAAATGATGCTAGAGTGAGATGGGCGGAAGGTTGTGTAAATGCTGTGGTGGGAATAATGCACCCACGTGGCTACTGTTTCTTCTGTCAGCTTGTCCTCAACCACCACCACCACCATCACTTCCACCATCACCATCACCACCACTACCACTTCACTACCACCACCACCACTACCACCACCACCATCACCACCACCACTGCCATCACCACCACCACTTCACTACCACCACCACCACCACTTCACTACCACCACAACTACCACCACCACCGCCACTACCACCAACAACACCACCACTACCACCACCACTACCACAACACCAACACCACTACCACCACCAACACCACTACCACTTCACTGCCACCACCATTTCACTACCGCCACCACCACCACTAACACCATCATCACCACCACCACCACCACTTCACTACCACCACCACCACTTCACTACCACCAACACCACCAACACCTCTACCACCACCACCACTTCACTACCACCAACACCACCACCACCTCTACACCACCACACACTTCACTACCACTTCACTACCACCAACACCTCCCACCACCACCACCACTTCATACCACCACCACCACCACCACTTCACTACCACCAACACCACTTCACTACCACCACCACCTCCACCACCACCATCACCACCACCACCACCGTCACCTCCACCATCACCACCATCTCCATCATCACCACCATCATCACCTCCAACACCTCCACTACTACTACCACCACCACCACCACTCCACCACCACCACCACCACCACCATCACTACCACAATCACTTCACCACCACCACCACCACCACAGTTCTCCCCTCCTCTCCTTCCCTTTCCATTTTCCCCCTCGTCACAGTTTTACCGGAGGACAAATTGCGAGAACACTTTGTTTTATATTGAGAATTAGTTTTTTTGTTTTCGTATTTTTGTTTTGTTTTCGTATTTTTGTTTCATTTTCCTGTTTTTGTTTTGTTTCGTATTTTTTGTTTTGTTTTCGTATTTTTGTTTCGTTTTCCTGTTTTTGTTTTGTTTTTTCCTATTTTTGTTTTGTTTTCCTATTTTTGTTTTGTTTTCGTATTTTTGTTTCGTTTTTCTATTTTTGTTTTGTTTTCCTATTTTTGTTTTGTTTTCGTATTTTTGTTTTGTTTTCGTATTTTTGTTTCGTTTTCCTGTTTTTGTTTTGTTTTCGTATTTTTGTTTTGTTTTCGTATTTTTGTTTTGTTTTCGTATTTTTGTTTCGTTTTCCTGTTTTTGTTTTGTTTTCGTATTTTTGTTTTGTTTTAGTATTTTTGTTTCGTTTTCCTGTTTTTGTTTTGTTTTCGTATTTTTGTTTTGTTTTCGTATTTTTGTTTTGTTTTCCTGTTTTTGTTTTGTCTTCGTATATCTGTTTTGTTTTCGTATTTTTTTTTCGTTTTCGTGTTTTTGTTTCGTTTTCGTATTTTTGTTTCGTTTTCCTACTTTTGTTTTGTTTTCGTATTTTTGTTTTGTCTTCGTATTTTTGTTTCGTTTTCGTATTTTTGTTTTGTTTTCGTATTTTTGTTTCATTTTCCTGTTTTTGTTTTGTTTTCGTATTTTTGTTTTGTTTTCATATTTTTGTTTTTTTTGTGCTGTTTTTGTTTTGTTTTTCCTATTTTTGTTTTGTTTTCGTATTTTTTGTTTTGTTTTCGTATTTTTGTTTTGTTTTAGTATTTTTGTTTTGTTTTCCTGTTTTTGTTTTGTTTTCGTATTTTTGTTTTGTTTTGTTTTCGTATTTTTGTTTTGTTTTAGTATTTTTGTTTTGTTTTCCTGTTTTTGTTTTGTTTTCGTATTTTTGTTTCGTTTTCGTATTTTTGTTTTGTTTTAGTATTTTTGTTTTGTTTTCTGTTTTTGTTTTGTTTTAGTATTTTTGTTTTGTTTTCGTATTTTTGTTTTGTTTTCGTATTTTTGTTTTGTTTTGTTTTCGTATTTTTGTTTCGTTTTCGTATTTTTGTTTTGTTTTCGTATTTTTGTTTCGTTTTCCTGTTTTTGTTTAGTTTTCGTATTTTTGTTTTGTTTTCGTATTTTTGTTTTGTCTTCGTATATTTGTTTTGTTTTCGTATTTTTGTTTTGTTTTCGTATTTTTGTTTTGTTTTTTTATTTTTGTTTTGTTTTCGTATTTTTGTTTCGTCTTCGTATTTTTGTTTCATTTTCGTGTTTTTGTGAAGTGTGCTTTCTTGAATGCAAGTAAATTTCGTTTTGACTTGGGAGTTGTGTTTATTTTGTTAAATGGGTTTTTTAATTGATTTCTTTTTTGTGTTTGTTTTGTTTTTGTTTGAAATATCGCTGTTTGTCTTGATCCTCCATATCATCTTTTTAGTTTTGATCCTTTGTTTTGTAAATGTATGGAAAATTTCTGGTGAGAAATTTCCCTTTTGGTTAGAGTCGAACTCTCAGTTGATGTATTTATTTATGCTTTTAAGGATCATCGCACTCAGGGAGGTTACCTTGGTGCTCACCTGTGTGTGTGTGTGTGTGTGTGTGTGTGTGTGTGTGTGTGTGTGTGTGTGTGTGTGTGTGTGTGTGTGTGTGTGTGTGTATGTGTTTGTCCCATTTTTCTATGCCACCTTAACGGCCGCAGAAGCTGGCATAGTCTTTACAATTTGATGATGATGATGTCGATGAGGATGATAATCATGATGTTATGAAGTTCCATCTAGGATTGGGACTGCGTGACAGGATTGTACTCTACGCTTACTATCATAAGATATCCTGGCATCAACCAGGCCTGAAAGATACAGACACCTGCGGTGCTGGTCAGAAGATTTGAGCAACAGCCTCAGTGACGCATCCGTAAAATGGATGAGACTCGACTGCGTGGTCCCAGTCTTCCCAATGAGCCCATAGCACGCCCAACTTTGGGTAGGAGCCGGTTAGAGCCGAAAAATCCCACAATGATTTTTGAAGGACTGATGGGGATTCGAACCCACAAACTTCCAGTCGGTAGTCCGTTGCGCTAACCACTACACCACGGTGACTGGTGATGTATTTATGTATCTGTTTATGTGTTTGCCTAAGTTTTCCATGTGTGTCTCTCTTTTTTTATTCTTTATCAACAACCACATGCTGTTAAGAAAGGGGAGGGGGTGACACGTGCATGAATCAGCACGCGCTGTCCGTAGCAAGAAAATTAACCACAACCAGTCGCCGTGGTGTAGTGGTTAACGCAACAGACTACCGACTGGAAGGTTGTGGGTTCGAATCCCCAACTGTACCTTCAAAAATCATTGTGGGATTTTTCGACTCTAACCGGCTCCTACCCAGAGTTGGGCGTGCTATGGGCCCATTGGGAACACTGGAACCACACAGTCGAGTCTCATCCACTTCGCGGATACGTCATTGAGGGTGTTGTTCAAATCTTCTGACCAACACGCAGGCGTCTGTATCTCTCGGGCCTGGTTGACACCAGGATATATTATGATAGTAAGCGTAGAGTACAACCCTGTCACGCAGTCTCAATCCCAGATGGAACTCCATAGCATCATGATTATCATCCACATCGACATCATCATCGCATAATAAAAACTGTTTCAGCTTCTGTGACCATTAAAGTGGCGTAGAAAATGGGACGGAAAAAAAGGTGAGCACAAAGGTAACCTCCCTGAGTGCAATGATCCTTAAAAAAGAAAAAAGAAAATTAACCACCGGGTGCATTGGTCAACAGAAAACATAAAAATGAAGGAAAGAAATTATTTTGATATTTTTGTTTAAAGCCCGACCGACTGCGTAGAGCCATATCAGGGCTATAACTATTTCAAAACATACACAGTACTTCAACAGGACAAAAAAAAAAAAAGAAAAAGAAAGGAAAAGAAAAATTAGGTACACATGTCAATGCATTCGCGCACATAATTTGAGGAGATGCCCCTGGCATTGACCACTCCGTCCAATTTATCACACAGGGGGTTTAAAAACATACCTGAATACAAATTTAAACATAATTAAGCCCACTAAATCATACATAAAACGAGCCTAAATTACCTGAAATTGCTTCCGCATATCTCATTTCCCTACAGCCCAAACTGCATTTAATACATGTACCCAATTATCACTCCTAAGAGAAAGTAGGGGGGGGAGTTAAGGAAGGAAATGATGGAAAGAAAGAAAAGAGATAAGAACAATAAAAGGGTCTTACTTATAACTTGTTGCGTTATCCGTTTAGTTATCGTGAATTATGTTTTATAACTTGTTGCGTTATCCGTTCAGTTATTATGAATTACGTTTTATAACTTGTTGCATTATCCTTTCAGTTATCATTGAATTACGTCTTATAACTTGTTGCGCGTTATCCTTCCAGTTACCACGAATTACGTCATATAACTTGTTGCGGTATCCTTTCAGTTATATGGATTATGTCATAACTTGTTGCGTGTTATCCTTTCAGTTATCATGAATTACCTCTTATAATTCGTTGCGTTATCATTTCAGTTATCATGAATGATGTCTTATAATTCGTTGCGTTATCTTTTCAGTTATCATGAATTACGTCATAACTTGTGGCGTTATCCTTTCAGTTATCATAAATTACGTCATAACTTGTTGCGTTATCCTTTCAGTTATAATGAATTACGTCATAACTTGTTGCGTTATCCTTTCAGTTATCATGAATTACGTCATAACTTGTTGCGTTATCCTTTCAGTTATAATGAATTACGTTTTATACCTTATGGCGTTATCCTTTCAGTTATAATGAATTACGTTTTATACCTTATGGCGTTATCCTTTCAGTTATCATGAATTACGTCATAACTTGTTGCATTATCCTTTCAGTTATAATGAATTACGTTTTATACCTTATGGCGTTATCCTTTCAGTTATAATGAATTACGTTTTATACCTTATGGCGTTATCCTTTCAGTTATAATGAATTACGTTTTATACCTTATGGCGTTATCCTTTCAGTTATCATGAATTACGTCATAACTTGTTGCATTATCCTTTCAGTTATAATGAATTACGTTTTATACCTTATGGCGTTATCCTTTCAGTTATAATGAATTACGTTTTATACCTTATGGCGTTATCCTTTCAGTTATAATGAATTACGTTTTATACCTTATGGCGTTATCCTTTCAGTAATCATGAATTACGTCATAACTTGTTGCGTTATCCTTTCAGTTATAATGAATTACGTTTTATACCTTATGGCGTTATCCTTTCAGTTATAATGAATTACGTTTTATACCTTATGGCGTTATCCTTTCAGTTATCATGAATTACGTCATAACTTGTTGCATTATCCTTTCAGTTATAATGAATTACGTTTTATACCTTATGGCGTTATCCTTTCAGTTATAATGAATTACGTTTTATACCTTATGGCGTTATCCTTTCAGTTATAATGAATTACGTTTTATACCTTATGGCGTTATCCTTTCAGTTATCATGAATTACGTCATAACTTGTTGCATTATCCTTTCAGTTATAATGAATTACGTCTTATAACTTGTTGCGTTATCCTTTCAGTTATAATGAATTACGTCATAACTTGTTGCGTTATCCTTTCAGTTATAATGAATTACGTCATAACTTGTTGCGTGTTATCCTTTCAGTTATAATGAATTACATCATAGCTTGTGGCGTTATCCTTTCAGTTATAATGAATTACGTCATAACTTGTTGCGTTATCCTTTCAGTTATAATGAATTACGTCATAACTTGTGGCGTTATCCTTTCAGTTATCATGAAATACGTTTTATACCTTATGGCGTTATCCTTTCAGTTATCATGAATTAAGTCATAACTTGTTGCGTTATCCTTTCAGTTATGGCGTTATCCTTTCAGTTATCATGAATTAAGTCATAACTTGTGGCGTTATCCTTTCAGTTATCATGAAATACGTTTTATACCTTATGGCGTTATCCTTTCAGTTATCATGAATTACATTTCTCTGATTATTTATGTTGACGATCACTTACATAGCATGCCACAGCAAAAAAGGACAGAAAAGGAAATCATGAAGGAAAGAAGAAAGAAAGGGGAAAAATAAAACTTTTTCAGCCGTTAGAAGAGAAGCAAATATTGCAACATGTGTCAGATAGAAGACGACATATTTTTGAAGTGATGGCCTATGTTGTAATCCTTCGACTTTCTTCGCCTATCCACCAGACGCATAAACTGAACGCTTTGACTTCTTCCGTGGACATGCCGGGGGTTCTTTCAGTATGAATAGTATCAATCTGGAAATTCTGTGCTAGAATTTTATTTTGTTTTGTTTTTGTTTGTTTTGTTTGTCACTCTCTTTGTTTCTGCCTTGCTGCTTAGCTTTCTTCCTAGCGTTTTCTGCGTTGCTGGTCGATTCACCTGTATGTGTTCGATAAAGTCTTTACGTACATTCTCTTAGGATTGATGATTGGGTACATGTATTAAATGCATGTTTAGCTCAAAGGAAATATGAAGTGCAGAAGCAATTTTAGGTAATTTAGGCCCGTTTCTATGTTTGACCTCCCACCACGAAATCAGTCTTAACTAGCATTTTGGCATTTTGAGATATACATATCACTGGAAAGTGTACATTCTGCTGATTATTTTGGTACTTGAATGAAGCTTGTACTCAAAAAAATGTAGAAGTTATGTATGTTTAAAGTCATTAAGTTGTATGACAGCCATTTTGAGAAAACGGCTACACACTTTCCTTAAATTTCTTTATTTGGTGGCTTTGACCCAGTTTGTTTCTAATTTTCGCTGTCATTATCTGAAAGGTGCATCAAAGAGCTTTCCATCAGTATATTACATGTGCGGGTACTGTACAGCTTACGGTTCATAATAAGAGACAAAAATAGGTACTTTTGGTAGGAAATTGCGTTCTTTCTGCTGCGATCAGTGCATTAAAATACCGATTTAAAATTGATTAATAACACTTTTTCTAGAAAAAAAAAATGTGGGGGATAGATTATAGTCTACAGAAATCAATTTTGAGAAAAAGTCAAAACACCCCAGATACACCCTCAGTCACCTTTTCAGCTCCTACTGCTGTTCGACTGACTGCGAGTTAAGACTGATTTCGTGGTGGGAGGTCACATGTATGTTTTAGTGTCCTTAGCTGTGTTGAAATTTGTGTTCATTTTTTTTTTCTTAACCCCCTATGTGATAAATTGAACGGAGTGGTCAACGTTAAGAGCATCTGTTTATATGCGTGAATGCATTGATATGTGTATTTAATTTTCTTTTTCGTTTATTTTTCCTGTTGATGTGTTATGTATGTTTTGAAATGGTTATAGCCCTGATATGGCTGTACGCAGTCCAAATCCCCCTTCCTCATAAAATGGCCTATAAATGTTGCCTGTCTTTTCCTAATCTTTCTTATTAGAAGAAGAGATATGACATGATTATTTGGCCATTTCTTATGGGCATGTACGTATGTATTTCGTATGTATGTATGTATGTATGTATGTATGTATGTATGTATGTATGTATGTATGTATGTATGTATTTGTATGTATGTGTATGTATGTGTGTATGTATGTATGTATGTATGTATGTGTGTATGTACGTATGTATGTGTGTATGTGTGTGTGTATGTGTATGTATGTGTGTATGTAGTATGTAGTGT
>JAPXFY010000014.1:29171533-29176533 GCA_030674185.1 Monoplex corrugatus | reverse complement strand
GAGGGCCATGATCGCCAAGGCCATGCGGCAGGGCACATGATGATGGTGATGGTGTTTTAAAAGATCACAACATTTTTACCTTGGGAGAGGGAAGGGGAGAGAGAAGGAAGAAACTGCAGACAGCCACTGTACCAACTGCTTTATGTAAACCTTTAACTTCAGTTTTCGTCTATTTTTCTGCCTAAAAATTGGAAGCAACGAAAAGCGTGCTGAGAGATGGTAATCCATAAGAAAGGTCTGCTGGCAGGGTTGAACAAGCTACTGACAGATAAGATGATTGCTTTTAACTCTTTGACTCCCGCACCCTGTCCACCAGCATCCTCCATTGCAAACCATACTAGCAAAGCAAAAACATAACCCTTTGATTCCCTCACCCTATCCACCAGCTTCCTGCAGGAAGCTGGTGGACAGGATGAGGGATTCAAAGGGTTAAGTTTTTACAGTTTGGTGGATAGGGAACGGGACTAAAAAGGTTAAATGAACCTTTTGGCTCCTACACCCTATTCACCAACTGAAAAAAAACCTTAACCGCTTGACACCCTCACCCTATTTTAACCTATAGGGTTAAGTTTTTGCTTTGGTAGCATTGTTGACGATGCAGGATGTTAGAGGACAGGGTGTAGGGGTCAAAAAGTTAAGGAAACAAAGCAACACATGCACAGGACCACACAAAATGATGTGGTAGAGGACTTTTGAATTTTATGCATGAAAATTTTTACTGCTCAACTTGTTGGAAATATGACTGTTATGCTTGTAAATCATAATCAGAAATATGTACTGGGAACAAAAAAATATGATTGTTATGCTTGTAAATCATAATCAGAAATATGTACTGGGAACAAACAGCTGCAATGAGAATAGAAAACAATGTAAGCTCTTTCCAAAATATCAAAAGAGGAGTCAGGCAGGGTTGTGTTTTGTCACCAGATCTGTTTTCATTTTACAGCGAAAACATCATGAGAAACCTAGAAGAAGACCCTGGATTAAAGGTTGGAGGGAAAATGATAACATTCGATATGCAGATGACACCGTGCTAATTGCAGAAAGTGAAAGAGACCTACAAAACCTTGTGAATATACTAGAAATAGAAAGCAAAGGTAAGGGGTTGGAACTAAACAGCAGGAAGACTGAAGTCATGGTGATCAGTAAAAAACATGAAATCCCCTCATGCAAAATAACAGCAAATGGCACAGCCTTGGCACAGGTTGATAAATTCAAATACCTGGGAACGATCATTTCATCAGACGGCAGATGCACATCAGAAATAGCCGGTAGAATCGGCCAAGCCAAAACAGCATTCAACAAGATGACAAGCATTCTTACCAACAAATGCCTATCAATTAACATCAGGAAGAGAGTTCTTGAATGTTATATAGAACCAATACTGTTGTACGGATGCGAGGCGTGGACAGTCAACAAGCAAAGCCAGAACAAGGTTGAGGCAGCTGAGATGTGGTTTCTAAGAAGAATGTTGAGGGTTCCATGGACAGGAAAGAAAACAAACGAGACAGTCTTGATGGAGGCAGACACAAGTAGATCACTCATAAAGAAGATCAGTAAAAGACAGGCAACATTTATAGGCCATTTTATGAGGAAGGGGGATTTGGAGCACCTGGTCACAACGGGAAAGCTGGAGGGAAAGAGAGCACCGGGTAGACCCAGGGAGCGAGGAGGCTGGGGGCGAGGAGGGTGGGGGAAATGCTAGGGGCAACGAGAGATAGAGATGGTTGGAAGTCCATGGTCGCCAACGCATGCGGCAGGGCACCTGATGATGATGATGCTTGTAAAGAACACATACATGCAAATTACCGTGCTCTCTAACGGAGAGAAAAAAAAAAAGGGGGGGGGGGGGTGTTCGGAGGAAAATGTGCTGACAGCCGCAATACACCAAGTACACACTACGCTCCTGTCTCCCCTTTCATTCAGTGTGCCGAAGTAAGACGAAGCAGGGAAAGCACGATGAGAGAGGGTAATGTATGAGATGGGCTTGCCGACAGCTCTGAACAAGTTCCTGACAGACAGGGGACAATTTCGGCCCTGCCAGACAATCACCTCCATCTGTCCGTTTTCCTTCTGTCAGGGGCTGTTTCCACACCAGTCCATTCTTCATCTTTTTTTTTATATTTTTGTTTCTTTTTTTTTTTTGGGGGGGGGGGGGGGTTAGATACAGGCTCTGATTGTTTGTTGGTTTGTTTGTTTGTTTGTTTGAGGATGTGTGTGTGTGTTTGTTTGTTGTGTGTGTGTGTGTGTGTGTGTGTGTGTGTGTGTGTGTGTGTTGTGTGTGTGTGTGTGTGTCTGCGTGTGTTTGCTCTCTCTCTCTCTCTCTCCCCCCCTCTCTCTCTCTCTCTCACCCTGTGTATGTGTGTGTGTATCTGTGTCTGTTTGTGTGTGTGTGTGTGCCTGTGTGTGTGTGCCTGTGTGTGCCTGTGTGTGTCTGTGTGTGTGTGTCTGTGGTGTGTGTCTGTGTGTATGCCTCTCTCTCTATTTCTCTCTCTCTCTCTCTCTCTCTGTCTGTGTCTGTGTCTGTGTGTGCCTCTCTCTCTCTCTCTCTCACACACACACACACCACACACCACTCTCTCTCTCTCTCTCTCTCTCTCTCTCCACACACACACACACACGCACACACACACTCTCTCTCTCATTCTCTCTCTCTCTCTCTCACTCTCTCTCTCTCTCTCTCTCTCTCTCTCTCTCTCTCTCTCCTCTCTGTGCCAGTAACTAAACTCGAGATTCCAGGGTTCGCTCCCCGTAGAGGCTTCCGTTTTTCTCCTCAGTTTGACCAGAAAATCGAATTGAACGTCTAGGCCTTCGAAAGGGGACGAAAAACGAGTCGGACCCGTGTTCCTTCTGGCTAGTCGTACGCTAAAGATCCCATGGCAGTTGAAAATCGTGAAGAGCAGGGCATTGCGCGGCTTCCTTGGTATAAAACATTAGAGAGATAGGTGCATTTCTCAGGTCCCGTCCCTTGAAGACCAGTTAGCCTTCTTGCCTTTCTAAAGTCTAGGTTAAAAAAATGTGAATTTGAATATGAATTTGAAGCGAGGGAGAGGGGATGGGCGCCACCCTCACGGTGCTTGCCCCAGGAAAAATTGAGGTCTCTGCCACCTCACTCTTCTACGACCCCAGGGTTATGGAACTATCCAGATAGGACCTCAGGACCTGGCAGGCTCGTGGATTTATGTGCAGGCGTAAGGCGTGTGCCGTGATCATTCTGGATCTTCTCCATCACATGGCAGCTGTGACGTTAGTGCATATGGAATTCATTCCGAGCGCGGAGGGAGACGTCGTCTTGAGAAACTGAAACTGAAACTCATGAAAACATACAGTGCATGCATCTGACTATAGAACATAAGGGTACAAGGAAAACAGCTGCTGACAGCTGCGTACAAATTGATTGATTGATTTGGTTAAGTTTTTACGTCGACACCCACCTCTGGTGATATGGCCGACGGGGATAACCATCCCAGGGAAGTGGGAAATGAGGACTTATCTAATCCTATTGTGACACCACCAGAACAAGAATGATGTTAAGATGAAGCAGTGAAAAGGCCAGTTTTAATATAGCGCACACTGCCTTACAGCACCCCGGGATTCGAACCCACAACCATTAGCATGTGAATCCGACGCTCAAACCAACTGAGCTACTGGGGCTCAGCTACGTACAAAGTGCACTTCACTAGTCTTTATCTTTGCTTTCCCCAAACCCTCTGGAGAAAACAGAGCAATGAAAGGACGTTGACCGATGAAATAGGTTTGCTGACAGCTGTGAACAGCCTTACAGAACGGACACTGTATCGCAGTTTCAGTGTCTCAAGATGACGTCTCAACGCTTGGAATGAATTCCATATGCACTGACGTCAAAGGCGCATGTGATGGAGAAGATCCAGAGTGATCACGGCACAAGCCTTAAGCCTGCACATAAACCCACGAACTGGCCAGGTCCTGAGGTCCTACCTAGCCTATGGAGAAGATCCAGAATGATCATGGCACAAGCCTTAAGCCTGCACATAAACCCACGAACTGGCCAGGTCCTGAGGTCCTACCTAGCCTATGGAGAAGATCCAGAGTGATCACGGCACAAGCCTTAAGCCTGCACATAAACCCACGAACTGGCCAGGTCCTGAGGTCCTACCTAGCCTATGGAGAAGATGCAGAATGATTCCGGCACAAGCCTTAAAGCCTGCACATAAACCCACGAGCTGACCAGGCCCTGAGATCCTACGTAGCGTGTGGGTTTTGTATCTTGTGCTGGTGTTTGTATCAGTGTCGTTGGAACAATCTGGGCTACATTGTAATGACGTGTGTATCTTATCTTACAAAGGGACTGAATAAAAACAAACTGGCTAATAGGCACAACCTTTTCTCACATTACAAACAGACCCTTCACAATCAGTACAATACATAGCCTCCATTGTCTGTCAACATGATAACAATAGTATCTTCTTAATCATGGTTCCTCCGCGTCTATCGTCTAGCTCTGAGGAAGAAGGAAAGGAATAGCTAGATACATAAATAGACAATAAATGAAAAATAACAAATAAGAAGTAACACACACATACAGATATACACATATCAAAGACACGTACACACCTTAATAAGTACCGGCTCATCAGGATGCCAGAAAACAGTACAATAGAATAAAACAAAATGTAATAAAAGAACAAATACAAGAACAGAAACAAAAACCAAAAAGTAAACGCATACACAGACACACAGACACACAACACACTCACACACGCACACACACACACACACAACACACAAAACATAGACACACAACACACACACAGAGACACACAACACACACACACACTTACACACACACACACACATACACACACACACACTTACACACACACACATGCACACACACTTACACACACACACACTTACACACACACACACTTACACACACACAAACCACACACACACACACACACACACACATACACACAACACACACACACACTTACACACACACTTACACACTCATTTAC
>JAPXFY010000014.1:29164033-29166533 GCA_030674185.1 Monoplex corrugatus | reverse complement strand
GGATTGATAAATTTGGTACATGTATATGTGCATTTTTGGCTCTGGGGAAATGTGATGTGCGGAAGCAATTTTAGGTAATTCATGCCCATTTTTGTTTTAGTGTCCTTGGTTATAACAAAATATTAAAAAATACCTTGTTTGTAAAAGATCCTTTGGAGTATAAAACACAACGTTTCGAGCCCAGGCCTCTTGTCAAGTCACAGGCCTGGGCTCGAAACGTTGTGTGACTTGACAAGAGGCCTGGGCTCGAAACGTTGTGTGACTTGACAAGAGGCCTGGGCTCGAAACGTTGTGTGACTTGACAAGAGGCCTGGGCTCGAAACGTTGTGTTTTATACTCCAAAGGATCTTTTACAAACAAGGTATTTTTTTAATATTTTGTTTTTACCCTCAAGATCCAGCAGTCATATTTGGTTTTACCTTTTGTTCTTGGTTATGTTTAAATTTGTATTCAGCTACGTTTTTTTTTAAATCCCTTGTGTGATTTTTTGTATTCAGCTACGTTTTTTAAATCCCTTGTGTGATTTATTAGACGGAGTGCTCACTACTATGGGGCATCTCCTTAGATTATGTGCCCAAATGCATTGATATGTGTACCTAATGTTCCATTTTTCCCCTGTTGGAGTGCTGTGTATGTTTTGAGATGGTTATGTATGGCCCTGATATGGCCCTATGCAGTCGGCTGGGCTTTATTTATAAAAAATGGCAATAACGACGATGATGATGATTAGATTTATTATTGTGAAATGGCAATAACGGCGATGATGATGATTAGATTTATTATTGTGAATTTATCATCAATGCGAAGAGCAGATCCTATCAAGGCTTCCCACATGCTGTCCACCGTCGTAGACAATACAAATGAAGGAAAATTAGTTCTGCTGGTACTGACCCACCCAGCCTGGCAGGAAAGACACTAGACACTGGGTGGCCATTAGCACCAGACAGTTTACCCCACTGGCCATCCACACATCCAGACAACATCGTCTGCTCTCAGCCCATAGGGTAAGGTGGACACGTTGTGGTCTGTGGCGTTTGTATACTTCCCTGCTGTTCTGGGTCTGTATCCCTGAAGCAGGTAGAACTTTTCATATTTTTTTCTTTCTTTTTCATTTTTTTTCTCTTTCTTTTTTTAAAAATTTATTTTAAAACCGTTAAAATCTTACCATTCCATGCATACCCTATGCGTGTCTTGGGGCCATTGCTAGATTGGCACCACCATCTGCTTTGGCAGGGTTGGCAAGGGGGGGGGGGGGGTGAGGGGATGCCACCCGCATCAATATTTTAGTTTTCTTGTGTCAAAACAGGGGCCGCGCCAGAACTCAGATAGGAAACTGGGCAGGCGGCAGATGGTGACTAGACTTCTGGCATTGTTACCACTCGTAGAACTGCAGGCTGTTTGTACGTTTGGGTAGTTGTGTTGTGATTCAGACGTTTCATTATTTATTTATTCACTTTATATGTATGTTTGTTTTTGAAGGTAAGATACACACATGCACGTGTCATTTACATGTAACCAAGATTGTTCCAGCGGAAGGTTGATAAAATTCCAGTATAAAATGTAGACTAGGTAAAACATAGTCTAGGTAAGGCCTCAGGACCTGGCCAGCTCGTGGGTTTATGTGCAGGCTTAAGGTTTGTGCCATGATCACCATACACAGGGCACCTGTGACGTTAGTGCATATGGAATTTATTCCGAGCGCGGAGACGTCATTGTGAGAAACTGAAACTGAAACGTTTGGGTGGACCTGCTGAAGTCTGTGTAATCATCAAAGAGAAAAGTTTAAAAGTGAATCTGATCGTCTGATTATCCAAAACAAGTGTGACTGCCAAACAGGAACCAGGAAAAAAAAAAAGAAACACGAAAAAAGAATAACATTGCATATTTAATACAACCAGACAAGACAGGCGCAAAATTTTCGGCCAACTGGCCTTTGTCAAGCGTAAGATCACAAACAAACAAACACCAGGTAGAGGTATTCCTTTTCTCACACTGGAAGGAGCAGCAGGGAAGTTTCAGTCTTTTTTCCCCTAATTTTTGTATCTAGTGTTTGTTTGTTTGTTTGTGATCTTACGCTTGACAATGGCCATTTGGCCGAAAATTTGTGCCTGTCTTGTCTGGTTGTATTAAATACGCTTTCTTGTTCTTTTTTCGTGTTTTTTGTTTTTGTTTTTGTTTTGTTTTGTTTCTTTTGGTCGTTTGATTGGTCAACGGTTTTTCTTTCCACTGTGGCACAAAGAAGTTTTGCTGTCGTAAACACCTAAATATTCCTCCTTTTAGTCTGACTGTGCACGTTCTGTCTTGACTGGTTAATTAGCTAACATTTTTCCACTATGATATACTGATGAAAACTTTCAGGTTTGCAGTCCTCCTAGCTAAACTCCCCTACCCCCACCCCCGTGGGAATACCGGGGGCTCTTTCAGTATAAATAGTATCCCCACCTTCTGGAATTTCTGTGCTAGAAATTTCCTCTTTTCTGTCACTCTCTTTGTTTCTGCC
>JAPXFY010000014.1:29159033-29161533 GCA_030674185.1 Monoplex corrugatus | reverse complement strand
TGTAGGGTAGCATCATCCAGAACAGCTAGAGGATGGTTCCAGTACACCTGAAAACAAACAGCGGGAAAAGAAGCCAAAGCCCTGAGATAAAACTAGGATACCATACAGAGACTGTCCCAGAACAGACAGTAACGACGGAGCTTCGTTGCTGTCCTTCATATCAATAGCATAAAGAGCAGTAAGCAAGCAAGCAACTGCCACTTTGAGTATGCTGATAATTTTGATGGTGTTAGCTTAGTAGTTTTGTTTAAGTCCCAGCCGAGTGCGTAGAGCCATATCAGGGCTATAACCGTTTCGAAAGATATACAAAAAACTTCAACAGGACAAAACCAGGAAAAGAAAATTAAGTAGGCCTACACATTTCAATGCATTCGCGCATATAATCTAAGGAAATGCCCCTGGCGTTGACCACTCCGTCCAATTTATCGCACAGGGGATGGGTATTTAAAAAAAAAACATACCTGAATAACAAATTGAAACACACGTAAGAACACTAAAACACATAAAAAAAAAAAAAAACGAGTTTATTAGTTGACATGGAATTCTAAAAAAAAAGTGTTTGAGGGGATAGCAAGTGAGAGGAGGTTAACGTCGAAACTTCAACAGACTGTCACATTTTCTTTGTGTACCTCTGTTGTGTGTTTTAACATGCCATTGATAAACACTTGAAATTAGTATCCCAAGGTTCCCATCAAGGACCTATAAACCTAAAATGACTGTCAGGTAGAATAAAGTGGAAAAGTGATTTTAAAATCTCAAGAAATCTAGATGGAAATGAATACCTGTGTTTAAGCAAAATTTACGCCTGTCTTGTTTGGGTTACATTTGATACGAGTTCTGATTCTGTTTTTGTGTTTTTCTGCTTCTTAAAAATGTCAGTCACACATTGAAGTTTCTGTCGTAGCTTTCAACACAAGATAAGAGAGAGAGAGAGAGAAGAGAGAGAGAGAGAGAGAGAGAGAGATTGTGTGTGTGTGAGAGAGAGAGAGAGCGAGAGAGAGAGACACGCACAGAAAGAGAGAGAGAAAGAGAAAGAGACAGAGAGAGAGAGCACTTTTAAAATGCTTAGATTTGATCAGAAAAGGAAAGTTAGGGCACTTTTAATGCGTTTAGATTCGATCAGCGGGAATTAACTGCCCCTGAGTGATAATGGCGGCACGGACAGTTCCTGGGGAGTTTTACCTGTTCTTCTGCCAGATAAAGCAATCCAGTTCGCGCCCCCCGTGGGGATGCCGAGGGCTCTTTCAATATAAATAGTACCCCCACCTTCTGGAAATTCTGTGCTAGAAATTTCCTCTTTTCTGTCACTCTCTTTGTTTCTGCCTTCTTCCTTTGCTTTCTGTCATTTCTTCCTATCATTTTCTGCCTTGCTGGTCCATTCACCTGTATGTGTTGTTCGATAAAGTCTTATATAGTTTCTCTTAGGATTGATAATTTGGGTACACGTATAAGGTGCATTTTTTGACCCTAGAAAAATGGGTTATGCGGAAGCAATTTAGGTAATTAGGCCCGTTTTTGTATGTTTTAGTATCCTTAGTTATGTTTGAATTCGTATTCAGGTGTTTTTTTTTTAACCCCCTGTGCGATAAATTGGACGGAGTAATCAACGCCAGGGGTCTCTCCTTAGCTTATGTGCACACATGCAATGACATGTGTACTTAATTTTTTTTCCGCCCCCTCCCCCCCCCCCCCCCCCCCCCGCAGTATTGAAGTATTGTGCATGTTTTGAAATGTTTATAGCCTTTATATGGCTCTATGCAGTCGGCTGGGCTTTAAACAAAATAACAGTATCAATAACAATAACAGTGCTATCTAAAACCCGTTCAGGCTTGGAAACTCCCCCCCCCCCCCCCCCCCGTGGGGATGCCGGCGGCTCTTTCATCTGTATGTGTTCGATAAAGTCTTACGTACTTTTCTCTTAAGGTTGATAATTGGGTACATGTATGACATATGCAGAAGCAATTTTTTTGTAATTTAGACCCGTTCCTATGTATGTTGAAATGTCCTTAGTTATGTTTAAATTTGTATTCAGGCATGTTTTTTTTAAATCCCCTGTGCGATAAATTGGACGGAGTGGTCAACGCCAGGGGCATCTCCTTAGACAATGTGTGCGAATGCATTGATATGTGTACTTAAGTTTCTTTTCCTTTCTTTTTTCCTGTTGAAGTACTGTGTGTGCGTTGAAATAGTTGTAGTCCTGATATGGCCCTACACAGTCGGCTGGGCTTTAAATGGAATAACAACAATAACAGTCCTTGCCCAGCCCTTTCAGGCTTGGAAACATTCAAGCAGCGATCAAGAGTTGTTGGGACAATACTACTCACTCATCATCTCCATAGATTAGTTGCGCGAATGCATTGGTATGTGTACTTATTTTCCCTTTTTCCTGTTGACGTTTTGTATGGTTTGAAGCAGTTATAGCCCTGATATGGCTCTTCACAGTCGGCTGGGCTTTAAAACCTGTTGACTCCCGCACTCTGTCCACCAGCAACCTGCATTG